>CM042149.1:86879902-86914902 GCA_023376005.1 Doryteuthis pealeii
GAATGTATTTACAATTCTTTATTGTTCTTTTAACTCTGTTGGTATAGCATCCACATAAGAACCACAGGGTTCCGAGATCGATATCGGCCTTCGTTAATTCTGCACAGAAGTTGCACAGCTTGGATCTGTGCAATAAAGTGGGGAACTGATGATAGGTTTTGTGCCTCACCTCTGTCGCACCTCTCTGGTTTAGCACTAGCAAAAAGGAGATAGACTCCCTTTTCTTTAACTCTTTGCCTACCAAATTTTCCCCACGGCTGTACCACATTTTCTTTGTATTTTTCACTTGTATTATGGGATATTTCAAAGTTTATTATCTGTTCACCTCAGAACTCATTCTATTAAAAAAAGTTCTATTATTATTGTGACCTGAGTCCTTCTGCTCAATTATAATAAGTGTTTGTACTTAGCTTGCTTGCTGTAGGATCGCAGTCGTGAGAGAGCCACTGTGAGTGGTTTAAGATAGACAAAGAGTTAAGACCCAACTGTATTCTTTTTTACATACAGCCCAGGGATAAGTATACTCAGATATTTCATAATCGTTTTAGTGAGAATTGAAAGCAGATTGTCCCAGCCGGAGTTTGAACTCAGTTAATGGATTTCATTCTACTTACCGTTAACTGTGGAGTTATTCACACCTCCCGGCATAAACTTACTCTTTCAAAATTTTACCTGTAATTTAGACTGCTGAAAATCCATGATAAGTCATAGTTTTCATATTCGTTTCTGTGAAATGTCTAACCTATGACAAGCATTGGAAATTGAACATTATGTCCCTTAAAGATTCCAATTCAGTTTTTTTAACAATTTCGTAGTCGATGGATATTTGGTCTTTATAGATATTTTCCTAAGGAAAAAAGGTCAGAAAATATTGATAGATGGTAGAATGAAAAGAATTTCTTTTTTTCTTTTTTGTAGACTTAAATAAGAAATTCTGCTTTTGTGGGAACACTGACCTGGAGGGAGGACAAGCATGAAGCTTTGTTTCGTGGAGAATTCATTAAATATCTCGACGTGTGGCAATCTCCAAAAATATCAAGGAATTCACATGTGATAAACCTTAAAGTGAATCCTTCTTTTCCGAAAGGAAAATTAGGATACATTAAACCTTTTAAAATCCTATAAATCTTTGAACCGATCTATAAACAGATACGTATTGTCTTTAACTAAGAAATAACTGTATTATTACAGTTAAAAATCATGTGGAATGATCCTCACACACACACACACACACACACACATATATATATATATATATATATGTGTGTGTGTGTGTGTGTGTGTGTGTGTGTGTGTGTAACTCTTTTCATATCTATTTCAGCTTGTTGTTATCTATCAAGCAAGGTCACTGGCTCTCTCAGTATATTCCTATATATATATTTATCGATCTATCGATCTTAGGTCTGTTCATATATATATATATATATATATATATATATATATATATATACATATAGTATAAACTGTTTGAAAAAACAAAAAATAAGTTAAAGATTGACTTACAGAAAGCCGACAATAAATCGTTTCGGTTTTAATCAAACCATCAACGGGGCTCAACTTGGTTGATGATTATAGTTCATATGAAAAGAAACTTGTGAGCCTTAGTTTACAATATTATAAGTCTCAACTCAGCACTCGAAATGCAAGAAAAATGTAAAAACGAAACGCGATGTTAGTGTTCCCATTTAAATAGTTGATGACGAAACCCCAATTGAACCCTGTTGAAGGTTTGATTAAAACCGAAAGGCTTTAGCGGTTTTCTGTAAGCCAATCTTTAACTTATTTGTTTGTTTTTTCAAAAACGTTATACTTAATTATATTGTCGGATTTTATATCCATTTTTCTTCATATATATAAATACACACACACACACACACAACACACACACACACACACACATATATATATATATATATATATATATATATATTATATATTATATGAAAAAACTTTTAAACAAACACATGATGTTATATTGTTTTTTCTAAAAATATTTTTTCATACTGTCGGATTCATTTCCATTTACTTTTATATATATATAAATATATATATATATATATATATGTGTGTTGTGTGTGTGTGTGTGTGTGTGTGTGTGTGTATAACTGTCACATCTATGCATCTATCCATCAGAACTCATTCAATTCAAATAAAGTCCTATCATTATTGTAATCAGTTTTTGTACTTAGCTTGCTTGCTGTAGGATTGCAGTCGTGTGTGAGCCGCTGTGAGTGGATTAAAATATACAAAGAGTTAAGGACATAACTAAGACTAGTTCAAATCCTGGACGTGGCTGATTACGTTTCACATAGCACTAAATCTCTTGGGAAAAGGTATGAACCCAACTATTCTCATTCCGGCTATGGGTAAATAGTAGGGCAGATTGGGTTCTTTAACCCTAGTTAGTTAACCAGTCTAGAAGAAGGAAAACTACTAATTCGAGTTTTCTGGCCAAGTACTTGGGATAAAGACTTCGGTGTACTAATCCACGGATTTAATCCAAATGTAAAAAAAAAATTGTCCAGAAAGCTCGAAAGGTTGTTAATAAAATTGTTAAACAGGAGACGTGTCGTTGTTTTAATTCTACATGTATAAATGAAAGAATGCTGCCCAATACACACACACAAACGCACACACACACACACACACACACACACACACACGCGCACACACACACACACACACACACACACACACACACAATATATATATATATATATATATATATATATATATATATGCCTGTATCATTATTATAATAAATCAATCAATAATCGTGTCAATGTTAAAATTTCGATTACATTTTTTATTAGACAAAACAAAATTAAAATAAGAATATTTTCTTATTGATTGAAATACAAGAATTTGATGTTAATTTTTTCGTTTATCTTTTTCTATTATTTTATTTTCGAAAAAGAGGATGAGGAAGAATATCGGATGAACAATAAAAGATACAAACAATGATGACCACAGCTTCTTCCTTCCAATCTTAGAATATATAAACCAAGTCACGGTGTATCTCGTTCTACTTCCCACTCAATACTAATGTGCTACTTGGATTAGTGCCCACTATACTTGACAGGTTTCCATTTCTCTATTTGACTAAATAATGCTGCGCACGCATCAGCATTCTCTTTTGAAAGTAAACTTTCCTTTTAAGAGACGCTGCTCAAAATATTTCGATGAAATTCCTGTTATTGACAACTGAGTAAAACTCGATAATTTTGCTTAGCGAAAAAAAAAAGAGTGTTAATAATTAATTTATATGATCATTTGAAGTCGTTCGTATTTCCAGGTTAACACGAGATTATCGTCAACTTACATCATTGTCGATTATCTCCCCTGAAAATTGGCCGATCACTCATAGTGAAAAGGACCTAATTGTAATATCCAGTCGATTTCCCTCTTTCAAACTAAATAACCGTTTCCATTATTGTTTATCGATCCATCGCGTTCCATTCTCCGCTTTTTAGATGTTCACCTTCCTCTTGTACCTACAATTGCAATTCACCATCCTAACAACCAATGATAGGAATTCTATTGCCTTTTATACTGATTCTATTTTCCCTCATGTGGCCTTCATGTAATTTTCTCTCTCTCTTTACTGTTGGCAATTCCTCGTTGATAAATAAAAAAAAATGTGTAACTCTTTCATTTAGTCAACGTTCTAAAATCATTTATTGTATTTACTTTCTGTTTAATCATAATTGTCAATTTTCTGTCCTACATTTTGCTTTCTCTCACTACGTATATGAGGTTTACTACTACTACTACTACTAATAATAATAATAATAATAATAATAATAATAATAATAATAATAATGCCATAAGGAAAAACTATATCAAAGCAAAAATTGATAAGACCCCAAAAATAGTAAATGTAGACTTTGCGGGAATAGAGATGAGACTGTAAACCATGTACTATGCGAATGTAGCAAACTAGCAAAACGGGAGTACAAAACTAGGCACGACTGGGTTGGGAAGGTGATCCACTGGGAATTATACAAAAAATTTAATTTTGACCATACAAGAAAATGGTATATGCATAAACCAGAATCTGTTCTTGAGAATGAAACGCATAAAATTCTCTGGGACTTTGAAATAAAAACGGATCACCTTATCCCAGCAAGAAGACCAGACTTTGTGTTGATTAACAAAAAAGAAAGAACTTGTCAACTGGTGGATTTTGCAGTTCTAGCAGATCACAGGGTGAAGCTGAAGGAAAATGGAAAAATGCCTGGACCTTGCCAGAGAACTGAAAAAGTTATGGAATATGAAAGTTAAAGTGATACCAATTGTAGTTGGTGCACTTGGAACGGCCCCAAAGCGATTGGAAAAAGGATTGGAAAATCGGACACCAGAGGGAAATTGAGACTACCCAGAATACTGCACTGCTGCAATCTGCCAGAATACTCAGAAAAGTCCTGGAGACCTGAGGAAACTTGCTGTCACTCAGACTCCAGTGAACCATCGGCTAAGGCGTGTGTTAAAATCTCTAGTCGAGTGAAATGATAATAATAAATTCTTGTAACTTGCGAAAGAATTGAAAAATAAAACTGTGGAATATGTGGGTGAAGGTCGTACCAATTGTAGCTGGTTCCCTTGGAACGCTCACTAAGGGTTTAAAACACAGACTAAAGGAATTGGAAATAAGCGGAAGAATCAAGTTCATCCAAAGAACAGCATTGTTAAGATCGGCTAGAATACTCAGAAGAGTCCTGGTGAACTGATAAACAACAACAAAAAAAAAGAAAACAAAAATAGGTAGAAAAATAATTACATGGAAACTTCAAGCGACAAATTAGGGATATTTCACATGAAAAGACCTGGGCATGGTTAAGAAAAGGAAACCTCAAAAGAGAAAATGAGTCTCTCATAATGCAGCACACAACAATGTCATCAGAAAAAAATAGAATATTGCACATGAAAAGACCTGGGCATGGTTAAGAAAAGGAAACCTCAAAAGAGAAAATGATTGCAGCACACAACAATGTCATCATAAAAAAAAAATTATATCAAAGCAAAAATAGATAAGACACAACTGAACAGTAAATGTAAGGTGTGTAGAGACAATCAATCATGTATTAAGGGAATGTACTAAACTAGAACAATGAGAATACAAGACTCGGTACTACTGTGCATGAATGGAATTGTGCATGAAACTAAATTTTGACAATACAACAAAATGGTATATGCACAAACCAGAATCAGTTCTTGAGAATGAAACGCATAAGATTCTCTGGGATTTTGAGATAAAGACGGATCACCTTATCCCAGCCAGAATAACGGAGCTGCTGAATCGTTCCTAACGTTATTAGAATATTGCAAAACTTTTGACTCCCCCTTGTACCTGCGATAGATGAGTATATTTTACACTAGCTGAACTACCCGGTAATAACCCGGAAAGTTGGGGTTCTTCGCAGTTCCCAGAGTGTGCCTGAAAATGCTAATGAACCTGGGAGCTCATACTAGATTTTCAATAACAATCATAATAGTAGTAAATGAAACATTCAAGAATTACATTAAACAGTGAGAGATGGGAATAAGAGTCGGATAATTCCATGTTAAATCATCCAGGAAATGTAACCCACCGCCTTCAATTTTTCTGAAATTTTATCCAAGTATAGTTATGATAAAGTTAGCCTATCCCCAAATTTGAGCTTCCAATTAAAAAAAAATTGCGGAGTTATAACGATTTTAGCTTTCCTAATTTGAGGGGGGTCACGAAAAATGACGACTTTTGTAACCTGTTTTTGTTTGTAAAATGAGTTCTAGAGCTTCCCTACTCATAAAAATTGGTTTCTAAGAGCATTTTAGGGCAAGGAATCGAGAAATACTGTCAACATTTTTATAAGTTAACCAATTTTAAGTTATTAATGATTTCTGATTTGCAAAATTTTAATTGATGTTGTAGCTTTGGTTCTGAGCAAATATCAAACTATCTTTTTGATACAAATAATGTTAAATGGGCAAAAATGCTTTTATAAATCAATTTTTAGAAGTAGGGAAGCTCTAGAACTCATTTTACTGATAAAAAATACATTACAAAAAGTCGATATTTTCCGCCAACCCCACCAAATTTGGAGAGCTAAAAATCGACATAACTGCGCCAATTTTTTCGTTGGGCGCTCAAATTTTGTGGATTAAATGTTAACATAGTCCTCATCTGGAAAAATCTCAGAAAAATTGAAAGGGTTGGGTGAGAATTTTACTTTTTTCTGGTTGATTTGACATGGAATCACCCAGTTACTACTACCTCCCTCTCTCATTGAAACATCTTCTCTTTTTCCTCGGTTGTAAAGATGTCCCTAGGAGTTCTATTATTGATTTTTATTGAAAACCAATTAGCCAGTCCTGTTTCTGAATATTATCTAAACACGTCTCTAAAGTTTCATCATTATCGGATCATTAGTGTAAGCGTCAAATGATTATACACAGACACACAGAAATTACCATTTATATAGTAGATAACATGTAAATCCTATATTCAGCCAATCAATATCAGTGTGTCTCAATTCAAAACCTTCTGATACTAATCGTATCTCAAACTTGAAAATTACAATTAAGTTGCAGCAAAATAATTTCAACACGGACTTAATTCAAATTTGCATAATGAATGGCCAATTATATATATATTTTTTGGAAAATTCAGAGTTTTGCACTCGAGGTATAAATAAGTAATAAACTAATATTGAATACAATTATAATTCTGTATTTCAATATTTTCGAAAGAACTTTAGTTAATGATACTCCTTGAAAAAATATCATTTAAATTTTGATGATCATTTGAAAAAAAAAAAAAAAAAGAAAATATACATTTTTTGAATAATGAAATAATAAATAAATGTGTTAATGATCACTGAAACCTTTGGAATGGCCATGGGATCACTTCGGTGAAAAATAATATAAAATAATTTTAATTAAATAGAATCTACCATGAAGAAAGATAAGCAAAAACAGTATCTATTGGTTTAAAACTATTCTCACTAGAATATCTTTATATGAAGTTTTAATAAATAATAATAATAATAATAATAATAATAATAATAATAATAATAATTGAAAAAAAATGTGGAATATTATGGTGAAGGTCGTACCAATTGTAGTTTATGCCCCATTATATATATATATATATATATATATATATATATTTATATATGTATATATATATATATATATATATATATATATATATATATATATATATATATATAGAGAGAGAGAGAGAGAGAGAGAGAGAGAGAGAGAGATAGATAAACGGATATGAAAACACACAATATGCTGTTAAAGTGAAAATATTTTACATCATATTCTATAAGGTATAATATGATATAACATATTTCCACTTTAACAGCATATTGTGTGTTTTCATATCCGTTTATTTATACTTATACCGTCGGATTCATTTCCTTTCTCTTAACTTATATATATATATATATATATATATATATATATATATATATATATATATATATATATATATATATATATATATATATATGCTCCCCATCCCTTCTGGGGGGATCTCGTTGACGGCCACCAACTCAAGCGTAAACGCAAACGCTCTTCTATATAAGGAATGGAGCACTCTGCGACGGCTTTTACACACAAAGCGATGTGTGTATTAAAACAGTTAAAATCCCCTTCCTATTCTGTAAGTGAAGACAGCCTAATGGTTAAGGTGCCGGACTGACACCCAACCGATCGGATTTCAATTCCGGCTGTAGGTAGCTTACAAAATGTCTAGCCACACTGAAGAGACTTTATAAGTCGAAACGCATGTCTGTGGATGACCATATATATATATTATAAATACTTTCTGTATGACATAGTTTAAATGATTTCGAATCTCACTAGTCTTTCTAGACAGGACATCGGATAGACGCATACGAAAAAGTTAATTCATATTTTACTGCCATTTACACCAATTATGAATGCAAGTGGTATCGCTGCTCTTAGTTTATTTTAATTTTAAATGTCTTTTATTGTTTACATGATTTAAAATTATATATATATATATATATATGAATTGAACATTTTTTGAAAAACAAAAATATATAAAAAAATGTATAAAAATGCTCAGGATGTATTCCAGCTACAAAAAGTAAGTCTAAAAAGTCCACATATTTATATATTTTTACTTCAAAGGCTTTTGAGTTTTTTCTTATGGATAATAATGCTTCTGATTTTTAAAAATAAAATTTATTTTATTTTTAACACAGAATACTCATCGAACACCAGCGTTCGTTTGTACCCCTCCTATTTAACGGTTATTCTGTCTTTCCTTTATATATTGCTCTTGATGAAGACTGCTTTATTAAAAGGTCGAAACAGATCTGTCAGCAAACTAATAACATCATTTGTTTTTTCTAAAAAATATTCAATTCATACTTCGGATTCAATTACATTTACTTCACACACACACACACACACACACACACACACACACACACACATATATGTATATATATATATATATATATATATATATATATATATATAATGAATCCTTCTGTTAGCGTAAGAGAAGTGTTGCAGTGCAGTTTTTTAACAGAAATCTGATGAAACACATTACTCAGAAAAAAAAGTATTGACTTATGATCAAGTCACGTTGAAAACACCAGTTCCCGCGAAGTCACCGGAGCTGCCGGAACACTACTTAGATTGTGTGACTATTAGGGAATAGAAGGTGCTGTAAGAAGCCTAAATTCGATGTGAGAATTTTAGGAAATAATAATCAATGCTTAGTATCATATTTCGGTCTGCCCTTTTTCATTTGACTGTTATATTCTAAAATGATAAAATTGGAAAGTTAAATTCCCATTCTATCTGATCCTGAAGATATTCAATCGTACAAATTTGGAATTAATGAGAATGAGTTAACAGTAATATATCACTAGCTAATCTCGCTAGGAAGATGAGTGTATTTACCTAAACCTCCCACCAGGTAAGGATGTGACACAAGGACTTTTTTACATGGGAAGCCACACACAAACCAAAGCTAATGCGATGGCTAGTGCAAAAGAAAGGCGTGGAACCCTCGGAATTCTTCCTTTATGGGGAGGCCTCATGTACCGGGTAATAAATCCAGCCCTACCCCTTTACATCGAGGAGACAGGTATTGCCTTGGGGAACGGACCCCTGGGATCATGCTAGGATATGTTACGTACTGATGGTTTTCACCGTACCAAATCGATATAATGTTGTATACCCTTCCTTACTTCTTACTTCTAGTCGTATTTTCTTCTGGCCGTCTTTGCTATTCTGATCGTCTATCATCTTGGTCTGGTCTAGCGTCTGGTGTTAATTTAGGGATTCCGGTCTGGTCTTCTATGGGGATTTCTCGTTATAAGAAGCCCTGTGTCATTGTTAGTTTTTAGTAAACACAAGACTTCGATTTTCTTTTAATGTTCTTTATTCGGTAAATCCCCAACCCAGACATAATATAGTGCGCGCGTGAGTTCCAGTTTTAGGCAGAGCATAAAATGGCCTCTGCCTGACGTATAACTGCAAACTGGGGACTCTGAAAAAGGTCCCACGTGACTTCACATATTTGGCGGGCTTCTGTAATTTTCCATAGAAGGACCCGGCCATGGTTTGAAAGGGTTCATCCCCTCAGAATTACAGGGGATTGACAATAGTCTTATGCAACCGCATAGATTATGTAACAGATAGACGGGCTTCTGAGACCAACACCATCAATGTTTATATTAAAATAGAATAGTCCATTTTATTCATAGGGTATCATCTCTTTTTTATAATAGTATCATATATTGGTCTCCCTTTTTTTCAGTTGACTTTTATAATCTAAAATGTCATATTAGTAAAATTGAAAATTGAAATTCTGTTTGAATCTGATCCTGAAGATATTTCATTGTACAAATTTGGAATTAAACTAAAATCCGACAAATCGTTTAGGATAATAAAAAGATTTTTAAAAAGAAAAAAAAAAACGAACTCGTATTTATTTTGTTGGATTCTAATTAACAAGTCAGTGTGAAAGTGTCGCATGTTTACTTCAGCTTGGGTGAGGATTCATTGAAACAGACTTGAAAATAATATTAATTGTAGCATTTTCCGGAAGAATGATTGAATGATTAGATAACACAGAATTAATTTGTTTCTTATGAGAGTGAATAACAGATGAGATGTCATACTTCACTTCCGTATAACACCAAAGATAATTGAAGCCTCTTTTATATTAATGAGTTTTACCAAAACAAAGAAGATTAAGAAGAGGATTTTTCTTTTACAAAACAAAGGATGATTAGCAGTTTTAACTTTTCAGTAATTTTTCAGTTTAATTATTATTTATTATTATTATTATTATTATTATTATTATTATTATTATTATTATTAAAGAACAAAAACATTAAAATGGTAGGTTTTTTTTCTTATGCTAATTAAGAAAATGAAAGAGTATTGTTTCGAATGTTAATTTAAATTTGATGCGCATGGCCTCTCCCATTGTTCCATGAATCCTAAATCTGACGAATCAATGAGTAAAACTTTATCGACGATTAATGAACACATTATTTTGTATTTTTAATTACACAAAGTTTAATGAAAAAAGAGAAGCCTGAATAAATTTAACACGTAGCTTTTATTCTACTTAGTTTACATGTAGAGATACACCAGGTATCATAATCTACTTTCTTATATACTAGACGAATTGAGCACTTCACGTGGTGCAATGGTTAGCGGGCTAGATTCGCAGTTAGTTAGTGAGTTCGATTCTCACTGGGTGTCCCATACTTCTTTCTTTGTGCCACATCTTAGATAAGCTTAGTAAATAACTATATACTTGACGAATGACACCTCACGTGGTGTAATGGTTAGCAGGCTAGATTCGCTGATTATTGTTAGTGAGTTCGATTCTAACTGGGTGCCCCATACTTCTGGCCTTCTGCCTCATCTAAGCTAAGCTTAGTAAATAATTATTATATTAGACGAGTGTCGTCTAGTCCTTTCTTAACAAATACTTTTGCTTCTACACAAGAAAAGTTTTCTTGCATAATACGTTTTCGGGAATTGCTTTTCCACATTACCAATTTTTAAATTTTATTAGAAATGAAAAACCTAAAATCTATCAATTCAATAGCAAATAACAATAATCTATAGATCAGTACGCAAGTACCTACCTACGTGTGTCACAATTTACCACACGATATGAACCGGAGAAGCTTTGTATTTGGGGGGTTGGTAAGGGGAAGGGTTTGGGTAAGAGGATAGGTGTTCTCACCTCAGCTAAATAATGGACCATTCCGGATTTATTGTGAAGAAAGAAAGGGGATCGATGTTACACACCAGAAAAATATAATGAGAGAGAGAGAGAGAGAGAGAGAGAGGAGAGAGAGAGAGAGAGAGAGAGAGACAGAGAGAGACAGAGAGGGGGGCGATTGTAATGGAATGAAAAGATGAACTGAAGGAAAAAAGAAATATACACAGGGTGTTCGGGATAAATTTGACAGTTTCATAAGGAAAAAGAAAAAGTGCTTGGTAACTACGAAATTTAATGGATTGTAAAGAAATTCAACAGGCACGGAAATTACACTAATATCAACAAGTTTCACTCAAAATAACCGCCATTAGCGTCGATCACAGCCTCAATCTGCTCTGGACCCTGGAGCAAGCTGATGTTACAGTTTCCCTGGGAAGGGTCTCAAAAACAACCTTAATTCTGTCGATTAACTGGACTTTTGTAGTACTGGCACAGCAATTGGTGTCTTTCTCAACAGTGTCACATACATAATAATCTATGGGGTTAAGATCTGGCGAGTTCGGAGGTTAAACATTGGGACTGGTGTAGTCGTAAAAATTCGCCGACAACCATTTTTGACTTTTTCCAGTGGTGTGGCAGGAAGGGGGGCGAATCCTGCTGCTATACACATGGGGTACCATTACTAAAAAAACTATTTAATAGGAATAATTTGAGAGAGAGAGAGAGAAAGAGAGAAGAGAGAGAGAGAGAGAGAGAGAGAGAGAGAGAGAGAGAGAGATTATTATACTTTTTACATATTGAACTTTTTTCAATTACCCTTAAAGTATACATATCAAACGTTGTAATAGATATAATATCATATTGTGGTCTAGTTACTTTTAATATACAATCTGCTGAGAAAACAAAAACATATACTGTGAAATTATGATGTCTATAAAGCAAGCCAAACGTCCAAACCGCCTCGGATCATCAACAAGGGACGCTTTCTGTTGGGATTATAACTGATGCCACTGTCCGAAAAATCAGTTATAGAGCTCAAACACAAACATAAAACAGTATATTAATCCCTCTATGCGGATACTGGATGTCTAAGGAGTAAAGATCAATAGGAACGGGCGGTGTGAGTCATGGGAATCCATGGTGTCAGCGAGAGATGATAATGATGATAATGATGATGATGATGATTAGTTAGGTAACATGTTGGATTTTTTTCCGGGAAATCTTAAGAGGGTCAACAAACATATGAATATATATGAGACCACACAAACTGAAAGGAATGGAGACAGTGTGTCTGACCGTCCTTCATTCAGGTTGAATATTATAGTCTAAAAATTATCTTAGTAGATTCGGAAAACGCTTGGTGAACAATCGTTAAAAAGTGCATAGGTGGTCTGACGGAGTTAAGTAGACATAATCATTCGGCCGAGTGTAGGCGAGGCCAATGCGATATAAGCAGTCTAGATTTGGAGTTCAGGTTTCAGAGTTCGTAGTCTCGTAAGGCCTATTGCCCAATCGGACAGACTCGTTCTCTGTCTCTAATCTTCCTGTCCTTACGAATTTGTGGGTTGAAATGTATCCAATGACCACTTAAGCAAAGCAGGTACTATAAACAAGTTGAGTCCTCTGTTTATGAAAACGACTTGATTCGGCATTAACTGACCCATAAAGTGTTGGTATGCCGAACGCAAAACAACCAAACACAACAACAAAAGTGTATTCTATTAATTTGATAGTTGGTTGGATTTTACAGTATGTCAACTCTTGTTGGTTATTTTATGCCAAAGTCATTTTGTTTTATTCATTCTTGTTAAGTATTCAATTTTATAAAACTCATTTTTAAAAAGCTCATTTTTATCTATTTTACCCAAAGATGTAACCTAGGAGTAATGGCGATGAAGGGGTATTTTATAATCCCCAAAGCTCCAGAATTCGAACCTCACCACTAGGTATACTAAGACCCCCAGACACTGTCTTCTAGCACATATATGATAAAAAGCGTTGGGGTTTGTCATAAAAGCAAAAAGGTTCGAGACAATCATTTAGGTGCTAGGGCTTGACAAACCAGCCGATTGATCGGAGGGGCCTCTCCAACCGCCCGTCTAGCCAAAATGGAGTGTTGCATGTTATGAACTGAGCTACAAGAGTTCCCTTCTTAAGCATCACAAATTGGTATCTACTACCAACAGGTGGGCCCATTAGGGGAAGGCTCTTACCCCTCTGCAGAAGTGCAGTCGACGTATTCTACTGCCCCGGACGAGAGGGTGGGATTAGGTACTAGTATCTAGGACACAGATGATACTTAGAGACTTATGATATATCGGTTCACAATGTTTCAGCTTGTCTAGGAGCAAAGTAGAAAATGATAAGAGGAAAGACTTAAAGATACGAACAAATGTTTATTTAAACTGATCTATTAAGCAATGTTGTTGACCACCATTTTGCCCAAGGTTGAGAAATTAGGATACAAGTGACGGAAAATCAATAATATGACCTGACATCTTTAATTGAAGTCCCAAAGACAGGGGCTCATTTAAGAAAATGCATGATGGACCCAAGGAAAATATGAATGACCATCTTCAGTGATATTTTACGGGTGTCGAATAAGATTGGTTTTTAATCATAGAAAAGGTTAAATGTCACTGTTAACTCGTTAATCAAGAGAATAATAGAAAGTTCTAGAAAATTCATCTCGAAATGGTCTTAATTTTCCTTTGTATGGAAAATGATTCATGCTATGTGTTATGGTAATTTACCAAGCACGCATGAACTCTTCCAACTATCAATAGAAGTAGGTTCTGCACTAAAGTGAGAGTTAATATTTCAGCGGATAGCCGATAAGACAGCCTTGCGTGTAACCTTGGTATATATTTATACTACTGTTCTTTGTTAATATATTTGTTTAACTCATTTCCTCTCTTGTGTCTTTATTACAATTTTAATTCCTTCCACACGTAACTCAATTTCTTTGTATATCAAATCAAGCTTACCTATTTCAATAAATTGAAATCTCATTAATCCGTTCTAGCTCCTTCCCCTCCAAAATAACACCTTAGTTTTTTTGTTACTTTTTTAATAATGGAAAATAGCACAATATTGTATAAGAAACATAATAAATAGAATATACTGAATTATGTGCTATAATATGTTTTAATATGTTTTTACCTTTATTTTTTTGATAAATAGAATTTTTCTTTGGCCAAATAAATTTGGAAACTTATATGTTCTTAATGAACATAAGCGTATCTGAAGCTCGTTCATACGTCAAATTAAAAAAAAGTCGCAACTCGAAAAATTCGTAAATTGGAGCACTTGTACGTCAAGGTACCACTGTATATGGTTTTTCAATCGACTTTTGTAATTTTGTTATTCGTTATTAAAACATAAAAAAATATTTTCGTTTTTTAAAGAAATTGTGACGGAAAATGTAAAGTGGGTAGTTTACAACAATATAAAATTCAAAATATCACGGGGCAAGCGAAACGAGTCACCATTAAAACCAGCTAACTAAAAAGAGGGATACTGTGTATATGTCTCGATTGGAAGAGAGAGAGAGAGAGAGAGAGAGAGAGAGAGAGAGAGAGAGAGAGAGAGAGAGAGAGAGTTCTTTATGATAAGATCTTTCTGGAATAGCAATTAATTGATTCGAACCAGTATTGATCCAAATTAGACAAGCTGAAGACAGTAATCAACAAAAAGGTGTAATTAAGATCAAAAAGTTTAATATTCCACCGAAATAGTGCTAGACATTTATTTGTTTATGGCACTTCACGTGGAGTAATGGTTAGCAAGCTAGATTCGCAGACCATTGTTAGTGAGTTCAATTCTCCTTGGGCGCACTTTACTTCTGGTCTGGTACCACATCTAAGCTTAGTAAATAACTAGATTTTGTTTGTTAGTGACAAGCCAGAAATGGGTACAGATTAGCTAAGAGGTTTTCACACTTTCTGCGACTTCGTATTACGACATTGGATTGTATCCCTTATTGAAACCTTGTATTGCAACTTTGTTTTTTGACCTGGTATTGGAAACTTAATTGCATCTCGTATTGCAACCCTGTGTTGCACGTTGTGTTGTAGTATTGAAATTTCTATTGCACTTCGTATTGCTATATTGAACCTTGTATTGCAACCTTGTACTTCACCTCGTATTGTATCTTGTATTGCAAGTTTGTTTTTTCTTTCCTTGTATTGGAAACTTGTATTGCATCTCCTATTGGAACCCTGTGTTGCACCATGTATTATAGTATTGACTCTTGTATTGCACCTAGTATTGTTATATTGAACCTTTTAATGCATCTCATATTGCACCTCGTATTGCATTATTGAACCTTGTATTTCACCTCGTATTGCAACCTTGTATTGCACCACGTAATGCAGTATTGCACCTTGTATTGTAACCTGGTATTGCACACCGTATTGCTATATTCAACCTTGTATTTCACCTTGTATTTCACCTTGTATTGCGTTGCATATTGCTATGGCATTGCAACCTTGTATTGCACAATGCAGTATTGCACTTGTATTGTAACCTGGTATTGCACACTTGCTATATTCAACCTTGTATTTTTGCAGTTTGTATTCGCATACCTCAATTGCAATTCAACCTTGTATTTCACCTCGCATTGCAATTGTATTGTAATGCAGTATTGCCCTTGTATTGTAACCTGGTATTGCACACCGATATTCAACCTTGGCATTGCAACCTTGTATTACACCTCGTAATGCAGTATTGCACCTTGTATTGTAACCTTGTATTGCACTCGTATTGCCGTATTCAACCTTGTATTTCACCTCGCATTGCAACATTGTACAGTATTGCACCTTGTACCTGGTATTGCACACCGTGTTGCTATATTCAACCTTGTATTTCACTCGCATTGCAACCTTGTATTAACCTCGTAATGCACCTTGTATTGCACCTCGTATTGCCGTATTCAACCTTGTATTTCACCTCGCATTGCAACATTGTATTTCACCTCGTAATGCAGTATTGCACCTTGTATTGTAACCTGGTATTCACACCGTGTTGCTATATTCAACCTTGTATTTCACCTCGCATTGCAACCTTGTATTACACCTCGTAATTTGTATTGTAATATTGCACCTCGTATTATTCAACCTTGTATTTCACTCGCAAACATTGTATTTCACCTCGTAATATTGCACCTTGTATTGTAACATTGCACACCGTTTGCTGTATAAGATTAGCGTTGATTCTGATCTTATAGAATTAATTTAAAGAACTTTCATTTTCCTGCAAAAGGAAATACGTGCACCTATTTTTCAGAAAATGATAATATGAACCGAGCTCCTGACACTGCAACTGTTTGATTTCCTATTTTCAGTTTGGTCAACAACTCTGATGGATATCTCATTTTAAGGATGTTTTTAATATGTTTAGTAATAACTTTTATTTTCACTTTTTTTTCTTTTAATTTTCATACCTGTCCTCATTTTGTCCTCTACGCACTGCTGTGACACGGACACACTTTCCAACGATACAATTTTGTTTATCACGAATCTCCTTCTTCTATCATTGGCGTACAAACATTGAACAAAGTTGATATTGAAGAATCAAATTATATTTTAATATCGGAAAAAATGAGATAATCATAAAAATTAATCAAAATTTAATTGACACTTTCTATCACTCAAAAACATTAACGATGTTTATTCTTATGCACCATGTGACCAATCTTCTTTACTTGACTAAATTGATTGGACGCAATATTATCGGCCACAAAACTTTTGCTTGTTGTTAGTAGTTGTGGTTCTTTTATTTTACAGCATATTCTGGGGAAAAAGCCTGCTAGTGTAATGGTTAGAGTGTCCGCCTGTCAGCCTGACAGGTAGGGTTCGAATCATGCACAAAGCACTGCCCTGTCTATAGCTCTGCTGATGAGGCCTAATAGGCTGAAATGTACATACAAAGATCGACTTTTTCTCGATTTGTTTACGCTTTACATTTAAACCGATATGCTCGCCTAATTCATTTAATTATAATTAATTAATTAACAAATTAGGTATGACTTTAATTAAGCACATAATCTCCCAAAAATTGTCGGCCTTCGCCATTTCAAACACATTGTTTGTTCACTTCATATATGTGTGTGTGTGTGTGTGTGTGTGTGTTGAGAGTAAATGTGGATATAATAACACAATTTTCACTATAAAACTTAAAATATAAAGCACTTAAGTCAATAAACTTCTGAGGAAGCCTCAATCAATAATGAGACGAAATATCCATTGAACATAGTCGTTTGTGTTGTTATATACACATTTTCATCTACTCTCAACCACATTTTGTCAGATTTATTCAATCTTTCACTCCTCATATATATATATATATATAGATCGTTTAACTACGGGCAAAGAGATGGACAATCGTTGGCGTGCTGGGTTCCATTTGGTTGAGGGGATGAGAATGACGACGGGGTGCTTACACTTAATTTTTGTTTCAAATCTGCTTGATTCTAAATGATAATATAAAAAAAAAAAAAAAATAAATAAAAAATCAGTTAATATAGAAATTAAATATTTTTTAATTAAACAATAAACTAATGCGTTCTGTGTTTTTATTGGTCAGTATGATTTGATAATTTAAATGATTTATGTGGTTAGTAGTATTTATTGGTTTTGCTCCTTTTCTTCTTTAGTCAGATTTTAGCCCTGAAGAGCTTTATGCGAAACTAATAGTAGGTTCGTCTGACTCAGTAGATATCCTTATTACTTGGCTCTACTTAGGTATCGAGCACTTTTTACAAATTAGCTTCTCCTAGCGGTTATATGAATATATATATATCTTATATACATATATATGCATATAAATTGTTTTTTCTTTTGGCCAAATACTATACCAATAGATTATTTTTTGTTGGTACGAATATCTTGGTCTTTTCTTTTTTTCAAAAATTTTTTTCTTCCTGGTTGATGTTTGGTAGTATATTTTTACAATCAAACTCTCTGCCGGGTTTTTTCTCTCCGCAAGGATCTACCAACACGCTTGGTATATTAAATTATATATATATATATATATATATATAAGGTTGCTTACATTATCTACCATATAGATGTTGATAAATTAGAGGCAAAAAGTGAGAGGCGACAGGGGAAAATAAGGTGAACACTTGTCATTATATTTTGTGCGCTGGTACTTTTTTTATTTTATTGGATAAAGGAAAATAGGACAATAATGTACAAGAAATATACCAAGTTTATGCGTAAGTATATTCATAATTAAGGGCCGGGTTAGCTCAGTCGGTAGAGCGTTCGGCTAGAAACCACAAGGTTCCTCGTGCGATACCAGCCCTCGCCAACTCAGCGTATGAGAAGCACAGGGATCTGTGCGGTAAAGTAAGGAGCTGATGGTAGGTGTGGCGCTCCACCTCAGATGCAAAAAACAATTTCCTTGGTCTAGCGCTAGTGAAAAGGGGATAGACTCTCTCGCTGATTGGCTGATACCGACTTTAGGCCATCTCGACGACTTTACATTACTTTTTATATTCATAGTTATTGACAATCTTTTTGGTCAGCTGTTTTGTTTTACGGTATATCAACCCATTTCGGGCCATTTAATGCCAAATCAAACTGTTTTTGATAATAAAAAAAAGGACTCGGGTTGCTTACATTACCTGCTGTTGCTTAAGTGGTCAGCTAATTAAGTATTGAACAAGTTCATTGCTGCTTAACTTCGGGGATCTAGCGGGAACCGGTGCTTTCAGCGTAACTTGACCGTAACACTCCTATTGTGTTAGTATAGCATTCAATTCTAAGACTAACAACAACAAGAAAGGAATTGATACTTCCTTTTAATTCAAACAATTTATTGGACAGCACATGAAACAAAAAAAATAACAATATAAAGTCCTTCCTGTATATAAAGCTGAGTTTAAGGGACTTACCGGCGCGTTGGAGAAGATATCTGGTATCTTAGGGTGATTTCTTGGAGCCCTTCAAATCGCTGCCTCGTGGAACCGCTGGTGGAATCTATCTGCCGGAATTTTGGATATTGCGCCTAAACTTCTGGGCTCATCACGTGATTGGTATATCCAATTATAGAGAGCCTCTCCCTCACTCACTCTATATACAGGAATCAACATTTTACTGACCCAACACTCCTTATTAGATTTATGTTAATATTTGCTTCGGCTTTGACGATTAGTTCTCTATTTCAATAAACAAAATGAATTGGAGATTAGTAAAAGAATCGAGACCGACAAAACTACGGCATTATTAAAAATTGGCTGGAATACTCAGAATACCGTAAAGCGGTCATGCTGAGTCTTCTGAGACATGATGTTCTTGAAAAAAGTGCAAATGTAAACAATGCTTTCTATTGCCAAATATTTTGTCGGAAATTCCAATTATTTATCAAATGATCCTCATATATCATACCATTAGGCTGATATCCTAATTTTTAAAAATATTTTAACATGCTGACTAATTCAAATACAAAACACCAGTTAGAATTACTAAAGAATTGTGAGTTTTCAATATCTCTATCAATTAGAAAACTAATGTTGACGTTTGCTAGACGGGGGGGGGACTCTCAGAGTAGCTTGACTCACGAGAAGAGAGACCATTTTATTTTGAATTCAAAGAAAGAAAGAAAGAAAGAAATGGGAACAAAAATAAATAAGTAAACAAATAAAGGTGAATAGAAAATAAAAAGGTTAAAATAAAAAGTAGTGTATAAAGAAAGAAAGGTGAAAAAGAAACGAAAGAGATTATATAGAAATAAATAAAAAAAAAAGAGAACGCATAAATCATCTCAAAACTCTAATTTGAGGTCGTAGAGGACAATAAAAAGAAATGCAATTGCAAAGCTTCCCAATCAAAGTTTTAGTAGTGCTATTTTGAATTCGCCTCTAATATGGATAGAGATACATTCATTTTCACCAAAGATGAAATCAAGTCTGTCATGCAGGATATCGCCGAAGTAAGACTGGATTCGGACTTGTTGAGACTACACAACTCTATAAATTGTGAAAATGGCGTCACACAAGAAAAAGGACACTAAACATCTGTTAAACCAATGCAAACCAAGTGAAAAGCCATATTGTTTATGTTATAGGAAGTGTAAGGCTGAACATACGAAAAAGGGTTTAGAAAAGACTTATTGTATATTCCATGGTTTTCCTGGTGAGATATAATAATTGCTATGCCAAAATTGAAGACTAATTATCTCTATTCTGTTCTATGAAAAGAATTGAGATATATGTCCTATTCACTGAACGAGCGCGGACCGAAAATGGATAGATGTTATCTATTCAATAATCAGGGGCCAAAGAGAAAGTTTAAAGGGGCTAAATTATCATATGACCCACTGTCACGTGACGTTGGAAGTTCACAATCCAAGAGAAGACAATTATTGTTGTCTCCTTACATCGTCACCAGATCGAACAAATCAATGTCATTAACTTTACTCTTTGGAATCTCTCTCTCTCTCTCTCTCTCTCTCTCTCTCTCTCTCTCTTCACTTTTTCTCTCTTCCTCTCTCTCTCTCTCTCTCTTTCACACTTTTTCTCTCTCTTTCTTCTCCCTCTCTCTCTCTCACACGCACACATACACCCCCTCTCTCTCTCTCTCTCTCTTCTTTCACACTTTTTCTCTCTTTCTCACTCACTATCTCTCTATCTATCTATCTCTCTACCTCTCTCTCTCTCCCACACACAGTCACGCAACCCCTCTCTTTCTCTCTTTCTCTCTCTCTCTCTCTCTCACAAACTCTCGTACACACACACACAGACTCTCTCTCTCTACCTCCCTCTCTCTCTATCTCCCTCTCTCTATCTCTATCTCTATCTCCCACACACAGTCACACACTCCCTCTCTTTCTCTCTCTCATACAAGCTCTCAAAACACCACACACACACACACTTGCTCTCTCTCTCTCCCTCTCTCTCACACACACACACACACACACACACACACACACACACACATAGAGGCTTGATTATCGATCAAATATTAAACCTAAAATCTAGCCTATATTTCTTCTAAATAATCTTTTGTTTGCTTGTATAAAACCCGCAATTTTATTCCCCCCCCCCCTTTGCTAAAGGCAAATACCAATTACAATAAAAATAAATAAAATTATAAAAATTCTATTTGATAACATTTTAATGCTTTTACGTTTCGGAAATTCCTGTAATCAAACAAAATTCCACCTGCCTTAATGTCTAGTTGACTTTACAACTCACCGAATCAGCTGCTCTTTTTCTTCCCCAAAAATTATATCTAAAATTATTTGTTGAAAATAAAATCTTTCGGGTCATGCAGTAAAATGATTCTTTCAAAATTGACTAATTACAAAAGGTTTAAAAACATTCACATGTATTTATTAGGTTTATTAATTTTTTAAATGAGCCTGGGATTAATATAAATACATATATCTATCATTATATTAAAGCTGAGCGAATCAACTTTTGTCTCCTAAAGACGTTTTTACTGTTTAATGACATGAAAATTATACTGAATTATTCCTTAGTTTTAGGATTGAATTAATTTTGAAAAAATCCATTTTAATTGGTTCTAATTAGTTGTAATTTGCAATCAAGTCAAAAACTGACCCGTCTCTTACTACACATACTGCCTGTCAATTTCCCCCTCTCTATGTACATCTTGATTACCTCCTTGTTATATATGTTAGTTTGTCAGTAAGTGGAGAGAGAGAGAGAGAGAGAGAGAGAGAGAGAGAGAGAGAGAGAGAGAGAGAGAGATTGGAGAGTGCAAAAATGTATTTGTATGTTAAGTCTTATAAAGCAGCCAGCCCGGCCAACATCTTGGCTCTTAATAAAGTCAAATTAGGTCAAATGTCTCTTTCTTAGAAATATTGCGTAATGATTTTAATGTGTTTTTTTTATTTCTCCTGGCGTATTTAAAAAAAATTTAATTCGCTATTCAAACTCACTTTTCCCTAATCCCAGTATCTACCCAGAGCTCAATGGGTGACCCAACGTGTCACGTTTTGTCTGATATATATATATATATATATATATATATATATATATATATATATATATATATGTGTGTGTGTGTGTGTGTGTGTGTGTGTGTGTGTGTGAGGTATCTAAAACTTGGTAGTAAGGGATGATTCTATATGTGATATCTAAGACACACTGTATTATTATTGTATGATCCAGTATGTATAAATACAGTGAATCTTTAAATCACTACAGAGAGCTCAATGTATATAATCTTTTTAGATTATACAGAGCGATACTTATATATATATATATATATATATATATATATATATATATATACCAACCACTCTACCCAAGTAGGATGTGACACCTGGTTATTTTTGTATGCAGAGTTTAACAGGTTTGAATTTGGAATTTTCCTTATCCTAGATTGCTTTCCTAACCAAGGTTAAAGAGCCAAGTCGTCCCTACAATTTACACAGAGCCGGAGAGGGAATAGTTGGATGCATACCTTTCCCAAGGGTATTAGTGCTATGTGAAATTAAAACAGATTCACCAAGGATTGGAACTAGTCTCGCCGGGTCCATTTCCTACGGCGATATCCATTACACCACGCGTCTCGGATTAATATAACTTTCTTTGGTACACTTAACCTGACTTTTTAATCTATATCATGATGGTTTGATTTTATATGTATATGACCGTAATGGCACATCATAGCACAATTTTTGTTAGGGCAATAGCGTTAAAGTACGCGTAAAACAGTTTCCATTACAATATTTTTGTGAGATTCAAACTTATATATATTACCAACCCCTCTGCACGAGCAGGATGTGACACAAGGTCATTAAGCGGTGTTTAACAGGTTTGGATTCAGAGTTTTCCTTCTCCAATAC
Source organism: Doryteuthis pealeii (assembly GCA_023376005.1). Taxonomy (NCBI): domain Eukaryota; kingdom Metazoa; phylum Mollusca; class Cephalopoda; order Myopsida; family Loliginidae; genus Doryteuthis; species Doryteuthis pealeii. The sequence goes on from CM042149.1 coordinate 86,902,947, forward strand.
TGGTTACCTAGCCATGGTTAAAGAGCCCAGTCTGCCGTGCTATTTGTCCATAACTGGAGGGAGAATTGGATTCATACCCTTCTCGAGGGTATTAGCGCCATGTGAAATTCAAACAGCTTAGTCTAGGAATTGAACTCGGGTCGACGAGTCCACTTTCTACGACTCTAAGCATTAGACCACGCGCCTTTTCAAACTCTTATATACACTGTCTTTGGGCACCTCACGTGATGTAATGGTTAACATGCTAGATTCGCAGACCCTTGTTAATGAGTTCGATTCTCATTGGACGGCCCATATTTTTGGCTTTGTGCCACATCTATGCTAAGCTTTGTGAATAACAATATCCCCTGCCTTGTGAAATGCATCCGATACCTTATTGGGCAAGTCCACGTAGTGTAGTGGTTTAAGTGCCGGACTGCGATATCGTAGTAAGCGGGTTCGAACTCGAGTTACGTTCACTTTCAGACAAATATCCTTGGGAAAGGTATGAACCCAATTGTCCGCTCAACTATGGGTTAAATAGTACCTTTACTATATTTGCATGAGCTATTTCTTACTTTCTGTATAATAAAAACGGAATGGTTCATTATTTAGCTGAAGTGACGACACTCAGTAGAAATTAGAATTCGGCGGATAAGCAAGACTAGATAATCAGTATTCACATTTTTTCATTTCATCTTGGGCAATTTGGACGATTTCATTTTTTAACCAGAGGGTGTTGCAAGATTATAACGGTCGGAAGATTAAGGAACAAGAGTATTAATATATAGAAGGGCCGGTTTAGTTCAGTCAGTAGAGCTTTCGGCTAGAAACCACAAGGTTCCTTGCTCGATACCGGCCCTCGCCAACTCAGCGTATGAGTAGCACTGGGATCTGTGCGGTAAAGGAGCTGGTGGTAGGTGTGGCGCCCCAACAATCTCCTTGGTTTAGCGCTAGTGAAAAGGTGATAGACTCCCTCGCTGATGAGCTGATACCGACTTTAGGCCACCCCGACTACTTGACTTACTTACTGCAATGCTTATTGCAACTTTTCCATTATTTGATATATTTTGTAGTTTTATGTGTAAAATTCCTTGATGTCATGAATTTTGTTCAGGTTGAGATTTTTCTATTGGTTTTCCGTTCAACATGAGAAAATATAAATATCAGTTAAATAATGAATCATTGACGTTGTTCAATTGAATCTGCCTCACTTTTACGCTTTTACCTCTTGTTTCTGTCAGTTCAGTTTGAGTTATGATTTCCCATGGGTCTATTAGAATTTTACCACGAAAACAAAAACATTTCTTCTTCTTCTTCTTCTTCTTTCTTCTTCTTCTTCTTCTTCTTCTTCTTCTTCTTCTTCTTCTCTTCTTCTTCTTCTTCTTCTTCTTCTTCTTCTTCTTCTTCTTCTTCTTCTTCTTCTTTTCTCTTTTTTCTTCTTCTTCTTCTTCTTCTTCTTCTTCTTCTTCTTCTTCTTCTTCTTTCTTCTTCTTCTTCTTCTTCTAGCTCTTCTTCTTCTTCTTCTTCTTCTTCTTCTTCTCTTCTTCTTCCTTCGTCGCTCTTCTCCTTCTTCGCTCTTCTTCTTCTCTTCTTCTAGCTCTTCTTCTTCTTCTTCTTCTTTCTTCTTCGTAGCTCTTCTTCTTCTTCTCTTCTTCTTCTTCTTCTTCTTCTTTCTTCTTCTTCTTCTTCGTCTTCTTCTTCTTCTTCTTCCTTCGTCGCTCTTCTCCTTTCTTCGCTCTTCTTCTTCTTTCTTCTTCTTCTTCTTCTTCTTCTTCTCTTCTTCTTCTTCTTTTCTTCTTCTTCTTTCTTCTTCTTCTTTCTTCTTCTTCTTCTTCTTCTCCTTCTAGCTTTCTTCTTCTTCTTCTTCTTCTTCTTCTTCTTCTTCTTCTTCTTCTTCTTCTAGCTTTCTTCTTCTTCTCTTCTTCTTCTTCTTCTTCTTCTTCTTCTTCTTCTTCTTCTTCTTTCTTCCTTCTTCTTCTTCTTCTTCTGTACAATCCATCAATCTTTCCTAATCGTAAATCTCTACTAAAAGTAAAGGCCTGAAACAATATTATCGATTTTAGAATAAGATTTAGTAATGTATTACTTAGTATGAATGTTTTTCTTTCTTTCGAAAATAGATGTTGAGAAATCAGACACATAAAGAGACACACGACTCGACAAAAATTAGCTGAACATTTGTCATCATATTTTGTGCGCTATGACATTTTTTTTTATTTCATTGAATAAATGAAAATGGGAAAATAATGCACAAGAAATGTATCAATTTTGTGTATAAGTATATTAATAGTTACTGATAGTCTTATTTTGGTTGGTTGTTTTGTTTTACGGCATATCAACCCTTTTCGGGTTATTTAATGCTGAATCAAGTCATTTTGATTAACAAGGACTCAGGTTGATTACAGTAGCTGTTGTTGCTTAACTGGTCATACTTTCAGCGTCACAGAAAAATACCGCTAACTTTATTATCGGTGTTAGGTGGTTGGCTGGATTTTACGGCATCTCAACGATTTTTGGGTTATTTTGTGCTGAATAAGTCTTGTTTTATTCATTTTTGGTGGTAATCAAATTTTATTCTAAAACTCAGTTTTTTTAAAAACATATTTTAATCTCTTTTTTTCTATTCAACCCATAGATGGAACCCTAACGAGTAACACCGCTGAGGGTCAGAGTAGACATGGGAGTAATAGAGTATTCGCGGTGTTGCAACCTCCTTCTCGATATGTCAAAAAGCAAATAGATTTGAAAGTGATATTCTTGAGTCGATGAGAGAAGATCTATTACCACCATAGGTTGGATGTTTTGTTTTACGGTAAATCAACCCCTTTCGGGTCATTTAATGTCGAATCAAGTCAATTTGATAAACAAAGGATTCAGTACCAAATAAGTTACAAAAAAGACTGGTCAATTTCTATTTTCCAAGACCATTTTCCAATACCATAAGGCTTCTACACACACATGGTTAAAGCGGCAGATTTTTCTATAATATTTTGACCTGATCATTCGATAGAAAATATATGAATGCATATAAAAGCATAATTTGAGGTTGGGAGATTATTTAAAAGTAAGTAAGTAAAGTAAAATCGTCGGGGCGGCCTAATGTCGGTATCAGCCAATTAGCGAGGGAGTATATTCCCTTTTCGCTAGCGCTAGACCAAGCAGATTAATTTAGTATCTGATGTGGAGCGCCACACCTTCCATCAGCTCCTAACTTTACCGCACAGATCCCTGTGCTACTCATACACTGAGTTGGCGAGGGCCGATATCGAACCAGGAATCTTGTGATTCCTCGCCGAACGCTCTACCGACTGAACTAATTATTGGGTTATTATCTTGGTATACGCCATAAACAGCTTCCTGTCGGAAATATATAGCAATGTGACGTTTCATTCTGGGAAAAATAGATCTTCCAATTAATACAAAAATCCTAACCCGTGTCGGTCATTTAATTTGAAGTTCTGCCTGTAGGAAAGAGACTCTGTCTATAAATTCTAAAAACTGGATATTGACTGAAGGCATTAAACAACCATTCGTGAGTTTACAAAGTTTATTCTCGCTATTAGCATTTAATATGTCAAACCTAGTAATAAATAAAAAAATGTTTAATTCTTCTTTTTTTTTTTAAACTTATTTCCAAAAGTGTCCAGCTGTGGGAAGTAGTCAGATCTGAATAGAACAATGTAACAAAAGGTAAACAAATATCAGAAATATTGACCAAGCTGTCCATTTTGTTCTAAAGAGCAAGAGAAAAGCAATCCAATGGTAAAATATACTTTACAAACAAACTGCGTCCTTTGTCGTATAATATTATCGCATAAAAGAAACATTCAAAGAAATGCACTTGATAAAAAAAAAAATTGCCTTGTTTATTTTCCAAGGTGTGTCTGGTCACAACATTTTTAAACCGAATAGTGAAAATTGATACGCCTGATTTCTCGAGCAACTTAACTCGTATCAAAGGATTAGAATTAACTTTAATTGCTTAACATCAAATTATTATGGTCTTCGGGAAGTAAGAAATAAAACGGTAATCGGATTTCTGGAGAAAGAGAAGAAAAAGAAATAAAAAAGTTAAAGTTTGGAAGAGTAAACACACAACGGGGTGCCAGCAATTGACCGTAAAATAACTCTGGAAATAGATTTAAAAATAAAAACTGAAGTTTCGGGTTTTGACTAGAAACTGGTGTGACACTGGGACGAGACATGGAAGAAGAGGGAAATCGGCTAAGTTCTGGTGGGAGCAGACGTGGCTCACGGTTCCCCGTATGAGTTTGGGGATAGTAGTACAGAACATGATACTATGTTAAAGATAGAATAATTTGCCCGTGCACCCCCTCTCTCCCCCCCCCCCCCCTCTCTCTCCCTCTCTCTCTCTCTCTCCTCTCTCTCTCTCTCTCTCTCTTTTGATAAAAACCCACGAGCGTGAAAGAAATAAAGAGCCCCCTGTGACTTACATCTGGTGTGTTGTTTCTTTGAACTAACGACGACTATTACAACAGCTCGAACTTGGCCCATGCACACACATCGTTCTGTTACATATATCGTTCTGGTACATGAATATACGAGAGATTGTCCACATTTTCACCATAACATATCTCTAATATTGTTGCACTGGGTTCTGCACATGCGTTTTTATAGGTATCACTGTTGTGATCACGTGGTCGCCGTTTGAGCCTGATCACACCATTTTGCTTGCTGTCTTTACAGTGTAAACATGACCACTCCACTAGTAGTATGCATCAAGAAAGGGACCCGATTTCTCGGTCGGAAGGAGTTAGTACAATATGGGTACAGAGCACTACCACGCAAAAGTGTATATAAGTGGATAGATAAGTTTAAAGGTGTCTAGATAAAAGTGTCTAGTCTTGCCCCCTCTTCGTGGGTCACCCACGAAGAGGGGGCAAGACTCCAGTAAACATCCACCACTGATGAGAAGATAAAGCAAGCTTGAGGGATGGTATGACGAACCGGCGAATCATCATCGATGAGATAGCTTGTTCTCTGTATATTAATCATGGTTCTGTCGATCAAATTATCCACGATGAGTTCGGCTTCCATAAAACAAGTGCGTATCATTTTTGAAATTCTTCATAAATATACAAGAATAATATCTATCCTTAAATTTAGGTTTTGATGGTGATGTGTTCTCAAAATAATGCAGTTAATAATTCCTTTTAAATTACCGTCGAGTCACGCTGAAAGCTCCGCACGTTCCCGCTGGATTAAAGAAATTAAGCAATGATGAGCCTGTTCAATACCTGATTGGGTGACTACTTAAGCAACAGAAGGTAGTGTAAGTAACCTGAATTCTATGATTAGGAAAAATGATTCGACATTAGATAACCCGAAAGGGTTGGTGTGCTGTAAAACCAAAAGCAACCAATATTTTAAAAGTTTTCTTTAGAGAACAATTGCTATAATTATACCAGCTGGTAAATTGAATAAAACACACACACACGAGCGCGCGTGCGCGCACACACACACACACACACACACAAACAAACAAATAAACAAACATGCAACACTCTACTCTAGGCTTTACTTAGGCTAGACCAGGGGTTCTCAACCAGGGTCCATATGGACCCCCGGTGACCATATAACATTTTTGGGACCCAGACAAGTAAAATGTATTTAACTATAAAAGTACAATGGAATTTTTAAACAATGAATGGCTATGGGGGGTCCACCAGAGTAAAATAGGATTAAAAGGGGGTCAATAGGTAAAAAAAAGGTTGAGAACCATTGGGCTAGACGGACGGTTAGAGAGGCCCGATTAATCAGCTGGTCACGTTAAACTGTATCTAGTGGTGACGTTCCAATTCTAGAGATCTGGAAAATGCAGACTACTCCTTCATCACCATAATTCCCATGTACAAACTGACCGAGAGTGATAGTATCTGTTAGGGTCCCATCTATGGATTAAATAGATCAAGAAATCATGAAGAAATAAAACAAACTCATTTTCGGCACAGAATAAACCGAGGATCTACATGCCGTAAAATCCAACCAACCAACCAACCAACAAATAAACACAGATAAGCCTTATCTATACATATATAAAAGGGCAGTTGGTGTGTATGTATGTCCGGAAGGAACTACGAAAATAAAACAATTAATGACAGTATATATCTATACACTCTCATTATCATCAGAGCCTGGTTTTTGAGCAAAAATAATGAAAATATTTATATCAATGAAGATAATAAATAAATATAATTCAAATGATAATAGGATGCCATTTCTTTTCTTTTTTTTTTCTTTTTTTTTTTGCATTTAATACTTTAGATAGTAGACATTAATTTTTCTGTTCAGAGCAGCTGGATCGATGCAAGGTTTTGTGTGTGGGGGAGCATCTTGCGAGGATCCAACTGGCGATTCAATAATAATGGGTCAGCGATACTAACTTTTTCAACCCCACCCTTTCTACCCAAGTGACGCTGGGTAGCCGTTTCTAGTGAAAAATAAATCAGAAACTATTTTTTCATTTCCCTCGTTTTCCTCACAGCAGCTAAATACTGATACATTCCACTATTTTGACATATCCCCATTCTTTTTACATGACAGAAGGGCAAGTATTCTGAATTAAAACGTTAAATTGTATCTAGTGGTGAGGTTCCAATTCACCCATGTCCACACTGATCCGGAGTGGTAGTACCTGTTAGGATCCTATCTATGTGTTAAATAAATCAAGAAATGGGTTTAAAAGTGTTTTAAAATGACTTTTAAGAATTTGAATACCCCTCATACCGAAATCATTTTCAATCTCAATACGTTTTATTATGATGGGAAAAATGGAACAATATTATTTATATAAACATCTAGATGACTAGATACTTGGAGGTAATATTTAATATGTTTATGAATTAATGTGTTTATATATAAAAACTATCATATATTTATGTTTTGTAACGTCTTGCATCTGTTGATTCCCGTGGGAGAGTTAAAAATTATCCGCAGTTTTGTTTTATGGAAGCCGAGCTCATCGTGGATTATTTGATAGACAGAACCATGACTAGTCTGCGGTGAACAAGCTACATCATCCATGTTAATTTGCTAAATCTTTTCATCGGTTTCTTTTTTGTGTGGGGGTACTTTTAAACTTTTATCTACTCATACACACTTTTACACAGTAATGCACTGTATCCGTGTACGATGAATTTCAGCCCCTGACACTACTTCCGATCAGAGAAATCGAGTCACTTGTAATGACAGCAAACAAAATCGACCGATCAAGCTCAAACTTTGACAACATGACAACAATAATGCTAACTACAACATGCACGCACAGAACGCACCGCCCTGTCGGCTGGGGCATTAGAATGCATCGACTGCACCTCTGCAGAGGGGTAAGACTCCCCAATGGGGCCACCTGTTGGCCGTGGGTGGCGTGATGCTTAAGGATGGAACCCAAGTGGCTGTGCAGTCCATGACATGAAATATTCCACTTTGATCCTTACTTGGGCTAGACGGGCGGTCGGAGAGGCCTCCTCCGATCAATCGGCTGGTAACGTCAAGCCCTAGCACCTATATGATTTTCCCAATCCTATTGCCCTTATGGCAAGCCGCAACCATTTTTATCATATGGATGCTAGAAGGCCGTGGCTGAGAGTCTTAATGTCCTGGGAATGACGTTAAACTATCTGATGGTGAGCTTTCCAATTTTAGAGTTATGGGGAATGTGGAGCATCCCTTCATCACCATTGCTCCTTGGTCCACTCTGACCCGGAATGGTAGTACCTGTTAGGGTCCCATGGGTTAAATAGAAAAAACATGTTTATAAACAAAACTGATTATCCATTAAGAATGAATTTATTTCAAAACTTTGTCGGCATTAAATGACCCACTGAGGTTGATATGCCGTAAAACAAAACAAACCAACCAACCAAAACCAAACACAGTATTGAAATAATAAAGATGTGTGATAGGGAAGAGCAAATTTTTTTACTCTCCCTCGTAATCTTGGAAATAAAAGCTTATTTCTACTCGAAAGGTTACAGTTTTTTTTACATAACCTCGGCTAGTATTGATTCGTTGGTTGGTTGGTTGGATTTACGGCATGTCAACACATGTTGGGTTATTTTTTGCCGAAGACGTTTTATTTTATTCACTCTTGTTTGGCATCAATTTTTAAACTCATTTTTAAAACTCATTTTTTAAAAATCTATTTAGATTGTTGGTCAGTGTTTGGTTTTATCAACTCTTTTCGGGCCATTATATTGTCCATATAGCATAGTGTAAAGAAGGATTGGTTAGTTGGTTGGTTGGTTGGTTGGTTGGATTTTACGAAATGTCAACCATAAGGTTATTTTATGCCTAAGCCGTTTTTGTTTTATTCATTCTTAGTAGGTATTAAAAAAAATGTAAACACTTTTCAAAAATTAAAACTCATTTTGATCTATTTAACTTATAGATTGGACCCTAACATATACTACCACTCCGGGTCAGAGTGGACCTGGGAGTAATGGCAATGAAGTGGTTCTCTACACTCCCATGGCTCTAGAATTGGGAACCTCACCACTAGCCGCAGTTTAACGTCATACACAGTATAAAATGTTTAATATACAGGGCTTTAACTTTTACCAATACAATATGTCGATAACGAATGGAGCGTAAACATTCCTATTCCAGAATTTAACAATAACAACAACAACAACAACAACAACATACCTTTAGAGCTGTTCATTACTCCGCCAATATAGAATAAACAAATATTAAAATGGTGATATGAATAGTATAAAGGTTTGTGAAGTGCTTCGCTTTATTAACATACCTTCGATACAGGAAGTTCTCCCTTCCACCGATCTCATGAAGTGAACGTATATTTTTAACAAGTACACACACCGCTTCTTCCGAAACTGGAAATCTGCGTTTGGCTATCATCTCTTTATCTACAATTTCCACTCGTCAGTGAACAATTCATTTAGCCTATACTCTACGCATTCTATAAACCAATTACGAAATCCAACAATACCTCCATCACTTGGAACAAAACTTGCAAATTTGCCTCGAGGCATAGGGAAATTAACTGCATCCGGCTCAATTGGCGATCATATTATCCCTTTAAATTAGCAACACGACCCAATCACTGTCCCGTAATCATCAAAGATAGAGAGAAGGGTAAGAGAGAGAGAGAGAGATGGGAAAGAGAGAGAGAGAAAGAAAGAAAGAGAATGAAAGAAAGATAAAGAGAGAGAGAGAGAGAGAGAGAAGAGAAAGAGAGTGAAGAGAGAGAAGAGAAGTGAGAGAGAAAGTGAGTGCGAGAAAAAAGAGAGGAGAGAAAGAGAGAGAAAAAAGAGAAGAAAGAGAAGAAAAGAAAGAAGAAGAAAGAAGAGAGAGAGAAAAGGTGTGTGTGAGGAAGATAGAAAGTGAGAGAGATAGAGAGAAAGAGAGAGAAAGAGAGAGAAAAAGAGAAATAGAGACAGAGATAGAGAAAGAGAGAGAGAGAGAGAGAGAAAAGTGTGTGAGAGAAAAGAGGAGAGAGAGAGAGAACGTGAGATAAAGAGAAAGAGAGAGAAATAGAAAAGAGAGAGGGAAAGAGAAAGAGAGAGACAGAGATAGAGAGAGAGAGAGAGAGAGAAAGTAGAGAAGAGAGAGAGAGAAGAGAGAGAGAGAGAGATAGAACTTTTACTTCGATTGCTTTAAATTACTACACGGCTTCGTTGTAAATTCTTTAAACCTTTGTTAGATACTTTAAAATAAACAGTTTAGCTTCCCATGGAATTGATCATTTTCTGACTGGATAGAATTTGTGGTAAACATTATTGATTCAGATTACCTGTCCTTCTGTAAAAAGAATGTTCGTATCTCAAGATCTTGGAGCTTATCAGTTTTTACCTTCTGGGATGAAAAAGAGGGAAATAGACAATCTAAAAATGTTTATTAGTATTTCATAGTTAACAGCTATCCATGATGATATTGGTGCTTCTATTTAGAAAGGTTTTGAAATATTATAAATCGAATTTCAAAAGTTAATTAGAGAGAACTAATTAAAATTATTCACTCCTTTCTAAATAGAAGCACCAATGTGATTATGGACAGCTGTTAACTTTGAAATACGATTTATAATATTTCACTCCTTCCTAAATAGAAGCACCAATGTCATCATGGATAGCCGTTAACTATAGTTAACAGCTGACCATGATGATATTGATTCGAATTATACTGGCGCGCTTTTATTTATGAAGGATTGAAGAATTCTAATTAGTATCTAATAATTAACCGCTATCCATGATGATATTGATGCTTCTATTTAGGAAGGAGTGAAAGATTCTAAATCGAATTTCATAGTTAACAGTTGTACATGAGGATACTGGTGCTTCTATTCAGGAAGAAGAGAAGAATTTTAATTAATATTCAATAGTTAACAGCTGACCATGATTATATTGATGCTTCTATTTAGAAGGAGTGAAGAATTTTAATTAGTATTTAATAGTTAACAGCTGTTGTCCATGATGATATTGATGCATCTATTTAGAAAGGAATGAAAGATTCGAATTCGCATTTCATAGTTAACAGCTGTCCATGATTGTATTGATGCTTCTACTTAGGAAGGAGTGAAGGATTCTAATTAGTATTCAATAGTTAACAGCTGTCCATTATTGTATTGATGCTTCTATTTAGGAAGGAGTGAAGGATTCTAATTGGTATTCAATAGTGAACAGTTGTACATGATGATACTGGTACTTCTATTTAGAAAGAATTGAAGAAGCTTAATTAGTATTTAATAAGAATTTCATAGTTAACAGCTGTCCATGATTATATTAATGCTTCGATTTAGAAAGGAGTGAAGGATTCTAATAAGCATTTCAGCTATTTCTATTACATTGGGAATTTCAATGATTAAAAAATGACATTCTGATTTCTTCTTGATAAGACTTATCTGTATTTGTTTGTTGGATTTTACGACATGTCAACCCGTGTTGGGTTATGTTATGCCGAAGACGTTTTTGTTTTATTTATTCTTGTTAGGCATTAACTTTCTTAAACAATTTCTTTTTTGAACACATATTAGAAAAACTAATTTTAAAAATCTATTTAACCCATACATTGACCCTAACAGGTAATATCACTCCCGTTTGTGTAAACCAGGGAGTAATAGCAATAAAAGAGTACTCAACACTTTCCAGTGCTCCAGAATTGAAACCTCAACACTAGATACATTTTAACGTCATACTCAGGACATTACTTGCTATGGATAAGTGGCAGAGCATGTGGATCCCAGTAAAGGAAATATATCTTAGCGTGCAATAAGCCAGATAACACCGGCCACCAGGCAACTCTGAGGAACGCAATAAAGAGAAATTACTTTGCATCCAGATGACCTAATAGGTCATGGAAAAGATTCATTTATCTATTGCAGATGTCATATTTGACAGATATGCATGTTATAAATATTTTCTCTCCTGTTATATTCAAAGAAAAAAAAAAAAGGGATACGAATAAAAATGAGAAATGATATACGAATACGTTCATAAAAGACTGACAAAGAAATTAATCATTTAGTCTTTTGAGTAATAAAATATAGTACGCTACAGATAATATCATTGAATCATCCTTTGGTTGGTTGGTTGGTTGGTTGGTTGGTTGAAAGAAAGAAAGAAAGAAAGAAAGAAGGAGTAGTTAGTTGGTTAATTGATTTTAATTGCATATCAACTGTCTGGGGTTATATCATGCCTAATGATTAGAAAGTAATATATGTTGTGTATTTATATTTATACTTTTGTAGTAATTGGTTTTAACAATCTGTTAGCATCCTTGGGGATCATGTTGTATGGTATTAATTAAGTCCATGTCTATATTCTATGGTATAATTTTATTTCCTCAAAAAGGATAGAATATCCACCATGTTGACATTTTCAAATAGATCTTTCATATTGTTTGCATTAAAATGATGCTTTCTGACGTGAGCAAAAACCTGCATTCCATGAATAAGTGTTTAACAGTCAAAGGTGTTTGACATGTTTCACACTGTCGC
>CM042149.1:86919902-86939902 GCA_023376005.1 Doryteuthis pealeii
AAAATATTCCTGCTTTTCCAATTTCCACAGCCCTTCATTCAAAAAGATGATTCTGCATCCTTGATATTATTATATTTATTATAAAAAAGACAAGGAAGAAGAAGGACATGCTAAGCAAAAAATAATAAGAAAGAAGGAAAGAAAGAGAAGAGAGAGAGAGAGAGAGAGAGAGAGAGAGAGAGAGAGAGAGAGAGAGAGAGTAAAGAAAAAGTTATTGGGAGGGTGTGTGTGGAAGCGATAACATAACATATCATAGCGATAATCTTCTACGGGTTTTTGATGTTATTATATCTATTATAAAAAAGAGAAGGAAGAAAAAGGACATGCTAAGCAGAAAATAATAAGAAAGAGAGAGAGAGAGAGAGAGAGAGAGAGAGAGAGAGAGAGAGAGAGAGAGAGAGAGAGTAGAAGAAAGTTATAGAGAGGGGGAGTGCGTGGAAGCGATAACATTAATCTCTTTCAATCGAACTTAATGAAAAGATGAAAAAAAAAGAAATAAAAAAAGAGTGAGAAAGAGAGTTAAATCAAGATTATTATACTTTTTACATATTGAACTATATGCAATAGCTCTTAGGTAGACATATCAAACGTTGTAATCATTAAATTATCATATTGTGTTATATCCACAGGTCCTGCTAGTATATTTTGAATGTCCAACAACTCTACTGGTAATGAATTTCTTCTAGTAGTATTATATACCATTTTGTTTTGTTCTTTGTAGATTTCTTTTCTTACCAAAGTTGTGGATGGAAAATACTTCCGGCTTTTCCAACTTCCACATCCCCAACGACTTCCTTCATTGAAAAAGATGATTCTGCATCCTCTTGGAGTCTTTGACATTCTATTTTCTACCTATATTGACGGACAGCAGTGGGCCCTTTCATAAGTGGGTCCCAGAAGTCACGTAGCAATAGACAGAGCCGTGCTTGCTAACTTCTACTCCTTAACAAGTCACATCGGCAATAATTTTAGCTTTGTTGTTTGGCTGTATAATGTCACATTTCTTAAGGAGACAGACAATGCCAACCGATTTTCCCGCGATATTAACTGATTAATCAGCCCCACTGTTTCAATTCTAAGTGTTATCTTATATCTTATATCTTCTGTGGCAGTGATAAAAGTTCAGGGATTAAATCGAAGAACACGCACTGCAACTTATTTTTGGCAACGAGTCTGATTTCCCTGATGTGTCTGTTTATTAGGGATATACAGCGTCGTTTATTATATATATATATATATATATATATATATATATATATATATATATATATATAGAGAGAGAGAGAGAGAGAGAGAGAGAAGAGAGTATGAAAACACACACAAGTAAATATATTTTTATATCATTTTCATTGTTAATATTGACAATATTTCGATTTATAAAACATACTCTGATGATGATTTTTTATAAATCGAAATATTGTCAATATTAGCAATGAAAATGATATAAAGATATATTCATTTTAACCACATTGTGAGTTTTCATACCCTTTTATCTATACATTAACCGTCGAATTCATTTCCTTACTCTTAACACACGCGCACGCACGCATACATACATATATATATATATATATATATATATATATAATATATATATTATATATATGTATAAGTAGGTATAAGAACGATCGTTGGCAGAAAGGTATACAAAGCTCAATACAATGTAGAGCATGATTTATTTAAGAATGGAAATGAGTAACCTACTCGAGTTTCATCGATAGATTCTTCAGGTTACTTTAACGCGATTAATATAACACCAAAGATTAATCGTAAACTCGATTAATTTAAAGAATCTATCGATGAAATCGAGTAGGTTACTCATTTCCATTCTTAATATATATATATATATATATATATATATATATTAATATATAGATAGATAGATGTGTGTGTGTGTATGTGTGTGCATTTGTATATATATATTTATATATCTATATATGTATAAAAATATATACATGTATATGTTTAGATATATATATTGAATATCAACTAAAGCAGCCACATACTAAAATAAGAGACTCACAGACTTTTGTTTTCGTCAATAAATATATTCTTCTTTAGGCTAACGAAGACCCTGGGGAAGGTTTGTTAATCAAAACAAAACATTCTGCGTCGGCTTATTAAACATGAATCGTTAATAAAACATGTGTTTTTTCAATTTTTTATGAAATTACATATATGTGTATGAATACATACATACGTACATATATATATATATGTATATATATATATATATATATATATATATATATATATATATATATAAAGTAAGTAAAGTCGACGGGGCGGCCTAAAGTCGGTATCAGCCAGTCAGCGAAGGAGTCTATCCCCTTTTCAATAGCGCTAGACCAAGGAGATTGTTTTGGTGTCTGAGGTGGAGCGCCACATCTACCATCAGCTCCTTACTTTACCGCACAGATCCCTGTGCTACTCATACGCTGAGTTGGCGAGGACCGGAATCGAACTAGGAACCTAGCGGTTTCTAGCCGAACGCTCTACCGACTGAGCTAACCCGGCCCCTATGTTTTTATTTACACACCGGCCAACCTCACTGATGTGAGGCCCCACAGTAAGGATATGTTTTGTGGGACCTCACATCTTTTTTTACTCTTTTCGGTTTAATTGGCTATTATCTTATAAAAGAAAAAATATACATCGATATTTGTTCTGTTTAAAAAGGGGGGCCTAAATTTTCAATAGAGTGTTTCTACAAAATTATTAGATAACAATAATAAACTAAAGTAGTTATTAGATAAATATTTGTTTTTAGAATCTAAAAATATGAAATTCGAAACTTAAAATTAGGCGTTTCATATTTTAAGTGAATTTTATATATTAATTAGCCATAGCAGAAATACCTAATTAAGTCAGATAGTTTTGAAATAAAATAACTGATGCATTATAAAATTCATTTATTGTTAAATCAACACTGAAAATTTCATTAAAATTAGAAATTTCCCTGATTTTGGGTAATTTTTTTCAATGGGAGGAGTAAATCTATTGTGGAAAATACAGATTTTACGTCATCTTAGACAGCGTTGATGGCCATTTTTATGATAAATTATAGCAAAATTGCCCGAAAAAAAGTTTTAAATGTATTAAAAATAAATTACATTATTGCGAATTTTTCAACATCCAACGCGAGCTCAATGGGTGACCCAACAGGTCACGTATTTTTTAGTATATATATATATATATATATATATATATATATATATATTTGAAAAATGAGAGTGATGGAGATGATTTATTGATATATGAAAACTATTATCGACGTTTCAAATATTTCGATTATTATATATATATATATATATATATATATATATATATAATATAACATATATTAGATAAGATATAATATATATCATATATATATATGTGTGTGTGTGTGTACTCGCACTTGTTGTCGATGGAAAGAAGCCAGGCTACAGAACCATTTTCAAATAGCTTTTAGCCATATACAGACAGACAGACAGATAGATAGATAGATAGATAGATAGATAGATGAAAATATTTTGAATAAATATATGTATCGTCCAAAAATAAAAATGTTGTTTATTTTTTTAAGTGAATAAAAACGAAAAAGTATTCAACTGCTTTCGAAAACATATCATGTTCATCTCGAGAAAATTTCTTTGGTGTATTGGGCTAAAATTCTACTTTAAAATGCTGTTTGATCTAACGTTAGATTCATTAACAAAAAATAGTCAGATAAGTTTAAAGAGCTTTTAAGTTATGTACAAAAGTTCAAATGGAGGAAAAGTACAACAAGGTTATATTTATATTTATATTTATTAAAATAAAATATATTTATATTTATCAAAATGAAAGCGTCAAAGTAAAGAAATAACAAACAATAGTCTAACTCTCGCGATTCATCAGTTGCGAATTCGCATCTGATGAATCGGGAGAATTAGACTATTTGTCTGAGCTCCTTGAAATAGACTTTAAAGCTAAATCTCTAAGTCTTTTGTTATTTCTTTACTTATATATTTGCTCTGTCACTCTAACATTAAGAGTACACACACACACACACACACACACACACACACACACATATATATATATATATATATATATATATATATATATATATATATTATGGAAAAGGTGACTTCCCGGTGAAGATGGTCACAATGGTTAGTTGATGCAAAATTCAGAAAGGTAAGACAGCGATATGACAAATAAAAAGTGCTCAATACGTTAATAGAGCAAATCTATTGTAATACAGGTACAAGTGATAATCTACTCGAGTTTCACCATAAGGATCTTTAGGGTTAAATCCACTGGATTAATCAAGATATTGATTAATTGCAGTCGATTACACGTGTGTATCTTTCGCGATAAACGGTTCGTTATGAGGTAGCTCATAACGAACCGTTTATCGCGAAAGACACACACGTGTAATCGACTCTATTTCATCACCAACTCACTTTCTCTTCTATAAATACAAATGTACGTACTTTGTTTTGAATAAAGTTAGACTGATGAAGTTCTTCGCGTAAAGCGGAACGAAATATTTCTCTCCTACTTCTACTTGTTTGAGTCATAATTTTTTGTCCACTTTTCCTTACCTCATATATATATATATATATATATATATATATATATATATATATATATCTTATTATAATAGAGATTGTGTGTTTTTCTGTCTGTAACCGAAACTATATTCCTACTCAAGTCACAATTCTCTTAGTTATTGACATCACATTCTCCATGATTTTATTTTTATTTAACCTCAATTATTAATAAAATTGTCTTACATTATTAATACTGTTAACTATGTCTACATACTGACAACATGCAATTATATTTATATATACAACAAAATAGCGGTTTACAGTGTGAACAGTAAGGCTAATTTGCATATTAATATTAAAAAAATTGACTTTAATAAATATGTGCTTAGTATTATTGATTTCTAACTGTTTGGTTTTATTTTAATGAATATAAGCAAAAATCTCTTCAATGAATCTTAAATGAAATCTATTAACAAGAAAAATAACTATCATTTTATTCTTTACTTCCTCTTATAACTACATACTTAAATTAGAAAAAATAACAATGAAAGACGAGAGTGATGGAAGAGTAATTTTCAGTTGTTCCATTTTTTATTATACTCCCTCTGTTTCAAATCTTTTATTATACTCCCTCTGTTTCAAATCTTTTTATCTGTATTCTTGTTTAGTTTTATTAGCCTTTTTAATTTAATATATTTTATTACATTAAAACTTAATTACTTGCACCCAGAGAGTGTATATATTTGCTAGTATATATAATGTAATAAAGTAAAACAAGACTTAGAACAGAAGTAAAAGCACTAAGCTTTATTTAGCTAAACGAAACTCAGCTACGAAATGAGGGAGTTAAATTACTATTCATATAACCTGCGTGGGCGAGTCTATTGCTCGTACAACGCGAGTGTAGGAAACCACACATTATAGTTATATAATTATTTTACCTCTAAAAATCCTAAAAATTAAGTTACTTTCTAGAATTTCGTATTATATTATGTACTTATTTTACCTCTAAAGATATATAGGTTTTCGAACAAGCCCATGCACTAACACCATAGATATACCAGGTATTATATACATCGTTTTCGTGTAATGCTAGTCGACCTGAGATCCATTATTACTGAAAAGCGAGTTCAATCCTCTCTTTACGATCTTAAAACTTAACAATGATATTTTTTATATTAGTATTATCTATTAATAATGGAGATTCGCTTCCGGTTTTTGTCTGTGAGAAAAACTACGTCACACCTTACGTCACACTACCTAAAACCGTCATAACACAGAATGTGTATTTACACTCAAAATTTGAGCATGCAACGTTAGACAAACCTCATTGGTTTTTTAAACAAGTTTTAACATACCTGCTATTATCTATCTATATATAGTTTGTTTTATTTTAATATATATTTAAAGTTGTCAAAACTAAGTTTCCATTTTAAATTTTTTTTTTACTCCTTTAATAAATTTATTTTATTTTTTACTCCGTTAATAAATTTGATGATTTTACTTTACTTATGATACAAACTCTCTGATATTAAATTTTCAACTCCCATCCCTCAGACAATATTTATATTACGTCGCCAAGAGGGCGTTTTTTATTTTGCTAGTAATGTTAATATTGCTCTGGGAAAATTGTTTTTTAGTATAATTTTTATTTTATTTTTTTGAGTGAGCTTTAAACATATTTCTTTGTCCTGGTTACTGATTATTAGCCCTTGTTAAGTCATAATCCTAATGTAATTATTTTAAATCTCCAATTTGAAGAACTGTCTGTTAACCTGATTAGTGATATTTAATTAAAGGTTTGACCGTCTGTCTTCTCGTGACTTAAACGTTTAAAAGTGACGTTTTCTCACATTAAACGTTGGATAATTATCGTATAACTCGCTTTTCAGTCGTAATGGATCGGGGGTGACTAGTTTACTGACCATTACACAAAACATGTCTCGTATATCTATGGTGTTTGTGTATAAAGGTTGTCCGAAAGTATGTTAGTGTCCTGAGTATGACGTTAAACTCTAGTGGTGAGGTTCCAACTCCGGAGCTCTATTTTTACTTACACACACAGACATGCGGGCGCGCGCGCACACACACACACACACACACACACATATATATATATATATATATATATATATATATATATATATATATATATGGAAAAATCAACAGTAAAAAATAGAAAAACCGAACGATTCACCATTTTGACTGTTGGAAAAAGAAATGAATGTCGGGAAACTAAATATTAGTTTGGTTTGGTTTGGTTTGGTTTGGTTTTGCGGCATATCAACCTCAGTGGGTCATTTAATGCCGATAAAGTTTTGAAATAAATTAATTCTTAATCGTTAATACAATTTTTTTATAATTACATTTTTCTATTTAACCCCTAGATGGGACCCTAACAGGTACTACCACTCCGGGTCAGAGTGGACCAGGGAGCAATAGTGATAAAGGGGTGCTCCACATTCCCCAAACCTCCAAAACTGGAACCTCACCATCAGATAGAGTTTAACGTCGCCACCCACGGCCAACAGGTGGCCCCATTAGGGGGAGTCTTACCCCTCTGCAGAGGTGTAGTCGGTGCATTCTAACGCCCCACCGACAGGGCGGCTAAATATTAGAAAGTGTTCAATACTTGTAATATATCTACAGGTGCGCATTTATATGGAGATGCATTGTGGATATACGGATGATATGCAGCTCTACAAAACGTTGAACTCAGATGAAATTTTCCAATTAATTTATTGCTCTAATCTTTTGATAAATCATATATGCAGTTGGCCAGGTCAAAGGTCAAATAATTACCCTGCAAAAATATTTTTTTCAAAATTAAAATTAATCATTTAGATCATTTAGACCAAGTAGCTAATTAGTTCTTTCGACTCATAGATAGTTTTATTGATTTTATTGGAAATTTTACTGGATTTCTTTTTTAATAAAAAAATTCTTTAATATTTTCAGGCCAGACCAAAACTTGCAATCATTTGTAGAGTTTAAATAACTGACATCTTAATTATTCGGATGATGTTATCTTTAGGAATTTGAAAAATAACCCCAACTCTTTTTGACTTCAAACAAGTCCAGTTTTAATTAGAGTATTATTTGATTGATTGACTTTAACGGCATGTCAACTCGTCTGGGTTTATTTCATGTCAACAGAATTGTTTTGTATTATTTAGATTTTTCGGACTAATCGGTAAAATGCTAACTTGTATAAGTAATCAAGTTTTTAACGATTCCTTAAATAACATTTTTATTTTTATTCATTTTTTGTATTAATATTATTTGCGTTATTCGGACTATTGTCCTCATCTTCATTGTTATCTGTACAACGTTTCGGCCGATGTGCCCTCCGGCTTTCTTCATGTATTTCTTGTCGGACTCGGAAACCTTCTCGGCATTAAATGACCCATTGAGGTTGATATGCCGTAAAAAAAAAAAAATTGTATTATCCATTAAGAATTGATTTATTTCCAAACTTTATCGGCATTAAATGACCCACTGAGGTTGATATGCCACAAACCAAACCAAACCAAACCAAATCGGGAACCTTCTTGTGGTAATCGGGAGCCACCACGGAACTTTGAACCTAATCTTTTATTCAGTCCACGGGGGTATTCCGCTAAACATAAATATAAATATAAAGTTAGGTTCAAAGTTCCGTGATGGCTCCTGATTACGACAAGAAGGTTCCCGAGTCTGAAAAGAAATATCTGAAAAAGCGATCGAAACGTTGTACAAATAACAATGAAGATGAGGACAATAGTCCGAATAATCCAAATAATACTAATTATCAAGGCTCATGTAAAAAATTCCGAGAAATGTTTGTATTATTTCAATTTTTTTGACTGTTGTGCTCATCTTTATTGTTATATACACAGCGTTTTATTCGATGTGCCCTCCGGACTAATTCAGGTGTTTCTTGTCGGACTCGAGAAATTTCATGTTGAACTTGGCAACCATCTTGTTGAACTCGGAATCTTTCATGTCATCATGAGGAACCTTCACGGAACTTCGAACCGAACCATTTATTTTAGATTTAGTACATCTGTTAAACTGTGTTAAGTATTCTATGTTATTATCGCCCATGGTCAGGATTGAACCTGCAACCGTGTGTAAAAAACAAACATCCAAAAATCTTATTCACTTCGCCGAAGAGCTAACGGCCGGGTTTGTTTACTAAATAAAAAACGTCCACTTGCCTGCTATGGCAGGGGCGTGTAATAGTAGTATCATCATTGACAAGGTTAATTTCGCAGGGATCGTTCGCTATGTACCGGCGGCCGAACGGATATGGTCTCTGACTATGCCTGTGAAGTCCCGGTTTCGATTCCTGTCGGAGGGGAGTCGTTAGTATACATCGCTGAAGAGACTTAATAAAGTCGAAACAGTCTGTACGGTGTTCTACATAGCGAGCCATCCTTTGCGGGATTTACTTGTCAAGATTATTTTCTATAATTATCGAATCTTATTCGATACATGCATTTATAATTGCCTTCAAGCAGAAATATAAATAATAATAATATATATATATATATATATATATATATATATACGGTAATAACCTACTCGAGTTTCACCATAAGGATATTCAAGGTTAAATCCACTGGATTAATCAAGGTATATATTAATTGCAGTCGATTTCACGTGTCTGTTTAGGACCTAAACTAGGTATTCCGTTTACCGCGAAAAAACACACACGTGAAATCGACTGCAATTAATCAATATCTTGATTAATCCAGTGGATTTAACCCTGAAGATCCTTATGTTGAAACTCGAGTAGGTTATTACCGAAACTTGAATCAACTAACCACTATGACCATTTTCACCGGTAAGCCACTTTTTCCACAAATACCATATGTATATATATATATCATACAACGTGTAATAAGTACTACGTGCGATAGCCTGACCTCATCAGCCGCCAACCAGGGGTGATAACACGGTTTCAGTGGCTAAAAGCGGGACAGCTACCCCTAACGCCACCAAGAAGCTTTTTGGCCAACGGACAGGGTATTTAAAAATTATAAAATAAAGAGATAAATAGATAAAGTCCATTCATGTTAGCATTTTCTATAGTTTTTGATTTTCTTAACAACGCGTTTACTTTCGCCCGTTGATGACATTACGCACTTCTATTAATGGTTATTAACTGTCGTTGATATCACGCAATCCCCAGAGTATCACGCAATTTGATAAATTGTGGTAAAGTGTGCGGAATTTCGCATGTATATCGTATATGCATGAGATTTTTTACTTCAAATTCCCTATCTGCTTAGAACTTTTTCAGGATGTTGTCGCTCAGCGTAGAATTCTGTGAGAATAATCCTGATTCTTAACCCCATCATTTTACTTATATTTTCCGACGGGGGAATTACGTTGTTTGTATCAGCGTGTCTTATGAATCGTAAATCTTACAGGCAATATATATATATATTTACCGACCCCTCCGCACGAGCAGGGCGTGACACAAGGTCAATTTCTTAAGCGGAGTTCAACAGGTTTGAATTCAGAGTTTTCATTCGCCTAGACCGGTTACCTAACCAAGGTTAAAGAGCCCAGTCTGCCCTATTATTTATCCATAGCTGGAGGGAGAATAGGATTCATACCTTTCCCAAGGATATTAGCGCTAAGTGAAATGCAATTACCACAGCTAGGATTTGAACTCGGGGTGACGAGTCCATTTCCTTTGACTTTAAGCATTACACCACACACACACACACACACACACACTGTATATATATTATATATATATATATATATATATATATATATATATATATATATATATATTAGTATTGGACTGAAACCTTGGTAAATCCCTTTAGTCTTTTCTTCGAATATTCTTATTATTTTCATTATATATATATATATATATATAGTCATCCACAGACGTGTTTCGACTTATCAAGTCTCCTTAGTGTGGCTAGACATTTGTGAGCTACCTACAGCTGGGATAAAAATCCGATCGATTCAGCATCAGGCGGACAGCTTAACTGCTCGACTATCGTCACACACAGAATGCGAAGGGGATTCTAACTGTTTTAATACACACATCTGTATGTACGAAAATGTCGCCACAGAGTGCTCCGTCTCTTTTAGAGAAGTTGGCAGACGTCAGCGAAATCCCCCAAAGTGCTCAACTTCAGGGGGATGGGGAGCATATACAGTCATCCACAGACACGTGTTTCGACTTATCAAATCTCATATATATATATATATATATATATGTGTGTGTGTGTGTGTGTGTGTGTGTGTGTGTGTGTGATAAAAAGATGATTTACCGAGAAATAAAATATTGGGTTAATCGCAACATCGATGGTTGATACAAATAATAACCGAATAAGTCAGGGTTATAAAGAATATGAAGTGCTCAATACGTTAGAAGAGCGTATTTAGTGTCAAATGTGAACAAACCCCTTTTTACCGCAAACGTCAAACGCGGATATTGTCGGCCATTTTAAAAAGAACCCTATCCTACACACGTGTTTTTTATTTTATATTCCAAACAGCTGTTTTCACGTCAGCAGTCACTTTCGACATTTAACGGCACAATGTTTGATATTTAACTTTTCAATGATGCAATCAACTATCTAGCGTTCATCTTCACTGTGAAACTGTTTTCAGCGGTTATAATTCACTTTTCATTTTAATTAGTAAAACTGAGCTAACTAAAAAAGAAATCGGTTTTGATTTAAGTAACGTTACAAACAGCAAATTTCTTGTTTAACATTTATCTATCTATACATATATAAAGGGAAGTTGTGTGTATATGTATGTCCGGAGGAAACTTCGAAAATAAAACATTTAAAGACAAAGTAAATATATATACACATTAAATATCACCAGGGCTTGGTTTTTGAGCAAAAATAAGATTTGATTTATATTTGTGAAAAGGATTAAAAATTAAAATTCAAATAATAACAGCATGGAATTTTTTTTTTCGTTTAATATTTTAGATAGTAGACATTAACATTTCTTTTCAGAGTAGCTGGATCAATGCAAGGTCTATTTTTTTACATACGGATTTAAATAGGGCATCCCACGAGGATTCAACTCACTATTCAATTATAATGGATCTGTGGGACTAACTTAAAAAATCCCCCTCTACTCTGGCGACGCCGGGTACCCGCTGCTAGTCTATATATAAAGGTATGTATGTGTGTATGTATGTCCGGAGGAAACTAAGAAAATAAAACAATTAATGAAAAAGTAGATATAAATATACACATTCCCTATCACCAAATCTTGCTTTTTGAGCAAAGATAATTAAAAAATAAAAATTGAATGATAACAGCATCGATTTTTCTTTTGCGTTTGATAATTGAATTAATTAATAATTATACTATTCACTTCCGCAATTTAATTAACCAATTTCCTGATTAGTTCCTTACAATCAACCCAAATGATTCTTTTCTGTTGAAACTTAAGTTGGTTATCTATATATACCTTTTTACTATATATATATATATATATATATATATATATATATATATATATATAAGAATGAATATATTAACGTGTATATATGTATTTATTGCATGAACATTATTCTGCGATATGGGTTTCATACCTGCAGTTCGGCATTCATCAGATAGATTATTGATGTATATCGAAATGAAGTCATGAAACCGAAATGAAGTCATAAAACCCAGGGTAGCAGAATCCCTTATATGCAATATTTATTTATTTATTTATTCTTATATATATAATAGCTCTATCACTGATATTGAGCACTACTCTAATACTACCGCAAAATGTTGGCCTACCACTAACTCACCAAGTGATAAAGGGAAACTATACACTATTGCAATATATATATATATACAAGCAAGACCTGTGGATATGCCACAGTATGATAATTTAATTATTATAATGTTTATTTAAGAGCTATTGCTATAGTTCGATATGTAAGAAGTATAATAATCTTAATTTAACTATCTCACACAGTTTTTTTTCTTTTCTTGTTTGATTGAAACATATTAACGTTATCGCCCCCTCTCTATATCTTTTTCCTACTCTCTTTCTTTCTTGGTATATTTTTTTCTGTATAGCATGTCCTTTTATTCCTTTTCTTTCTTTATAATAAAAACAAAATGGTACATTATTTAGCTAAACTGATAAAACTCATAAGAAATAAGAATTCTGTGGATAAGCAACACCAGATACTCTGTTATTACATTTTTGCATTTAATCTTGAACGATTTGGACGGTCTCATTTTTAATCAGAGGGTGTTGCAAGATGATAACCGTCAAAAGATTAAGAAACAAGCGTATTAATGTATAGATTTCTCTATGTCTCTGTATGTGTATGTTTATATATCAATGCATATGTATGTATGTGTATGCGTTTATATGTCTATGCATATATATATATATTATATATATATATATATATATATATATAACTGAGTTTAAAACTAGGTTTACAGACCATAAACACACTTTTTCTCATATTAAATTTTAAAAATGTAACAACCTTAGCTAGCTACATTTGGAATTTAGAGCATCAAAATATAACACTTATTATTAAATGGGAAATATTAAAGAGATCAAATATCTGCCGAATTTTAACTGATTCATGTTAGCGATAATTAGATTCTGGGATAGGAAAAATTTATTAAATAGAAAAGATGAATTTCTGGGAAAATGCCGCCATAGATTGCATAACTCCTTAATGTATTATTAAGATTAATATAGATATGATATAAGAAATGCACTAATTATTACAAAAAAAAACTCTAACTTAATAGATTCATCAGAAGACTTGAATTTCAGAAGTACACATAAATAAGATATAAACAAGATGAATAATAAAAAAAGAGGATAGGAGTAAAAACAGCTGATAGATAGAATAACCAATTAATTTTGCCAGATGAGCACATGGAAAATTAATCTTTAATTTCAAAGGCAAACAGTTTAGATTTAAAGACTAAAAGTTTATTTTAGAAGACAGGGAGGGAAATAAAAATAATTCTAAACCAGACAAGTATATATAATATTAGCTACCTATAAGTTTTTAGTTCTCCTGAGAAGGTGTACCTTGAACACCGAAACCGTGGTAGTGAGAAAAACTTTTCTACAACTATATATATATATATATATATATATATATATATATATATATGAGCGGTATATTGATAAGTAATCATGGATAAACCATTTATATCTAAGTTAATGATAAACTATTTATATATAAGCTAAGGTAGCGTCGACATGCAACGTTACTTGATTACTGACAGTTTCTCGCTCATGAGATCTTCAGACCAAGTGCTATACATATATACATGTATATATATGTGCGTGTGTTGTGTGTTGTGTGCGCGTGTGTGTCTGTGTGTGTGTCTGTGTGTGTGTGTGCGTGTGCGCGCGTGTGTGTGTCTGTATATGTGTGTGTGTGTCTGTCTGTGTGTGTGTGTGTGTGTGTGTGTGTGTGTGTCTATCAAATACTGCAAATCTAAATGTCTCAAAGAAAATATCATCGCGACCCACATTCCAATATATTCATTAAAATCTCTTGTGTGTAGAATTTATTGCAATTAATGATATAAAAAAAAAGAGAAGCAGCAGGAGAAAAAAAAAAGGTCCAACTTAATTCATTATTAAAGAGAAACAATGAAACTATTTGTGAAAGTATCGGACAATTTCATTCTCAACAATCCAATTAGTTAGACAAATAAAAACGTGGGATTGATGTTATATAATAATCAATTATGTAAAGGAAAATCGTCAAAAAGAAAAGGAAATTGCAATAATAAATCGAAAACCATTTTTTATAGACACAACTTTTTTTTTATATTCGGAAAGTATCAATAAATTACTCCACCTTAAGGCACTAATATGCCTGTTTTTTTTTCTCGGACCAAAATTAATTGAAGACTGCATTTTCTTTAAGCCCAAGTTCTCCATTAATTTTTGATAATGTTAATGAACATCACTTGAATGTACGAGTATAATCCCAGATGTAGAGTCTCCAAAGTGCTGGGAACGTTGGAAAACTGTTTGTGTGGCTATTGGAAACAATGTTGTGCTTTTTTTTGTATACGACTGTGTCCATGCCTGCCCCTTCGCGCGCCTTGCTGCTACGCTCATTTTGGCATAGCAGTCGTTTCTGATGAAGCTCCCGATTGACGCTTCCGCAAGTGTGAAGTTTGCATAGTTATTACGAAAATATGAGTTAGATTTGCCTCAAAACAGTCTATGTTATTTGTGCATTTAAAAACCTGTAATGTTTCTTATATATCACAAAGAAATAAAGGTTTACATAATATATGGTGTTGTTAATTTGCATACTGGTTTTAACAAAACCGGGTTTAATAAAAATTATTTGGTGTTATTGATCTCTAATATCATTGCTTTTTTTTCTCCAACGTATTATGATCAATCCTATGTATGATTTTATATAGAAACCAATTAAAATATCATTAGAATAAGTGTAATCTTTTTATATGTGTTCTTACTTCATTTCGTTAATCTTTCTAATTTAATATATTTCATTACATTAAAAACTGAAATACTTAAGCCCGGTGGAGTGCGCATATTTCTAATAGTAAATAAATCTCTCAGAACTAAGCAGTGAAGGACAAATCGTCTATTTTTCTGAATTTTTTAGATGAGGCTTGATGATTAGTATTATCTGTGTTATTCGAACTATTGTCTTCATCATTGTTATCCGTACAACGTTTCGGCCGATATGCCCTCCGGCCTTCTTCAGGTAGTTCTTGTCGGACTAGTGGATAAAGGAGTTAGGTTAAGACAGTTCTACGTGACAGTTATCTCTAGATTGCAGGTTCAATCCTGATCATGGGCAGCAGTAACATAGAATAATAATTAACATAGCTTAACGCCTCTACTCCACCTATGGTTAGCGGAATGAGAACAGGATACCCCCGTGAACTGAATAAAGGGTTGGGTTCAAAGTTCCGTGATGGCTCCCGATTACGACAAGAAGTCTCCCGATTACGACAAGAAGGTTCCCGAGTCCGAAAAGAAGGTTCCTGAATCCGACAAGAAGGTTCCCGAATCCGACAAGAAATACCTGAAGAAGGCCGGAGGGCACATCTGCCGAAACGTTGTACAGATAACAATGAAGATGAGGACAATAATCCAAATAACGCAGATAATAGTGACAAATCGTCTGTTTGTTTAAATGCTAATGAGCAGTTCCCAATATATTAATTGTGTGGAAAAGTTTTCAGCAACAAAAAAAAAATCTATTTTCTTCTGTGAGTTCGGACTCTCGTTTTGAAAATAGAAAACAAAAACAAAAAGAAAAGCAAATGAAAATGTTTATTTCTATATTTTTCACCGAAGGATTTAAAATCTTTATTGAAAATAACACTTGGTCAACATTAACCTTTCTCTTTGTTTTGGTCTTTAAAGTGTTCCTCCTCGACGGTGTACCGGCCATCTTGTTTTACATTGATTATTGTCACAAAGACACGGTTGACATTTTGTTGGATCTCTCAAATTCAAGGAATCCGTTATTATCATTAATAGTCGATCGCATTCTGGCTAGTCAGCCTGGCGGCGATTCTTCGAAAATATTCACGCTCTGAAAGTTTGCAGAGAAAATTTGAAACGCAACTGAATATCAATAGAATGGTTAAGGTTATTACTTATGGCATAAGTGTTTGCATATACCTACCCTCTGGAATATTGGTTTCATTTCTTTTCTTTTCTTTTTTATTGTCGAACAATGTTTTGAGTAATATCTTTCGCTTTATAGTATATGACTTGTTTGATAAACAATTGGTAAGATTAAAATGATGGAGGCGCTGTGTGTAATGGTTACCGTTTTGGTTGTATTAGAAGCATGGAAATGTACAAAATAAGAAATAATAATCATAATTTTATTTTTCAATCCTGATGTTTCAGACAGACCACCGTCTTTTGTCAAAGAGTTTTGTAAAATGACTGTTTTCTTTTTGTTTTAAGTTTAAGTTTCTCTTCTATATTATATATATATATATATATATATATATATATATACATATGTGTGTGTGTGTGTGGGTGGTGGGTGGGTGTTTGTATCAAGGAAGAGAAACTTAAATATATATATAATATATATATATATTATATATATATATATATATATGTGTGTGTGTTATGATGGTATACACAGGAATAACCTACTCGAGTTTCACCTTGAGGGTCTTCAGGGTTAAATCCACCGAATTAAACAAGATATCTTGATTAATTCGGTGAATTTAACCCTGAAGATCCTTATGGTGAAACTCGAGTAGTTTATTCCTGTGTATACCATTATAATAAATTTGCTCTACTCACGTATTGAGCACTTTATATTTGTTATATCGCTGTCTTATCATTATGAAAATTGCATCAACTAACCATTGTGACCATATTCACCGGTAAGTCACCTTTTTCATGTAAAATAATATATATATATATATATATATAGTCATCCACAGACACCGTGTTTCGACGTTTCATGTCTCTTCAGTGTGGCTACACTTAGCAGCTACTTCTAGCCCGAAGCGAAACCCGACTGACTTTTCATCAGTCCGCTTCCTTAACCTCTCGGTCGTCGTCAGCTGCCAGTAAGGAGCGGAGTTTTAACTTATAAATACATACATCGGTATATATACTTTACGATCACTAGAGAGATCAAATCCGTAAAGAGACAATACTAACTCACCAAGTGAAATACTGATAACCATACACGGCGAGACCAGTTAAAATCCAGGATACGGCTGTTGGCATTTCACATAGAACTAATACCTAACCATTCTCCTTCCAACTATGCGTAAATAGCAAGGCAGATTAGTATTTTTTGATCACAGTATGGCAAACGGTCTAGGTGAAGGAAAACTCTGAATTCAAACCAAAGAGACTATCTTATTCGTTAGTTAAAATTTCTTTCAGAGTTCCTCTTCCAGTTGAATAGAATGGAATAATTATGTGAGAGAAATTTGGTAGGCAGGAGTTAAAGGAAAAATATTTTTAGTTTTGAATTTCTAATTTTAATTTCTTGTGATATAAATCGAGATGAATGATATAAAGAAACTCATAGATTACAGCAGGTATTTATATTTCAAAAGTTGAATTCACTCATCTCCGTGGATAAATTATTGAATATGTTGATGATTTGTGTCAAGATAACAAATGTCCAAATTACCTTCGTTGGTTGGTTGGTTGGATTTTTACGGCATGTCAACCCTTCATTTTTGAGATACCTAAAACGTTTCGTTTTATTCATTCTTGATAGGTATTCTTATTTTTCAAACTCATTTTTTAAACTCATTTTTTTTATCTAATTAACCCATAGCTGTGATCCTAACAGGTACTACCACTCCGGGTCAGGGTGAACCTGGGAGTTCTAAAATTGAAACTTCACCACTTGATGAAGTTTAAAGTTATATCACCAATTCAGCTCATGGGTAGCACGGCTTGGATATGTGCGGTAAAGTAGCAAGCTAATGGTAGCTGTGGTGCCTCACCTCAGACGCAAAAAACAATCTCCCAGATCTAGCGCCAGTAAAAAGGGGATAGACTTCCTCAATGTTCGGCTGATACCGACAACAGTCTACTCCGCCGATTTTACTTTTACTTCAAATAAGCAAACTGTTTTATATGACAAATATTTCTTTTTCTAAGAATTATCTTGAAGCACCGGAAATTTTGTCTGATGACAAAATATTTTTTTAAATGTTAGAATATAAAAAAAAGTCAATCAATTCGTTTATTAACATCATCAATTATATTGTCAAATGGAAGATAATTCTTCAGTTTGGTGAGAATAAATTTGAAGCATTTGTTATAAAAGTGGCATTTTGTGGTCGTCCATTGTAAAATATCTCCAATGAACAAAGAAATGACGAATTGCTCATGTCGAAAAACTTAATTGCATCTGCCGATCATCGAACAAAACTCATTACTGAACTTTGCCTTTATGTAATTTATGATTTTCAGATACAAAATAACATTTTTATTTTTATATCAAAGCTGATTTGGAAAAGAGATTGAATGATTTGGAAAATCAGAGGAAGAATTGTGACCATCCAAACAACAGCATTGTTAAGATTGGCTAGAATATTGAGAAGTGTTCTGCAGAGGTGTAAAGACTTTCCTGATCTTTGCCTTCAAGTAATTTATGATTTTCATATACAAAACAACATTTTTATCTTTATATCAAAGTTGATTTGTAAAAGAGATTGAATGAATTGGAAATCTGAGGGTCATCCAAACAACAGCATTGTTAAGATCGGCTAGAATATTCAGAAGAGTCCTGGAGACGTAAAAATACTTGCTGAACTTTGCGTTTTTGTAGTTTATGATTTGAGACAAAAAATTTTTTTATCAATATCAAAGATGATTTGGAAAAGCGACTAGATTAATTGTAAATCAGAGGAAGAATTGAGACCACCCAAACAACAGCATTGTTAAGATCGGCTTAGATATGGAGACATTTGAAAACTTGCTAATCTTTACCTTTTTATAGTTTATGATTGGTTGGTTGGTTGGTTGGTTTAATGTTATGCCGAAGACGTTTTGTTTTATGCATTCTTGTTGGGTATTTAATTTTTTTTCAAACTCAATTTTTTAAAAGAACGCAAAGAACTTACATAATGTTAAGTTCAGGAAAAATGATTTTAATCTTACCGTAATACTCGTGATGGTTTTACTTTAATTACTCACTATAATACCGCAATTAATCAATTTTTCGACCAGGTAACCAATAAGCACCTCGGCTGAATGTAGTTTTGAAAGAACAAATTGTTCTTTTCACCGCTAACTTCCAGTTGTGCAATTTGTAAACAGTTATATTCAATTAGGGCCGGGTTAGCTCAGTCGGTAGAGCGTTCGGCTAGCAAACCACATGGTTCCCAGTTCGATTCCGGTCCTCGCCAACTCAGCGTTATGAGTAGCACAAGGATCTGTGCGGTAAAGTAAAGAGCTGATGGTAGGTGTGGCGCTCCACTTCAGATGCCAAAACAATCTCCTTGGTCTAGTGCTAGTGAAAGGGGGATAGACTCCCTCACTGATTGGCTGATACTGACTTTAGGCCGCCCCGACAACTTTACTTTTTTTGATATGAGCAAACTTTTTAAAAATCTTACAGTGAAATTCTAACGTCAAAAAATCGTCTGTCGCTTTTGTTTACAAACAACACAACCGGAAGTTAAGGTTGAAAAGCAAAATCTGTTCTTTTCACTACCACATTCTGCCAGGGTGCTTATTGGTTACCTGGTTCCAATTTTTAAAAGCATTTTGCATTTCAATTTACACCATGCTGTAATTCGGGTATCAGAGTTAACAGTGAAATGACAGGAAGAAATACGACGAGTATTAAGGATAGGGGAAAAGGTTTACTAAGCAAAGATACAAAGTGAACAGGGTAATTAATACTTGCTAGGTTGAAATAACAAGTCCCGTGAGATCTCGTTGTTTTCTCTCTTCTGAGGTTTCACCAAATATATAAGAAAAACAGACTTTGTCTTCCATTATATTTTTTATGAT
>CM042149.1:86944902-86967402 GCA_023376005.1 Doryteuthis pealeii
AATTGGGAGAAAAATACTGTAGCGTTCAATCGTTATTATCCGAAAAATATCTTTAATTTAACTAAGGAATTATATCGACTTAGTTAAACGTAGGGTAGGGTCCTGATGAAATCATTTCAATTTGATTGAAACTATGGTATACCCTTGATTTTCCTCTAATAATATTATATATATATATATATATATATATATATATATATATATATATCATGGAAAAGGTGACTTACCGGTGAAGATGGTCACAATGGTTAGTTGATGCAAAATTCAGAAAGTTAAGACAGCGATATAACAAATGAAAAGTGCTCAATACGTTAGTAGAGAAAATTTATTGCAATATAGGCACAAGAGATAACCTACTCGAGTTTCACCATAAAGATCCTTATGGTGAAACTCGAGTAGGTTATCTCTTGTACATATATATATATATATATATATATATAATATATATATATATATGAGTAAATATGGAAATAATTCCGACAGTAAGTGGGAAATAGAAAAATAAAGTATTCTAAAACATACATCTTTTTGCCAATATTTTATTTTCTACAATATATATATATATATATATATATATATATATATATATATATTATTATTATTATTATTATTATTATTATTATTATTGACATCCAAATCCTAGAAAAAACAAAAATAAAATTTGGATACAAACTGATAATACAAAAACGTACGTATGGAATTGTAGTATATGTTCGTTAGTCCAAGCTGACCATAGATGAAATACCACCTAGGTCTGTGTAGGACAATATAGCTTATGATTGAAGAAACTAATTCACGAGTGAGATTCTCTGACACAAAGGTCATATCTGGGTATAATATATGTGTGTGGAGGGGGTACCTATGTGGGTGGGTCTATTGGAGTTTTGTATTCCTTTGTTCTCACTTGTTTGTCATTCCGGTTACCGGATTCTCTTTACCTCGTCTGGAAGTATTAGTTCAGGGTACCTTTTTCACTGCACATTGTTACAACACCCCCCCCCCGACTCGATGTCGAATATATTTATGTCACTCGGGCAGATATGTATATTTACCAACCCCTCCGCATCTTGTGACAAATGGTCAATTTCTTAAGCGAAGTTTTAACAGGTTTGAATTCAGAATTTTCCTTCTCCAAGACTGTTTACCTAACCAAGGTTTAAGAACCCACTCCGCTCTACTATTCATCCATAGCTAGAGGGGAATAGTTGGATGTATTCCTGATGCTGATATGAAAGTTTTTAACAATTCTCTGCAATTTTGGCTGATATTTGAGAGAACCTTTAAAGGGTTGTCTCTTCTGATCCGTTCAAATGCTTTGGCGAGGTTTGTAAAGAAATTGAGGCAAGCACAAAAATAGCTGTTTTAACCTAATTTGGGGGTGCTGAATTCAGAGTTGAAATTCGTTTTTACTCATCACCTCTAGTATTTTAGATATGCATACTTTACATTTGGTACACATACTGTACATAAAGGCGTATATGCATTCAGGGTTAATTTCTAATATTGTGTGACTTCTTTTTTACTTCTAACTGTCTGCGATACTATGAATTGTGTACATTGTGTCATCCAAGTATATTTATTCCATCAATGTTCTTTATCTATCCCGTTTTATCTGTAATAAGCTGCTGCAACTGTTGAAATAAGCACATATATACTCTGTATATACTAAAATGAGACTATTTAAAAGACAGAAAACTAGAGGTGATAGAGCAAAACTGTTTATAAATTTGAATTCAGCACACACAAATTAATTTAAAAAAAAAAAACACCTATACACATTCTTGCCTCAGAAAAAAAAATTTTTTTTGTGAACCAGTGTAATTAAAGTGAGGTATCAGGCTATTTTATTGCACTACATTAGTTTTGTAGTTTGTTCCGTTTTTGTGAGGAGAGTGTTCGGTATAATCTGTAGAATATGATGTATGGTAAAAATAATATTTGAGACATAATTCTGTAATTGGATTGCGAAATTTGTTTCTGAAGCTAAAAGGCAACAATACATCAAATTTAGGATTCTTTGTTTCATATCAACCTTCGTGGGTTATTTAATGCCAAATCCATTTTGCAGAAGAACAGTTGTGGTGATATTTAACCCATAGCTGGGGGGATTCATACCTTTCTCGGGTGTATTAGTCTGAAAGTGGTTTGGTTTGGTTTGTTTTGTTTTACGGCATATCAACCTCAGTGGGTCATTTAATGCCGATAAAGTTTTGAAATAAAGTAATTATTAATGGATACTCAATTTTGTTTATATGTTTTTCTATTTAACCCATAGATGGGACCCTAACAGGAACTACCGCTCCGGGCTAGAGTGGAGCTGGGAGAAATGGTGATGAAGGGGTGCTCCACATTCCCCAAACCTCCAAAACTAGAACCTCACCATAGATAGAGTTTAACGTCATTCCCAGGACATGTAGACCCGCAGCCACCGCCTTCTAGCACCCATATGATAAAAAAGGGTTGGGGTTTGCCATAAGGGCAATAGGATTGGGATAATCATATAGGTGCTAGAGTTTAGCGTGACCAGCTGATTGATCGGAGGGGGCCTCTCCGACCACCCGTCTAGCCCAAGATAGGGCCAAAGTGGGGTATTGCAAGTCATGGACTGCTCAACCACCTGGGTTATATTCTTAAGCATCACGGGTCGCCACCTACATCCAACAAGTGACCCCATTAGGGAAGTTTTATCCCTCTGCAAAGGTGCAGATTGTGCATTCTAACTACCAAGCCGACAGGGCAGAGTCTGAAAGTGAATGTAATAGTGCGACTGAATTCAAACTCGCTTACTACAATGTCGCAATCCAGAACGTTAATCATTACACCACGGGGGTTCCCCAACACATAATTAAGTTACCGGATTTAATCTAATCCATTGAAATCAGAATTAACTCTAGAATTTCATATATAGCATATAAATATTTTCAAAAACAACCGAGTTTCTTATATTTTTAATTTCTTTAATGCTTCACACTAATGCCCAAACTTGATATATATACCTCCCACAAACGGATACATATACCTAAATAAAACACACACACACACACACATATATATATATATATATATATATATATATATATATATATATATATATAAGTTTATAAAATACTACGAGTAGTGGAATCATATGTATTGCCGAGAGATTATACAAAAATGAGGGATGGAAAAATAAAACGATGTTTTATTACGAAAAAAAAATGGGTAGGATATGAAATACGAGGGCCCTTTCGTCCGGCTCTTTTCAGGTATTGTCACCGGTGGCAATTAAAAGTCAGATTGTATATAAATTAAGAGAAATATTCTTGGAACGAATGAGGGGAGAATGGTGAGTTAGAGGGGAGAGAATTTTTTTTTTCAAATTATAAGTTTGAATATATATAAGTTAGGATACCGAAGACCTCGGGTCACCGACGCTTGGTAACTATCCGTTTCTTGTCGATGTGATCTTCAGACCAAGTAAAACGTACGTAGTGTACGTACCTTTATATACTGTTGTGTCGGGCATGTTTGAAGCGTAATTAAGTTTGTGTGACGTGATGTAATTGGTGGTTTAGTTTGTGGAGCATTGTGGGGAGGGTTTTCTAGTTTATACATTGGCGTTATTTACTCGGCTGTATTGCATCAATTTTGTAATTCATTAACATATTTACTATATTAATTCATTTTCTACTGTTTTAGTTATTATTATTTTTTTTTATTATTATTATTTCTTTGAGATGATTTTAGTGAGAATTGGCTATACTATTAGACCAAGTCAATTTTGGTGGAAACGCTGTATAATATACAACTTGGAGGCTTAATAGTTAATATTTATTATTATTATTTACTCCTTTTGAGATTTCACATCAGCATTAGCTGATGGTCTTTCACTGGAGTCTGAGTGACAGCAAGTCTCCCCAGGTCTCCAGGACTCTTCTGAGTATTCTGGCAGATTGCAGCAGTGTAATGTTCTTAATGGTATCAATCCTTCCTCTGATTCCAAATCCTTTATTATTATTATTATTATTATTATTATTATTATTATTATTATTATTATTATTATTATTATTTCTTCGTATATTTGTTTTATTTATTCATTTATTTTATTCTAATTCATTTATTTATTTATATACTATTTATTTTATTATTTTATACTATTTCTTTTTATTTATTTTGTTATTTTCATTTTTAGTTTTTGAAGTCGTTACCTTTCAGGCGGTTTAGGTGGAAATTAGTTTTTTATGTTTACATTTTGATATGACTTCTGATTGTTTGTTTATTAGTTTGTTTTCTCCTGGAGAAGGTGATTATGGCTATTATTTGTTTTAGACAAATGTTACAGTGTTGTAAGCAATCTATCTTATTTTTCAGGTTATTTTTCTTGTGTTTTGGTTTGATTTTTTGAGGTGCCCAGTATTTCTCGAAAGTGTTGTAATGATTTCGTATTTTTATTGATATATAATATTTTGTGAGTTTAGCTCTGTTAAGTCCCTCTATATATGTTTCTGTGTTTTGTTTAGATCTTACGGTGGCTTGTAGACAATTTCCGTTAGATCATACAGTGTTTGTAGGCAATTTCCGTTAGACCTTACGCTGTTTGTAGACAATTTCCGTTTAGGGGACATTCATGAGTTATTTTGCAATTACATGTTAGTCTTTATGTTGTATGCGGGAATCATAGATTTTTTCAATGTTTTTATTATTTTTTAGTATGTTTTCAATGCAGGTGTCGATGAGATTTAATGTATTAATATTCAATATTTTATATAGATTATATATATATATATATATATATATATATATATAAAGGTTTAATATATTTAATGACATAGGAACAGTTACGACCATTGGTTTCATGCATGCGTAACCGCAAACATTCGTCAGGTGACGTATTAATATAATATAATAATAATTATAATATACCACACTTTGGCATACTGTTCCAGTAAAAGCTGAAACAGTGCCAATCCCATATATATATATAATGTGTGTATTATAATCAATTTAAATTGATAATTTAATTCTAAATTATAAGCCGTATAAACCATTTTATGATTATTTTCAAATAATTTTAAAAATGCCATCATGGTTATAAACATTATCTAAATAACATAATTTTCTGAAATCTACGTTTCTATTTACTCTAAAACCTCTTTTTTTCGAATTTTTTTTGTCTTTTTTTTTTTTTTTGACAGACGTTTAGGACATGAACTTCCACTGCCAATGTAAGAAACTATTGATGAAATAAACATCTATCTATCCACAGAGGTTTCATGCCTGAGCACAATTTTTTTATTTAAAAATTAAAATTTGCATAGTTATGTAGTATGTAAGGTCGATTTTCGGTCGTCTGTCAATGTAAACAAAACTTTTTTTTTTTACTTTGAGACACTCGAGTTAAGCACATTCAAAATTCTTTTTTAAAAAGTATGTATCTTTTCTTTTTAATTTAGTTTTCTTTTCTGTTCGTAATGTTTTCAAGTCAGTGCACTTTTCGATTTAAAAAAATAATATACTATACTTAGTATAGTATATTTTTTATATTTTCTTTTTTATTAAAATCATTTCTATTTCCTAAAGAGTTTCTCATCGCTTAAAAGAACATCTGAAATTTGTTCATTTTATTCATGCGTCACGGGGACTCCCCTCCTCTACACAAATTTAAGTAATCGCATCCAATATAATTCATTGAAATCAGAATTAATTATAGAATTTATTTTAAATGCAAAAGCAATATTTGGGCAAATTGTAAAAGTTCATGTCCTAAACGAATGTCAATAATTTATCTCACATCGTTTTAGCTCAGTTCGTAGAGCATCTGCTAAGGATTTGCAAGGTTCCAGGTTCGATACCGATCTTCGTCAACTCAGTACATGAGTAGCACAGCTTGTGTAATCTGATCTGAGTGTTAAAGTTGAGAGATGACGGTAAGTGTGGCAATCCACCTCAGCTAAATAATATCTCTGGTCTAGCGCTAGCGAAAAGAGGATAGACTCTCTCGCTGTCCGGCTGATACCGACAGTACGTCAATTTGCTGATTTTTACTTACTTATGGTTATGATAACTAATATCGATTAACTTGACGTCGAGAAAGAAATAATGCTACTCGTACCATATAACCCAGTACTACCTGCCACATGATCGAACTACTAAACCATTTCCTGCCAAGTTTCTATTGCTTTTTATTGCATAGGGATTAGAAACCTTCCGACCAATACATTTTAATCAGCGCACAATCAAAAAAAAAAAAAAAAAAAAGAAAAGAAAGGAAAAAGAACTCAACGAAAGAGATCAGTTCTAATACTGGGTAGATTGAACATATGGACATTTATTACCGTATTTTCTTACAGAACACAGGAAAATACCTGTTATAAAAGACCAAGTTCAAGAGACAGAACGTAGCACATTGAAGGAAATGGAATACTGACAGTGAAAAGTAATTTACGGTTTTACAGTGTGCAGCAACTTCTTGGATATGACAGAACCAGGTCGTAATGTCCGTAGTAGCTATTTGGTATGTAGCCCGGGAATCACGATGTCCCGGGTCATGCAATTCTGCACTTTAACCATCATTTGGATGAGACGGGCGGTCGGAGAGACCTCATCCCATCATTCGGCTGGTCATGTCAGGCTCCGAGCAGGATGTGACACAGGTCAATTTCTTAAGCGGAGTTTAGCAGGTTTGAATTCAGAGTATTCCTCCTCTTAGACTGGTTACCTAGACATGGTTAAAGAGCCCAGTCTGCCCTGCTATTTACCCATAGCTGCAGGGAGAATTGGATTCATACCTTTCCCAAGGATATTAGCGCTATGTGAAATTCAAACAGCTTCATCCAGGAATTGAACTCGGGGGGGGGGGGGACGAGTCCATTTCCTATGACTCTAACCATTAGACCACGCACCTCCTACCTGGCTACTATATGATTTTCCTAATTGTATTTCAATATTTCAATTTTCTTGTCTTCTAAAGTATCCATATGATTCATATTCTTAACTCTCGACCTCAAGAATATGGAAGATCATGTCACCCTTTTATACGTGTATGCCTCTACACTATCCACCACTACACCATCGACTACTACACTGTCCTTCACTACAAACACACAATTCTATGAGAGGATTGCATCCGCCACAAGTAGCGTTCGAAACAGAAAACATCTAGTTCTCCTGGGTGACGTCAACACCACAATGGCACCGAACCCGACTGTTATGTCCGAGTCAGAATCGACACAGATTACAGCCAAGTCTCACAGAAAGCAACGGTTCCCACTAGATCACCGAAGTTAAGCAGCGATGAGCCTGTTCAAAACATAATCGGGTGACCACTTAACTAATCTGAGTCCTTTGTTAGTCAAAAGTGATTTAGTATTAGATGACCCCCACATGTCTTGATATGCCGTAAAACGAAATCGTCGTTGTATTTGTCGGAACGATTAAGTTTTTATATTCTCCGACCTTCTTGAGGTGTCTATGGTAGCCAGTAACTTTTGTTTTGTTTTAAAGTGAACCCTTTATTCAACTAGATCACCGAAATTGAATAGCGATGAGACTGTTGAATACTTAATTGGGTGACCACCTAAGAATAGTGTGTACTGTAAGCCACTGGTGTCCGTTGTTCACCCAAAATAACTTGATACGGCATTAAATGATCCGAAAGGGGTTGAAATGCCGTAAAACAAAAACTAACCAACTAATTCACCGACCAACTCAATTCCAAGGTGTATACCTATATTTTGGTTAATATTAGGCTTTTCAATATCGCAAGATATTGAGATCAATACACACACACACACACACACACACACACCATATATATATAATATATATATATATATATATATATGTAGTCATCCACAGATACGGATGTGTGGCTAGACACAACAACTTCCTCTGACCAGGGTCGAAATCCGACTGATTTTTGTCCGCCCGATTCGTTAACCTGCTGTAAGGGGGGGGGGTTAAACTATATTAAATACATACATTTGTTTATATATTTTACGATCACCAGAGAGATCTTGTCAGTGAACAGATGATCATTGCCTTATATATGCTGGTAGTGAAAGTTAATTTAAGTCAACCCTAGAGAGCTCTATCGAGTTTTGGGATATATATATATATATATATATATATATATATATATATATATATATATCACTGAAGTTAGGCAGCAATAAGCATATTCAATTCCAAAGTTTATTCCAAAATCTTTGGTTAACTTTCCGATTCCTTTTTATTCTTGATAAAAACAATTTTGGCTTCATCAATGTAGATGTGGTAGGTAATCTTTTCCTGTGACCTTGTGAATTTCCCGCCCATTTATCTAAATCATCGATATAACGAATAATAATAGAGATAATGAATCGCCCCGGAAAATGTCTTTTCCATTTCGAACTTCTCCAAAACATTATTCCCCAACTTTTAATTTCATTCTCCAGTTTTCCATGGCTCTCATTAACTACTTGCCCGGAGATTTTGAATATTTTTAAACATTCAAGTCTCCGTGGTCGTCCAATCCTGTCATTCGCCTTCCTGTAGTCTATCCACGTCATGGCTAGATTTTGCCTCTTTGATTTTTTCCTCTTTCGGAATGTGTTGGTCTATGAAAAATAGGTCATTTGTGCCTGGAGTTTCTTTGTGGCATACTTTCTATTATCAGGAAACATCCCGCGGCTTTCATCTCTTATTTCTGCCGTTTGGATTTCCCACATCATTGTCAGATACATTATCGATTTACAGTTTCTGGCAGTGTTTCATTTTTTTAGCCTTCTAGATCTCAGGGTAGTTTTACTTTTGTCATTATACGGATCAAATTGTTATTTTACTTATTATTTTACTCTGTGTAAGTTGTTCACACCAATTTTACAAGTTTTAAGTCGTTGTTATTATTATTTATTATTATTATTATTATTATTATTATTATTATTATTATTTACTCCAGTACTACCAAACCTACTTATTATTTACTCCTTTTGAGTTTTCATATCAGCATTAGCTAATGGTCTTTCACTGGAGTCAGAGTGACAGCAAGTCTCCTCGGCTCTCCAGGATTCTTTTGAGTATTCTGGCAGATTGCAGCAGTGCAGTGTTCTGAATGGTTTCAATCCTTCCTCTGATTACCAAACTTTCCAGACCATTTTTTCCAATCCTTTTGGGACTGTTCCAAGTGCACCAACTACTTTCATGTTCCATAACTTTTTCAGTTCTCTGGCAAGGTCCATATATTTGTCTATTTTTTTCATTTTCCTTCAGCTTCACCCTGTGATCTGCTGGCACTGTAAAATCCACCAGTTGACAAGTTCTTTCATTTTTGTTAATCAACACTAGGTCTGGTCTTCTTGCTGGGATAAGGTGATCCGTTATTATTATTATTATTATTATTATTATTATTATTATATTGGAACTTTATTCATTTTAAAGTTATTGTGTAAATAAAACTCAACTACGATGAGCTATATTTGCTGAGTAAAACATAAATGAAAAAATTGGATCACTGCGATATTGGATGCAATTGAAAAAATTATCCTGCATTTATTTCCTTATTCTCTCCCAGAAGTTTGCTATCCATATAAGTCAATCTTTAAACAAGTTGTTATATAATTTGTGGGTTGCCTACGAATTATGGCTGTACTGTAGTAAAATTTAAATACGGTATTGTAAATGGAAAGTTATCATTATAGCCGTTATAGAAGCTATTGACAATCATTAACCTTTCACTGGGGTGTCGATTTCTCATTGGCTAAAGGCAAAGCGTGTGAAAGGGAACTGAGTTAGAATAGTTAAAATTTGGCGGTTAGTCGAAGGGACCAGACGTGATGGTCGTCTATTCCCAGGTAGGCATCTTCTCACGGCGTGGATGAACCATTTGGGCTTCGGGTAATAAAGACTGAATTTTTTTTATATATTTGCTACATAAATAAAATGATTCTTATTCTCACAATATCAAAAGATGATATAAATAATAATAATAATAATAATAATAATAATAATAATAATAATTGCACACGAAAAGACCTGGACGTGGTTAAGAAAAGGAAACCTTAAAAGAGAAACTGAATCACTAATAACTGCAGCACAGAATAATGCCATAAGAACAAACTATATCAAAGCGAAAATTGATAAGACCCAACAAAATAGTAAATGTAGATTATGCGGTGTCAGAGATGAGACTGTAAACCATGTACTATGCGAATGTAGCAAACTAGCACAAAAGAGAGTACAAAACTAGACACGACTGGTTTGGGAAGGTGATCCACTGGGAATTATGCAAAAAATTTAATTTTGACCATACAAAAAAATGGTATATGCATAAACCAGAATCTGTTCTTGAGAACGAACGCATAAAATTCTCTGGGACTTTGAAATAAAAACGGATCACCTTATCCCAGCAAGGAGGCCAGACCTAGTGCTGATTAACAAATAAGAAAGAACTTGTCAACGGGTGGATTTTGCAGTTCCAGCAGATCATAGGGTAAAGCTGTAGTTGGTGCACTTGGAACGGTCCCAAAATGATTGGAAAAGGGTTTGGAAAGTCTAGAAATCAGAGGAAGGGTTGAAACCATTCAGAACACTGCACTGCTGCAATCTGCCAGAATACTCAGAAGAGTCCTGGAGACCTGAGGAGACTTGCTGTCACTCAGACTCCAGTGAAAGACCATCAGCTAATGCTGATATGAAAACTCAAAAGGAGTAAATAATAATAATAATATTAACTATGAAGTCTCCAAGTTGTATATTATACAGCGTTTCCCCAAAATTGACTTGGTCTAATAATATAGCCAATTTCACTAAAATTATCTCAAATTTTAACAGTCTGTAAAAACTAAGTTTAAGGTTTCAATCCCCACCACCACGAGTATCTTGTATAATTTTTTATAAATAAATATTTTATTATTCAACATGAAGCCTATTTAATTTTGTTTGCTTAGGACTTTTATAATTACGTAGATATTCAAATTTCAAATGATGTTAGTTTTTTCTAGTCCCCCTGTATTTTCAACAAGTTTCATTTAGCAAATATTTCCAATTTCTCTATTTGCTTCATTATTTAAAAAAAAGACAATGAGCACAGACAACT
Organism: Doryteuthis pealeii; assembly: GCA_023376005.1. NCBI lineage: Eukaryota > Metazoa > Mollusca > Cephalopoda > Myopsida > Loliginidae > Doryteuthis > Doryteuthis pealeii. The sequence goes on from CM042149.1 coordinate 86,955,956, forward strand.
GTATCAACCAGAGGAAGAAGCCGTATCAACCAGAAGAAGAAATCCATCCAATATAGGATGGCCAGTCGGTGGAATAGAACCTCCTGAGACCCTATCGGGATAGGTTTGGTTCATTCGTACTTGTATCCTAACCCCAATAAAACTGGTTCTTCCTTCTTGTGGGTTGGTAAGCTGAAATGGAATTTACTGAAAGAAGCAAAGGAACAGTGACGGGGGGACTTTAAAGTAATACATTTATTAGCGGGTTCACACTATTTCGTTGAGGGGGAATATTTCCAGAGCAAGTCAATAGGTGTTTCCCCTACAAAGTCTTGGGGTAAAAAGGGCTGAGAGACCTTTTTGACGCCAAGAATTTCTTAGCGTATGCTTAGAGGGCTCTTCTGGTCTGAATCCTTCTGGGAGAGTGTTACTTTTTGTGTCTTTTATTTATTTAATTTTGTTTTACTTTTGTTTTATTTATTTTTACTTGGTTTAATTTTATTTTGATTAACCCCCACAAGCCCTCCTCCCCTCCCCATTATATACCCAGTAGATGATGGGTGTATAACACAAGCCATGCAACTGTTACTAGATTTTTTTTCACTTGATATCTCTATTGTCATTTTAAGTGGATCATTCAACATATCGCCGTTAGATTCATTTTTCTTTAACATCAATATTTCATTGGATATTTCCATTGGTAAATTAAGTTGTTTCTATCGATACATTATGTATTGTATACTTTGTATTATTTTTCTTCAAATTATCAGCATATATAAAAATATGGTTTCCTTTTTCTCAATGAAATACAGGTCCCTTAAAAAAGAATTGGCTAAATTCAATCTGATACCTTTCTCAAACGATCAAGCGTTCAGGGGATTCTGGACCGGTAAGTGAGGTAAAATTATTCGGGTGGTCCCAAGCAGTAAAAGAGGCAGGTCAGTTTTATTTCCTGGTGTTCGAGGCGACCCAAAAAGGAATGCCGACGGGACCATGCACTTTTTGTTATATTAATAACAATTCTTTGGTTTGTGCGTGCCCCACGTTAAAAAGAACTGTTATTAATCTAGCCTGGTTGGTTTGTTTGATGGCATATCAACCCTTTCCGGGTCATTTACTGCTGAAACAATTCATTTTGATATTCGGAGTGTTGCAAGTCATGGACGGATCAGCCACCACGATTCCGTCTTAAAGCCTCACAGGTGGCCACCCATGGCAAACAGGTGGTTCCATTGGGGGGTCTTACCCTTCTGCAGAGGTGTAGTCTGTGTATTTTACGTTCCCAGACGACAGGGCTCTTAAATTGTTGAATCTCTGTCTATTATTGTTTTTATAAATGAACACAACGACTCAGTTTATATTTGACGTCTTTATTTAAAACACTCTTCCACTGTACGGAGCTAAAAAATAGCCATTTTTCACCCATTCATCACGGCACCTGGGACGACTCTCGATCTCTAACCCGTTCAGGTGACTCCATTGGGATGAAATTAGCCCTCTGCCGAGGTGGAGTCATGCACACCCGCCTTTCGGCCCTGGACCGTGACTACAATTAACAGTGTTGATCCCTGGGTTTATAGCCCAGTGTCTGAGGCAGGGGGAATGCCTACGGGATTAACGCATTTTTGCACCCACCACCCATGAGTCCCGGCTTGTGGGTGGTCCCACATTAATAGGGCCTTATGCCTAACCCGTACGTGGGGTACGTGGTAAATATAGTATTATACTGCCTCAGTTGACAGGGCGGTCCAGCCTGGTTTGAAGTAACAAAATAACTTTTTTCTGACGATCATCACGTTAATTCAGTTCAACCAAACTTACTTAAAATTAACTAATGTTGCGTTATTATTTGAAAAACAAGATCAGAAAAGAATATTTTATCAGATAAATTTACTATAATCTCTCTAAAAAGAATCTTCTACCAAAAAACAAAAATGTTATAAGAATTGTAAAAAAAAACAACATATATTAAAAAATCTTCCATCAATGCATGTAAAAACATTTTGCAAGACTATTAACCTGATCAGTAATAAAGTGCTAATTAATATTTTAAGGTGCTTAATGCGATTCATTTCATATCGTTTTATGGTTCATGTCAGCAATTAATAATATTTCTGACACATGATAAAATGGACATAAAAGTCAGAAGGTTTTATGGAAGACTTGGATGAAAAACGAAATATTTCAGCAGCACTTTTTTCCAAAATTACTTTTACTTTTTCTTTTTTATTTAATAACGATTCAGAAAGATAAAAAGAACCGTAAATTCTCAATCACAACCATCGTCTCTTGAGTGACTCCTAAAAAATAATTATATCTAAAAAATAAATAAATCTATGCACTAACATAGTATAACCCTTCCGTACGAGCAGGATGTGACACAAGGTCAATTTTTAAGCGCAATTTAACGGGTTCGAAATCGGGATGTTGCTTCTAGACCGGTTACCATGCCAGGTTTAAAAAATCCAGGCTTCCCTACTATTTTACACGTAGCTGGAGGGAGAATAGTTGGATTCATTTCCCAAAAGTATTAGCGCTATATGAAATGCAACTATCTTCATCCAGGATTTGAACCTTGGTCGTCGTTTCACGACAGTAACCACTACACGATGCGTCTCCATTTGCCCTTGGTAATGGCAAGATTCCATTCATTTTCCGCAATAAATAGTAGGACACACGGGGATCTTTAGCCTTGTTCAGACAATTGGTTCTTAGATGGAAATCTCTGAATTCAAGTCCGCTTAGAAATTAGCGCTGTGTCATAAAACTGTTTGTAGCGGAGGGGTTGGGTAAATACAGAAATAGAAATGAAGGATAAAGAAGGATTAGTGTTATCAATAAAGGTAAAGGATAAAGACGGATTAGTGGTATTAATAGAGGTGAAGAATAAAGACAGATTAGAGGTATTAATAGAGGTAATTGTGGAGACCAACAGTAAATGGGGAAAAGTGATGAAAACGATGCTGGTAACAGCGACGGTGGTCATTTTGGAGCAATTGTTAAACCAGCCAAGTTAATTTGGATCAGATAATTCCAAAACTGAAATGAATTTTGCAAGCATAAGTAAAAGTAAAGTCTCCGGGTGGCCTAAAGTCGGTATCAGCAAGACAGCGAGGGAGTCTATCCCGTTTCACTATTGCTAGATCAAGAAGATTGCTTTAGCGACTGGGGTGAAGCGCCATACCTACCATCAGCTCATCATTTTACCGCACATATCCCTGTGCTACTCATACGCTGAGTGGGCGAGGGCCGGTATCGAACCAGGAACCTTGAGGTCCCCAGCCAAACACTCAACCGACTGAGCTAAACCGCCCCCTAGTTTAAACGACTCATTTAGAATCTCAACCGCACAGTATAAAATGGAGGTGTTTATGCAGTTGAGATTATTTGCATATTATTGGTGTGTCTTGTCTAGAATAAACAGTATAGCATCTCGATTCGATAAGTTACGTCTTGCAGCAACATGGTTTCCCACTGATTATTGTTAGTCATCAAATACCCCCTCTCAATGAGATCTTCATATATGGGATCTTTTTATCTTAACACCTTATGGACCAAATGAACGTGTTAATGTAACCTACTACTACTACTACTACTACTACTACTACTACTACCACCAGATGTGAAGGCTAAAAACGATAATTTATATCATTTACAAACTAGGACATTGGTTGGTTGGCTGGTTGGTTGGTTATTTGGTTGGTTGGTTGAATTTTAAGACATGTCAACCCTTGTTGGGTTATTTCATACGGAAGACATTTTTTTTCTATTCGTGCTTGATGGATATTCAACTTTTCTTTAAACTCAATTTTTAACACATTTTTAATTGATTTTTAATTGATTTTTAATTTTTAATTGATTTTTTCTCTATTTAGTCCATGACTCGCTTGACGTTATGATGGTATGATGTTAAACTGCATCTAATGGTGACGTTTCAGTTCTAGTGCTCTGGGGATTGTGGAGTACCCCATCATCACCATTACTCCTAATACAACTCTGACCCGGAGTCGTAGTACCTGTTAGAGCCCGATGTATATGTTAAATATATGTAACGAATTAAAAAGATGTTTAAAATAAAATGAGTTTGAAAATTAAAATTGAATACCATCCAGAATGAACAAAATAAAAAACCTTTTTCGGCATAAAATAACCCAACGACGGTTACATGCCGTAAAACCCAACCAACCAGCCACCAACCAGTGTTAACAGGTATTATGCATAGCCTTCTATATAATATGATCTAAAGCCATTAAGAGCTCCATTCATTTCTATGTGGTTTACTATGAGTGATTTTATCACTCTCTACGCTTTCCATCGTTGCTTGCACAGCGGTAAATAAAATATTATTACTACAACATTTTCAATTATCAAATTAAGAAAGAGTAAATTCAAAATTTGAAAGAAGATATCTTCGAAGACAATTGATCAATTAGCAGACATGTGTATTCCTAATGGAATAAATTGATTGAAAATTGATATTCTATCTTGATGTGTAGACTATTTAGTCTTGCTGTAATGAATCTCAGTGATTTCTGTTTCTCGTTCGATTTCGTTATCAACTCCTGAATTAAATGTCTTGTGCATCTTATTGCAAAAGCACTGTTTGTGGCATTTGCCAATAGAAGATTCAGTTGGAAGTTCAACTATTCTATATTTATGCATGTAATACTGGTGTTCCTTAATCTTCCGTCCGTTATCATCTTGAACACCCTCTGGTTAAAAATGAGAGCGTCCAAATCGTCCAAGGTGAAATGCAAAAATGTAAAAACTGATCATCTGGTGTCGCTTATCAGCCGAATTTTTATTTCTTATGAGTGTCGTCACCTCAACTAAATAATTGACGATTTCGTTTTTTTATTATAAAGAAAGAGCTGCACAGAAAAATATGATAAGAAAGAAAGAAAGAAAGAAAGAAAAAAAAAGAAAGAAATGAAGACTATTCTAAGAAAGAAAGAAAGAAAGAAAGAAAGAAATGAAGACTATTCTAAGAAAGAAAGAAAGAAAGAAAGAAAGAAAGAAAGAAAGAAAGAAATAATGAAATGAAGACTATTCTAAGAAAGAAAGAAAAAAAAAGATATCTATCAACAGAAAGAAAGAAAGGAAGAAAGAAAGAAAAAAGAAAAAAGAAAGAACGAGACAAAGAAAGAAAAAAAGAAAAAGGAAAGAAAGAAAGCAAGAAAGAAAGAAAGAGTAAGAGAAAAATAGAGAGAGGGTTGAGAACGTGAAAACAATAACGTCAATCTGTTTCAATCGAACAAAATGAAAAGATGAAAAGAAGGAAATAAAAAAAGAGGGAGAGAAATAGTTAAATAAAGATTATTATACTTTTTACATATTGAACTATTTCGCAATAGCTGTTAAGTAAATATATCAAACGTTGTAATAATTAAATGACTGTCGTTTCTTCGGTTTTTCTCTTAGGTCTCACTTTTTAGCCAGAAAAAACTTATCTATCCTTATATAAGCCTAACTCAAAATATTATTCATAAGTCTTAAGCCTAACTCAAAATAGTATCCATAAGTCTTAAGCCTAACTCAAAATATTATTTATAAGTCTTGAGTCTTACTCAAAATATTATTCATAAGTCTTAAGCTTAATTCAAAATATTATTCAGAAGTCTTAAGTCTAACTCAAAATATAATTCATTAGTCTTAAGCCTAATTCAAAATATTATTCATAAATCTTAAGCCTAACTCAAAATATTATTCATAAGTCTTGAGTCTAACTCAAAATATTATTCATAAGTCTAAAGTTTGTCTCAAAACTATTCATTATCACATGATCTATCTTGTATTTCCCTCATTTCGCCTCCTCTTTTCCTTTCACCTTCCGCTTACCTTTTTCTTCCGTCGTTTTTTTCTTTTTTCACTTCCTGACTGACGCCTGTTCACTGAATGACTTCACTTTTGTCAGGGTAAGCGGGTGTCTTTTATGTCTGCTCACCTGCCCACAATGCATCTGTACTATCCTATAAGAAGACACTTCCCCACTCTCACCCCGGCTTCTTCATTTATCAGTATGCTAGTGAACACTACCCCGACTACACGCCCAGCTTCAGTACTTTTTTACCACAATTACTATATTGTGGTATATCCTCAGGTCCTGCTAGTATTTTATATTCTTCTAATAATCCAAGGCCCGCTTTACTATCCTATATTAAATCTGTCATTTAAAGTCTCTAAAAATTCTGTTTCTATTTCAATCTCTGCTCTCTCCCAACTGACAAGAAAAGTAGTAGTAAAGTGGCAATGACGACGACGACGACGACGACGACGACAACAACAACAACAACAACACAACAACAATACAATAATAATAATAATAATAATATTTTTTATTGCTAACCAGCAATCCAAAAGTGACACAAGGTCGTTAATGTGGATGCTCGTGGCGCGTCTCCATACTTGCTCCATTTAGATGAGGGAGTAGGTGCTGATCGGGAACATTTGGATTGGGTTGCACAACTTTAACCGATTCTCCATATAAACCATCTTGACTTTCTATTATAGAAAATTGATTACATCGGTAGAACACAAGGTCTGAAAAATTTATTTTGAGCGGACAGGGAGAACAGAATTTGATATGCAATGTCTGTTCTACGCTAGCTAGTTCAATTCACGGACTGATCAATGCTAATAAAAAGGGGGGAAGTGCTGTCTGGAGGAATGCCCCTTATAAAAAGCTATTTTTATAACCTGGAGGCTGGAAATTCAAACTGAGAGCTGAAGGGGCTTATTTTCCCTCGGACCTAATCATATAAAAACTCGAATAATTATATTATCATTACTAGTACAAAATAAAAAACACCTCCCAGGCGATGTAAAAATAGATTTTTGAAACATATTGCCTGAGGGGTGGGAGTAAAAAATTCAATGTCAGCGAGTTTGTACCCTAAGTAAGTAAAATCATCAAATTCATTAAAGGATTACAAAAATAAAACAATTTGAAATGTAAACTTTAAATATGTATCAAAATAAAACAAACTATATATAGATATATAATACCAGTCATGTATTTATTAAAATTTGTTTTTAAAAACAATGAGGACAGTCTAATGATGCATGTTCAAATTTTGAGTGTATTTATTCTATGTTATGACAATTTTGGGTAATGTGACGTAGGCAGTGACGTAATTTTTGTTACAGATAAAAACCGGAAGCGAATCTCCATAATTAGTAGATAATTCTTGTTTTTTTTTCTATTCAATTTTAATTAATATGAAGTTATAAATATCTTTTGTCAAATAAAAATTGGTGAGTAGTTATCTGTAACTGATTTATAAATTTCCTGAATCTTATTGTTCAACAGAGAGTGTAAGAGATATAAAATATAATTTAAGCCGTTTCTGAATACAATACAAGTTATGCAATCGCTATATTTGTGTGATTATATAAGTCTTAAGTTTGATTAAAAAATTATTCATAAGTCTTAAGTTTGAATCAAAAAATTATTCATAAGTCAAGCTCAAAACTTATTCAAAAGTTTTGAGTTTGACTAAAAAAAATCCATAAGTCTTAAGTTTGGCTCAAAAATTATTCGTATATTCTAAATTCGACTCAAAACTTTATTCATAAGTCTTAAGTTTGACTCAAAATGTATTCATTATCACATCGTAAATAAAGTTAGAGGAAAAAAATGCTTGTAAAAGTCACGATATTGTGGCACGTAAAGAATGATATTGTTCTGATAATGACATGAGAGATTTTTGCAAAAGATTTTTCCTTGCTGAAAGTTTTCCAAATCTAATAGAAGCTGACAAAAGAATGTAAATAAAACGTGTACAGTCAATGTGGGGCCTTTTTCTCTTGTTGAATCGATCAAGTCAATAAAGAAGTGTGCATATTCATTGAAAAGACTTATTAGAGCAAGTGAAGAAGACATGTGAATATTTGTCTGTGCTGATCATTGGTCATTCGAATTGCAGATATCACTTGTCAAGCATCACATGTGTAAATTAACAGCAACATTTACTATTGGCTACAATGACAGTAGTTTGTTTTTTTATTTTTGTTTTTTTTTTGTTTTGTTTTGTTTTTTTTTGTTTCAATAGATCGATTGTTTGTGATCAGGTAAGACCGAAAGACATTGCTTTCGATTTCGAAACAATTTAGAAATATAAAATAACTTTATGCCTCAAAAAATATTATCTGACAAATTCAGGCACAAAATGATGAACAACAACATCAACAACAACAACAATAATAATAATAATAATAATAATAATAATAATAATAATAATAATGAAAGTCAAGGTGATACCAATTGTAGTTGGTGCACTTGGAACGGTCCCAAAAGGACTGGAAAAGGGTTTGGAAAGTTTGGAAATCAGAGGAAGGATTGATATCATCCAGAACATTGCACTGCTGCAATCTGCCGGAATACTCTGAAGAGTCCTGGAGACCTGAGGAGACTTTTTGTCACTCAGACTCCAGTGAAAGACCATCAGCTATTGCTGATGTGAAAACTCAAAAGGAGTTAATAATATTTTTATTATTATATTATTATTATATTATATTTTATTATTATATTATAATCTTCCGTGACGGAAGACTATAATATGGTTTTTGTGCCCCTGAAGTTACAGCACCTCCTGTGACTGTGGCCACAGATGTCGCATGTAAAGGCTGTCCCTGAAGATGTTGATGTGCCGGTGCTTTGTTGCCGCTGCTTTCTTCTGGACCCCTTAGCTTCATGGTGACTTCAGACATGAACAGTCCTCTACAGACAGCCTGCCGCCACCGAGGGCGGTCCTGAGCCAAATTTTCCCTGCTGGAAGGGGCAATGCCAAATCACATGAGATCATTATTGCAGACATCCTTGAAACGTAGCTGAGGGCGACCAATCTGTCCCTTACCAGACGAAAGCTCTGCATAGAGGATGTCCTTCAAGATTCGTCCATCATCCATCCGGCGGACAATAATAATAATAATAATAATAATAATAATAATAATAATAATAATAATAACTAGCAGGACCTGTGGATATAACACAGTATGATAATTTAATTATTACAACGTTTGATATGTTTACTTAAGAGCTATTATAATATAGTTCAATATCTAAAAAGTATAATAATCTTTAATCATTTAACTCTCTCACTTTTTCTTTCTTTCCTTCTATTAATCGTCTGTTAAAACAACCGGATATTGACGGTGTAAATGAAAACATGTTCTTTCATAATCGAGATCAAAAAGGGGTGCCTAAAGGTCATATGGTCCCAAGAAATTAACTAACAACACTTACTAAATTCGAATATTACAAAATAAAAGATCTGAACATGACTACATTGATACCTTGACATACGAGTGCCGCAACTTACGAGTTTTCCGAGTTACGAGCTGTCACTCGGTCGGTATTTTGCTTTGTGTTGACAGCTAAAATTTGAGGTACAAGCGAGCTTCAGATACGCTTATGCTAATAAGTCCACCGAAAATTTCTAAGTTTTCAAATCTATTACGCCAAACAAAAATCTAAAAGAAAACAAGAATTAAAGAATATTACAGAACATAATTCCTTAGTTCTCTGAATGTTTGAGATGAGGTTTGATGATTAGTATTATCTGCGTTATTCGGAGGGCATATCGCCCGAAACGTTGTACAAATAACAATAAAGATGAGGACAATAGTCCGAAGAACGCAGATAATACTAATAATTCATTACATTCTATTTTATTATGTTTTTATATTATACGGTACTATTTTTCTTATTCAAAAACGTAAAAAAAAGAAACGTAACAAAAAAACGTAACAAAAAAAACGTAACAAAAAAATTGATATACAAGGAAACTGAGTTAGGAGCCTAAGTCAAGGTACCACAGTATTTATCTAATCAAAAAATATCTTCTATGTGTTTGAAAAGATAAACAAATATCATCATCATCATCTGATCGCACTGGCAGCACGGATATCCATGACAATCTCTCGCCATCCGTCCCTATCATGCATCGCTCTCAGGTCCTCTGTTGAGTTTTTTGACATATAAGGTGTGTGATAAATCCCCGCTTCTACTTATAGACTAGGCGAGATCATATGATCTATTCCTTGGCCAATCACTTGGTAGTACTCAGAGGCTGATACAATACTTAACCGACATTACTGGTATAATTACTGAAGCGTTCATTGACTACGGACATAGGATTAAATCACTGGACCTTTACAAATACGCAGGATAGTACTTCTATGATTACCAAAGGATTCCATAAGATAGGACTTTCTTTAAGTCCTTTTCAACTGGCCAAGGATGGCACTTAAAAACTTTACATCCTCTGTGCAGCATCCAGAATGTGCACAAGGCTGAGAAATATAGGTATTTGCTGGCATGTCCACGTGCAGGTTTCCATCGGAGAATGTTGCTTATGAGTTCGTCCTTACTTCTCCAGCAGTGTCCATGATGTCTTCTTCGTGATGGTTTGTGTGATGGAGGGCTGGTGGCCGTAAAGCTGCTTTTTGTGGGCTGTTGTTACCACGGTTTTTTAAAGACCGCACAGCATTCTTGTGCAACTCACATCTAGCTTATTCACTAGGTGCTTCGTTAGGGTTCAAGTGGTGTAGCCGTACAGTAGCACTGACACGACTACGAGCTGGAAGAATAGAGGCAGAAAACTAAAACTTGGTCAGACCACAAAACTATTGAAGTTATTTGTCCGTCTCGTAATTTTAGTCACAAATTTTTACTATTTCTGTGTAGAGCAAAAGTATTTGAATTATGGCATAGATGCAGCTTGACTTCTTATCGATTTTGCAATCGTTATTAAGAGAGAGAAGAGCTGATGGCAGATAGTGCAACAGTCACTTTACGGACAGCACAGATGCGTTATCACCTGAACGTTTATGGCAGCTTGAAGCCTGATTTAGCGTCAATATTTTGTCTCTAAATTCTTAAATTAGAAGAGAGATAATATATATTGTTATAAATTGCGTTTCTAGTTTTGATCACGGTCCTCTATATCAAATTCCCATCTTTAATTTCGCCGTGAAATCAGAGATCATGTGCGTCTCTCTTATAAGCAATGTGTCCTCCTAGATATGATGTTAAATTGCATCTGATGGTGAAGCTTCAATTCTAGAGCTCCGGGGAGAGCGTGGAGTACCCCTTTATCACCATTACTCCCAGATCCACTAGGACCCGGAGGGGTAGTACCTGTTAGGGTCCCATCTATGGGTTAAATAGAACAAAATGAGTTTTGTTGTGCTTAAAAATTGAATTTGAAAAAAAAAATTGAAACCATCAAGAATGAATAAAAATGTCTTCAGCATAAAATAACCCAACAAGGGTTGATATGCCGTAAAATCTAATCAACTAACATACCAATCTACCAGCGTAAACAGGTTCTTCTTATAGTCTATTATATAATATGATCTATAGCCATTAAAAGCCATTAATTTTAAAAGCCATTAAAAGCCCTGACCATTCCCGGGATAGTAATACATATGAGGGTCCTATCTATTGAAAAAATGAGTTTAAAAAA
>CM042149.1:86969902-86972402 GCA_023376005.1 Doryteuthis pealeii
TCATTTTAATTTTAGGTCAGTGAATATCTTGTTTATTTGTCTAATAGCATAATTCCCGTCAAAATTCTGGGATTATTTACGTATAAATCGAGACAAGAATCAGATGTAGTATCTATGCACTCTGCCTTGGATCAGTGTGTAGTATCTGTGCACTCTGCCTAGGATCAGTGTGTAGTATCTGTGCACTCTGCCTTGGATCAGTGTGTAGTATCTGTGCACTCTGCCTAGGATCAGTGTGTAGTATCTGTGCACTCTGCCTTGGATCAGTGTGTAGTATCTGTGCACTCTGCCTTGGATCAGTGTGTAGTATCTGTGTACTCTGCCTAGGATCAGTGTGTAGTATCTGTGCACTCCTGCTCTCTGCCTAGGATCAGTGTGTAGTATCTGTGCACTCTGCCTTGGATCAGTGTGTAGTATCTGTGCACTCTGCCTAGGATCAGTGTGTAGTATCTGTGCACTGTTTAGGATCAGTGTGTAGTATCTGTGCACTCTGCCTAGGATCAGTGTGTAGTCTGTGTACTCTGCCTAGGATCAGTGTGTGTATCAGTGTGTAGTATCTGTGCACTCTGCCTAGGATCAGTGTGTAGTATCTGTGCACTCTGCTTGGATCAGTGTGTAGTATCTGTGCACTCTGCCTAGGATCACTGTGTAGTATCTGTGTACTCTGCCTAGGATCAGACTCTAGTATATGTGTTCTCTGTCTAGGATCAGTGTGTAGTATCTGTTCGCTCTGTCTAGGTTCAGTGTTTAGTATCTGTGCACTCTGCCTAGGATCAGTGTTTAGTATCTGTGCACTCTGCCTATGATCAGTGTGTAGTATCTATGTACTCTGCTTAGGATCAGACTAGTATCTGTGCACCGTGCCTATGATCAGTGTGTAGTATCTGTGCACTCTGCCTAGGATCAGTGCTTAGTATCTGTGCACTCTGCCTATGATCAGTGTGTAGTATCTGTGCACTATGTTTAGGATCAGTGTGTACTATCTGTGCACTCTACCTAGGATCAGTGTGTAGTATCTATCCAATGTGCCTAGGATCAGTGTGTAGTATCTGTGCACTCTCCCTATGACCAGCGTGTAGTATTTGTGCACTCTGCCTTATGATCAGTGTGAAGTAACTGTGCATTCTCTCTATGATCAGTGTGTAGTATCTGTGCACTCTCTCTAGGATCATTGTGTAGATGGTCATTCTTCACGTTGTTTCTGTTCTTTAGGATTTATATAAAGGTGCGCATGTAAGGGTTATACTTATAGGAAACCCGGTGACCCGAGTTCAAATCATGGACGAGGTACTGTTTGCATTTCACATATCGGTAATACCTTTGAGAAATTGATGCATCCAACTATTTTCGCCCGAGTTATGAGTAAATAGTAAGGAAAAATGGTGCGGTAACAAGTCTAGAAGAAGGAAAATTTTTAAATACAATCCTGTTAAAGTCCGCTTAAGTAGTTGACCTTGTTTCCCAATCTACTCGTATGGAACGGTGGATGAATATGTAAATAAAATGATAAGAATAAAATTCAAAAGATTTAAAAATTGGTACAAGTTAATAGATTTATGAAATGATAAAGATTTTAACATAGTTATACAGCATGAAATTGATATCATTTGCACGAAATATTTCATATTCGTGTCATCTCTTATTTCATATTTTTCACGGGATTTTTTTTTAATATTGATTTGTATATCTAATTTCCGTTTTATTCCTATCAATTATTCCATTTTATATTCCTATAAGCACAATTAATAATAAGAATTGTGATATTTTCCTTCTCTCTCTCTCTCTCTCTCTCTCTCTCTCTCTCTCTCTCTCTCTCTCTCTCTCTGTATATATATATATATATATAATATATTATATATAAGAATGTTCTGGTTCATATATATATATTATATATATATATATATATATATATATATATATATATATATATATAGATAGATAGATAGATAGATAGATAGATAGAAGAAAAAATATCGCAATTTTATTTTTATGGTGCTTATAGGAATATAAAATGGAATTATATATACTAGCAAATATATGCACCTCGGGTGCAAGTATTTAAGTTTTAATGTATGAAAATATCGTATTAAATTAGAGGCAGACAAAAAGATATGTAACAGAGTGGGGTAATAATAGAAAATAGAAATGAAACTTACTCTTCCATCACTCCCGTCTTTCATTGCTGAATTTTACTTATTCAACAATTTAGTTAAATTAGGAAATAAAGAAAATGACAGTTATTTTTCTTGTTAATGGATTTCATTTAAGATTCATTGAAGAGAGTTTTGCTTATATTCATTAAAATAAAACCAAAGTCAGAAATCAATAATACTAAGCACATATTTAATAAAATCACATTTTTAATATCAATATGCAAATTAGCCTTCCCATTCACACTGCTAACCGCTATTTTTTGTATATATAAATACAATTGCATGTTATTTGTATGTAGATATGGTCAACAGTAGCTTCGGCCACTGGACCATTGATATAATTAACG
>CM042149.1:86974902-87016319 GCA_023376005.1 Doryteuthis pealeii
ATCTACCGGTTCAGATTTAAATTCAACAACACCTGGATTCAAATCTGTTTACTACACTAACCGTCCAAAAGCGACAGTACGTCCATCAATATATAACTCTTCGGTCAATGGGAAATTCGTTTGAATAATGTTACTGTATGGTAGAGTAGAAATTAAAAAATAACAGTAATTCTGAATTCACAGAGCTTTGACTTTTCTCTGGCCGTGTGGTTATCCTCTGATTGGTCAGTTTGGTTCGTGGAAACGGGATGTGCCCTTGGAATTTAAGGAGTTCTAGTTTAGGTTCCCAAGAAGGCAGACCTGTCTCCAGGATGGCTATTTCTCTTGCATGTTATGGTTAACTCTGTCTAAATAAAAGACTTCTGAGAAATACACAAATGTTTGTGTTACATACGAAAAACAACAACGAACACAGAGCTGAAGAAGTCCCAAAGGAGCATACCAGAAGAAGGGAGAATTAGCCCAGACCCAGACAGAGAATAGATGAGCCAATCCAGCATAGTAGCAGATAAATTCAATATGATAAGAATGATGAAAAGAAATAAGAGGCAATATAACAATTAGTGTGTTGAATTCCAAATTAACTATTTAAAAAAGAATTGGTATTTCATTCATTGTTAACTTTCTGTCCTTTTGATCGATATAAATATGTTATAATATATTAATGATTTGAAGGCAATTACAATGCGTATAAGAAATAAAAACAAAAAGATGTTATTTTTGTCTTATCGATTTCAAAGAAACTTTATCTTCAGAGATGAATACATATAAATATGTATACAAGCACACATACAGTATTGGCCATAATCGATGACTAACAGGGTTTTTCCTGTACTTTTCTATTATGCAGTGTTCATTGATTTCACACGTGATAGACTCATTTTGATTGGTCCAATTGGATAACAATTTTTTTGAATGTTCCTATTTATTACGCGTTTTCGTTCTGATGGGATCTAGCTGTTTATTATTGTCGTACAAAGTGTGGTAATAGTGACTATGTCAGGTAAAAGAATTTCATCTGAGATGCATGCGCAGATCAAAATTCTCAGTGAAGAAGAATACAACACTCGCGTAATCGCTGTCAACCAACAGTTGCCAAGTCAATAAATAATTCTAAAAGTTCAAAGAATTATGGCTATTAAAAGGAGATAGACTCCCTCGCTGCATGGCTGGTACCGACATTAGGCCGCGCCGACAATGACTTCTAAGAATTATGACTATTACGTGCGAAAATAGATGAACACTGCGTGATGTTTTTGTTTGCTTTTGTTTTGTTTTGTTTTACGACATGTCAACCTCAGTGGGTTATTTAATGCCGATAAAGTTTTGAAATAAATCAATTCTTAATGGATAATACAATTTTTTATAAATACATTATTCTATTTAACCCATAGATGGAACCCTAACAGGTACTACCACTCCGGGCCAGAATGGACCAGGGAGCAATGGTGATGAAGGGGTGCTCCACATTCCCCAAACCTCTAAAACTGGAACCTCGCCATCAGATAGAGTTTAACGTCATTCCCAGGACATATAGACCCTCTGTCACCGCCTTCTAGCACCCATATTATAAAGAGGGGTTGGGGCTTGCCATAAGGGCAATAGGGTTGGGGCAATCATATAGGTGCTAGGGCTTGACATGACCAGCCGATTGGTCGGAGGGGGCCTACTGCGTGATGGAAATGTACTAGAAAAATCATGTCAGTCATTCATTTTGGCCAATGGTTAGCTCAGTCGGTGGAACGTTCGGCTAGAAACCACAAGGTTCCTAGTTCGATACCCGTCCTCGCCAACTCAGCGTATGAGTAGCACAGGGATCTGTGCGGTAAAGTAAGGAGATGATGATAGGTATGGCGCTCCACCCCAGACGCTAGAATAATCTCCTTGGTCTAGCGCTAGTGAAAAGGGGATAGACTCTCTCGCTGCGTGGCTGGTACCGACATTAGGCTGCCCCGACGACGACTTATATTCACACATACGTAAGCGCGTGGTATAATGGTTTAAGTCATGGGAAATGGACTCGTCGCCCCGAGTTCAAATCTCGGATGTGGTAATTGCATTTCACTTTGCGCTAATACCCTTGGGAAAGGTATGAATCCTACTCTCCCACCAGCTATGGATAAAATAGTAGGGCAGACTGGGCTCTTTAACCTTGGTTGGGCAACCGGTCTAGGAGAAGGAAAACTGAATTCAAACCTGTTGAACTCCGCTTAAGAAATTGACTTTGTGTCACATCTTACTTGTGCGGAGGGGTTGGTATATATATATATATATATATATATATATATATATATATATATATATTCACGCATACGCACAGATTTAACAATAATGTTATAGGTTATATTGTATGTTATTTCAAATACCGCCATTTTTTTTATTTTACGACATTTGATAAATGATCTGACGCTTTCGTCTTTGAACTGATACACATAACGACTTTTCAATATTGTATAATCGGCTCGTTTTAACTACTTGAACGTTAAATTGATCATTTCAACCAATAAAATATCTAAACAAATTAACTACCTAATTTTTAGCAATATATAAAAGAATTCCCATTGGGAAATAAGAAGATGTATGGGTCTGATTTCTTGTCAGGTGTGAAAATGTTAATAACAACATAAAACTCACCACTCATATTGATCACTTTCCACCGCCCCTATCCTTTCAGCCCTATCGGATGTGGATGGAGGGAGAATAGTTGGATTCACACCATTCCAAATGTATCATATATATATATATATTTACCAACACCTCCGCACGAGCAGGATGCGACAGAAGGTCAATTTCTTTAAGCAGAGTTTAACAGGTTTGAATTCAGGGTTTTCCTTCTCCTAGACTGGTTACCTAGCCATAGTTAAAGAGCCCAGTCTGCCCTGCTATTTACCCATAACTGGAGGGAGAATTGGATTCATACCTTTCCCAAGAGTGTTAGCGCCTTTTTATCATATATGTGCTAGAAAGCGGTGGCTGAATGTTCTTGGTATGATGCTAAACTGCATCTAGTGGTGAGGTTCCAATTCTGGAGCTCTGGGGAGTGTGGAGTACATCTTCATCGCTATTATTCCCAGGTCCACTTTAACCAGTTAGAATCTCATCTATGAGTTAAATAGATAAAAAAATGAGTTAAGAAAGTTAACAAAAAATGAGTTTAAAAATTTGAATACCCAACATAAATTAATAAAACAAAAAAGACTTCGGCATGAAATAACCCAAAGTTTGGCATGCCGTTAAATCAAACCAACCAACCAACCAACCAACCAACGAATCTATGATGCTTTTTCTAAGGCCCAACATTCTTCCGAATGTGATTTTTTTAATGGTTTGAATTCAGTGTTTTCTTTCGTTTGTTTTCTTTTCGGCCGATCCGCTCTTCAGCCTTCTAGACTGGTTGCCTTATCAAATTTAGAGAGCCCAGTCAGCCCTACTATTATTCCATAGCTGGGGAGAGGTCTAGAAGATATGTATTCATGAATTTACCAAAGGCATTAGTGTAAAGTGAAATACTAACAGCCTCGTCCAGGATTTAATCTTGGCTCGCTGTGTCTATCCCACCACACCCGTCTCCCTAACACGTGACTCATAGATTTGCCGGAATTCGATCAGCAATTGAAGTCGTTGCCATAGGTGGCAAGCTGAATATTGCGTAATTCTTATTGTTTTTATTGGAACATTTATCGTAAAGGTTTTAATGTTTTCCTATTTCTATTAATTGAATTTGGTAATCAATAAAAAGCATCTGTTAACATAATCAGTCAATCTTCTAACAGTTTTAAAGCGATGATTTGCAAACGGTTTCTACACATGATCATTTATGTTGTAATTGTCCAGATAACATCTTATTATAATGGAGATTGTGTGTTTTTCTGGCTGTAGCCGAAACTATATTACTACTCAAGTCACAAATTCCCTTAGTTATTTACGTCACATTCTCCATGATTCTATTTCTATTTAAACCTCAATTATAAATAAAGCTGTTTGACATTGTTAATACTGTTGGCCTTACCTAAATACTAATTAATTGTATTTATATATACAAAATAACCAGTTTTCAGTGTAAACGTAAGGCTAATTTGCATATTGATATTAAAAAAACTGATTTTAATAAAAATGTGATTCGTATTATTGATTTCTAATTGTTTGGTTTTATCTTAATGAATATGAGTAAAAATCTCTTCAATAAATCCTAAAAGAAATTCATTAACAAGAAGAAATAACTGTAATTCTTTACTTCCTATTTTAACTAAATAGTTAAATTAGGAAAATTTAGCATTGAAAAACGGAAGTGATGAAAGAGTAAGTTTTGGTTGTTCTATTTTCCGATTATAACCCCTCCGTTTCAAATCTTTTTATCTAAATTCTTAATTAGTTTCATTAGCCTTTCTGATTTAATCTAATATTTTATTACATTTAAACTTAAATACTTGCACCCGGAGGGTGCATATATTTGCTAGTAGAAGTAAAGGAGGGTTGGTTGCTTGGTTCGTTGTTTGGTTGGTTGCTTATTTGCTTGGATTTTACGGCATGCCAACCCTTTTTAGGTTATTTTATGCCGAAGACGTTTTCTTGTATTCATTGTTGTTGGACATTCGTTTTTTTTTAAACTCAATTTTTAGACTCGTTTTTAAAACTCATGTTTTCTTATATTGATAGATTGTTGGTTGGTGTTTTGTTTTATCAAATCTTTTTGGGTCATTATATCGTCCATATAGCATAGTGTAGAGAAGGATTGGTTAGTTGGTTGGTTGGTTGGATTTTACGGAATGTCAACACATGCTGGGTTATTTTATGCCGAAGACGTTTTGTTTTATTCATTCTTGTTGTGTATTCGATTTTTTCAAAACTCATTTTAAAAATCTATTTAACCAACAGATTGAACTCTAACGGATGACACCACTCCGGGTCAGTTTTTTTTAAAACCTTAATTTTTTAAATATATTTCTTAAATTCATCTTCTATTCAAATGGATGAAGCTGTTTTCCAGTATCCAATACAATTTAATTTTAATTGGCTGTGTGGTTCTTTGGCTGGTTGGATTTTACGACACGTCAACCCTTGTAGCCGAAGACGTTTTATTTTATTCATTTTTGTTGGGCATCAATTTTTAAACTCATTTTTAAAACTTATTTTTTAATCTATTTAGATTGTTGGTTGGTGTTTTGTTCTATCAACTATTTTCGGGTCATCATATCGTCCATATAGCATAGTGTAGAGAAGGGTTGGTTTGTGGGTTGGATTTTACGGCATGTCAACCCTTGTCAGGTTATTTTATACCGAAGACGTTTTGTTTCATTTATTCTTGTTGGATATTCAATTTTTTTAAAACTCAATTCTTTAAACATGTTTTTAAAACTCATTTTTGATCTATTGACAGATTGATAGTTGGTTGTTTTGTTTTACGGCATATCAACTCTTTTCGGGTCATTTAATGCCGAATCAAGTCATTTTGATATGTGGTTAGTTACAGTATCTGCTGTTTCTTAAATGGTAACCCATCAAAGTATTAGAACAGGCTCATTGCTGTTTAATCAGTGCTTTCGACGTCACTTGACCGTAAGCGATCTTGTTAGAATTTAATCTATTCATAGTTCCATGAAGGCTCTTAAGTTCGACAAGAATGTTTTTGAATTATACAACAAACGCCTGAACAAAGCCGGAGGGAACATCGGCCGAAACGTTGTGTATATAACAAGAAAAATGAGGACAACAGCCTGAAAAATTTAAATAATACAAATTATCAAGTATCATCTCAAAATTTCCCACAAATAAAAATTTCTAACTCAATTGTTCAATCTATCTAACCCATAGATGGTACATTAACAGGTACTACCACACCATAGGTGATATTTTGAGAATTTAAACATAGAATAAGTAAATATTCAATTTTTAAACATTTAAGAGCGGATTCTAAATGGTATCATATAGATAAATCTGTATATTTCACCATTTTCTCGTTTTTTTATTACTTTTCTTACTTTTCTCTTTTCACATACATATAAGTGTGGTTGAGAATAGAGGAAAGTGTGGATATAACAACACAGACAGCTAAAATATACCATTCCCTACACACCAACCCCACCCGACTTTCCCTCACCTCTCACCCATTTACCTTTTCACTAAAAAACAGAATGTACAAATACTTAATAAGTTTTGAAAAAGCTTCATCCAATAATGAGGCGAAATATCAATTGAATTTAGCTGTCTGTGTTGTTATATCCACACTTTCCTCTATTCTCAACCACATTTTGTCGGATTTATCCAAATCTTTCACTCCTCATACATATAAGTATATTCTTCAAATGTTGCCCAATAGATGCGTAGCTCAGTCGGTAGAGCGTTCGGCTAGAAACCACAAGGTTCCTAGTTCGATACCGGTCCTCGCCAACTCAGCGTATGAGTAACACAGGGATCTGTGCGGTAAAGTAAGGAGCTAATGGTAGGTGTGGCGCTCCACCTCAGACGCTAAAAACAATCTCCTTGGTCTAGTGCTATTGAAAAGGGGATAGACTCCCTCGCTGACTGGCTGATACCGACTTTAGGCCGCCCCGTCGACTACATATAGGAGGCAAATTTTACCAATTTTATACATACGTGCAGATATATGGATGTATTTAAAAGGTGTTTAATGGAACTGAAGATGTAATTGAAGATACGAAACCTATAAGTATTCTTCCCGGCAAGGATCTACATTGATCAACTCTGCGCGGATACTGGATGCTGCGCAGAGGACCTCCCTGGGACAATGAATGATAGAGAAGGTTGGCGAGAGATTGTCATGGATATCCGTACTAATTGCGCAACATGATGATAATGATGATAGTGATGATGATGATGAGTGGAACCTAAATGGTATCATATAGACAAATCTGTATATTTCGCAATTTTCTCGTTTGCCTTTTACTTACGTTTCTCTTTTTACAAACTTATAAGTATATTCTTCAAATGTCACCCAACAGATGCGTTTATATAGGAGGCTAATTTCCCAATTTTATACATACATGAATATATGGATGTGTTTAAAAGTTGTTTAATGGAACTGATAGCGCAATGGAAGATACGAAACCTAAAAGTATCCACTAAAAGCTTCCGGAATATTCTATTATAATAGATTCATTGTTTGGTGCCACTACTGCAGTTGTCGTAATTTTTCAAATTCTATTTTTCTTCTTCTGTCTTCGCGAATTCTTCTGGTTATAAGTAAAGTAAAGTCAACGGGGCGGCCTAAAGTCGGTATCAGCCAGTCAGCGAGGGAGTCTATCCCCTTTACAATAGCGCTAGACCAAGGAGATTGTTTTTAGCATCTGAGGTGGGGCGCCACACCTACCATCAGCTCCTTACTTTACCGCACAGATCCCTGTGCTACTCATACGCTGAGTTGGCGGGGACCGGAATCGAACTAGGAACCTTGTGGTTTCTACCCGAACGCTCTACCGACTGAGCTAACCCGAACTCAGAAAAGGAAGCTATTTGGTAGCTGACGAAAGTTCTGCTTTCCATGAAGAAGAAAATAGTTTTTTGAATCTACCAAAATTGCTTTCAGGCATTGTCCTACTTAACAATCCGAGTATATCTTATTCAAAATTTAACAAAGAATCAGCAATGATTTATTCAGAAGGAATAATCAGGATCATTCGTTTTTCAATACGTACTTCTTCTTATAAAGAACAACGTATTGAAAGGTTTTACGTGAGACAATTAGTTCAGACCATTAAAAAAAGATAATGAGTTTTCTTTGATAATGTTCATGTTTCTCTTCTCTTTATTTCTCTTTTTCTTTATTCTCTTTTCTTATCACTCCTTTCCTTTCTCTCTTTCTTTATTGAATATATATTAATTTATATTCATGTATAGATATCAAACAAACAGACACAATGAAGTAGATGTTTCTTTATTCCTATTAACATATTATTATTTGTTTTAACACTGAAACTTTTCCTATAATCACATTTGAATTAATTAGCAAGATCTGTGGATATACTACGGTATCATCATTCGCTTTCTCTTTCGGGTCATTTAATGCCGAATAAAGTCTGGTTGCTTAGAGTACCTGCTGTTGCTCAATTGGTCACCTGTTACAATTCATAAGAGTCATAAATTGACAGACCCTGTAGAGTTTTAAAATAAGTTCGTTAGAATGAAAAGCGTAGGTGGTTAGATTTCGGTAACCGTTGAGTTATGATTGGCATTTGGATGACCCCCAACTGACCCTGGTATAGAGTAACGAGGAAATAGATAGTTTTTAGAATTTAGATTCGACCTAACGGAAGCAGGATGAACGTCTCCTCTCTCTCTCTCTCTCTCTCTCTCTCTCTCTCTCTCTCTCTCTCTCTTCTCTCTCTCTCTCTCTCTCTATGCTGGGGTCAATCTCATCCGCGCGATTGAATATGGGCTAATAAACTTGATTGATCAAGAACAAAAAATGTCTTGTTAGTTTATTAATTAATTACAATGAGTAAAATCAGTCCAGAAGAAAACCAGCCCTTAGTTAGAAGAAGCAGTAATAAATTCAACAAGTAAGATCATCCTGTAGGGTTCAAAGTTATAGCAAAGTCATAACTAGTTAAAACAACAAACTCCGACACGTTTGTGAGACAAAACATTTTATATAGATAACAGCACATGGAAACGATACATAAAATACAAGATAGTGTACATAAACATATATACATAAAAGGACTGGAGTGTCCGTACATAGAGATCACTTACTAAGAGGGGGGCCGACAAACATAACAAACAATCTTGGATTTAAACATCTCGCTGATTGTGCTATTGGATCGAGGAACATTCTACAGTCCGCTCGCTTTCTGGCAGTTTATCAAGTAACTTTCTTCTAGTGGTATACAACAAACCCAATTAAGTATTGATCAAACTCATCACTGCTTAACTTCGGTGATCTAGTGGAAACTGGTGCTTTCAGTCTGCCTTGACTGTAATCTCCAAAAATTTAGTTATGGTTCTGTTTGCCTTTACAAAGGAAAAGTACAGAAAAAAATAGAATGAAAAAGACTGAAAGAAATCAGATGATTAAATAGAGGTAAAAACAGCAATAAAGTTTGACCAGATGAGATATACTCGGATTGTTAAGTAGGACAAAGAGATTTGAAATCCCGTGTGAAATCTCGGAGCATGAGACTTATGCGAGAATTGCAAGGGGTAGTGGGATTTTTGAAAAGTCAGGAGTTTTAGATCCTGGAACCGAAGAGTTAAAATCCGGACCAAAGTCAGTTGGAACACAGGACTTGGAGAGTAGAAATGTAAAAATAACGGTAATTCCAAATTTACTTTGAGGTTCTCCTATGGTTGTTCAGTTCAGTTTGTGGAGGGGAACTTGAAATTTAGGGAATTCTAGCTTAGGTTTTCGAGGGGACAGATTGGTTTCCATGATGGCTAGTTCTTCTGGGTGTGATTATCAACTTGGGGTTAAATAAAGACGTCTAAAAAATATATAAAAAATACAACGAACACAGAGATGAAGATTCCCAAGAAATCCCAATGGAACAGGTCAGAATAATGGAGAACCAGCCCAGAAAATAGGTAACAAGGTTCAGCCTAGTACCGGAAAAGTACACTATGATTAGATGGTGACAAAAAGTAATGGGCTATACAACAATGAAAAGGGTAGGTAATACAGACGAAAGAAGGTTCATTAAAAGTTATGTAGGTCAAGTCTTCATTTCTTTTTTTCTACAATTGTTGTTGAATTATGGAGTGTGAATGGAAGAATGAAAAGCTGTTCATTAGAACTGATATCAGTTAAAGAATTTTCTTTTCTAAATCTAAATGGGGAAACACCTAAAGGTTTTGAGTGATTCATCCCATATTATCGCTCTGTTGGTTTGCCAAGAAAAGAAAAAGAGATTACTACTTTGGTAATATTTCTATTTTATATTCACTTGATATTTACTTACTTTAATTCCCATTTACTCTGAAATCTACGAATATTTTCAACAGTTTTATTTTGTTGTTTTCTTTTAACTGTTGTCCTCATCTTTATTGGGAAATATACATACAAAATGTTAAATGAAAGCAAAAAATGGATTATCTATTCCTGCATATCTATTGTGACTTAATGTTAAGAATGGACATAGAAAATGTTATTATTATATTATACATCTATAAACTATAGCATAATAATTGAATTTCATAAAGGATTTTCTTCATTGATATGGGACATTGACATATTTAAAAAAAAATGATTTGGTACATTAAGATAATTATTGAAATATTGTTTTGGGATATTAGTATATTTAAAACATTGATTTTGGACATTGGCGAATTTGTTTAAACATTTTTGGGATATTAGTATATTTAAATCATTGATTTTGCACATTGGCAAATTTATTTAAAAAATTGATTTGGGATATCATTATATTTAAAACATTGATTTTGGACATTGGCAAATTTATTTTAAAAATTGGTTTGGGATATCATTATATTTAAAACATTTATTTTGTACATTGGCAAATTTTTAAAAACATTTTTGGGATATTAGTATATTTAAATCATTGATTTTGGACATTGACAAATTTATTTAAAAACAAAAATATATTTAAATTAAATTTGAATGATCAAATTCCAATTTTGAGTGTTTTACCTGGTTGAATCATTGCTATGCTCGTATTAACAAAGTATTGACACTTGTAGTATAGTGAGATCAGTCTTGATCCAATAGATTACAAGTAACATTTGAAAGCCAGATTGACGGTAGTTCACCTTTCTCTGACCTAGACGCCGATCTCTGATTGACCGAAGGCTAGCGTGTCAAAGGGAACTGACTAAGAGTTAACTAAGTTAAATGGTGTCCGTTAGTAGAAAGAAGCAGACGTAATGTTCGTCTGTCCTAAGATGCCAACTTCTCACTGCGCGGTTGAAAACAATTTTGGGCTTCAGGTTTTTTTTAAATAAAGAACAAAGAAAAATATTAAGTCTTGCTTAATTATTACAACCAAGAAATGAGCAGACAACCCAGCCCAGCAGAAGAAAGAAAGCCCAGAAGAAAAAGAAGATGAGCGCCGACGAAATAGAAACAGGTGAGAATACCTCTCTCTCTCTCTCTCTATATATATATATATATATATATATATTATATATATATATATATATATATATCGCCATTTATATACCCGATATGTAATGGGTTATATAACATTTCAAGCGTGTGGTGTAATGGTTAAAGTCATGGGACATGGACTCGTCGCCCCGAGTTCAAATCCTGGATGTGGTAATTGCATTTTCATTTAGCGCTAATACCCTTAGGAAAGGTATGAATCCTACTCTCCCTCCAACTATGGATAAATAGTAGGACAGACTGGGTTCTTTAAATTTGGTTAGGCAACCGGTCTAGGAGAAGGAAAGCTCTGAATTCAAACCAGTTGAACTCCGCTCAAGAAATTGACTTTGTGTCACATTGTAACACCTACGGCAGGCCGGGGGCTATTGTATTTCATTTCTGCAGTACCCTGCATTTGCTGCAATTCCATCTTCTCGCTGGGTCTGCACTATTCTTTCTGGCCGTTAATCTTGTGTCGTCTGCTTGCTTCACCTAGGACCTTTACACGTTGTGATCGTGATAAAGCACCCCGGTGGACCCCCTACCGTAAGGTAAACAATTAATAAACCAAGAAAGAACAAAAGACAAGATAAAACAAATTCAGGTGAACAGCAAAAAAAAAAAAATGACAAAGATGAGATGTAGGACTTCTTCATCTCTTCCAAGCTTCTACTCTGTACTGTCGCCCAAGAGAGGAGCGAACCCCCTCTCAATCCACTCACGACTCCTGCTAAGTTTTCTTCTCTGGTCTAAGACTAAGGGGGGTCTTACTCGTCCGCTGCTCAAGAACTAACTGTCCAACTCTTCCAAATTTCCCAGTAATTCCCAAATCTCATCCCAATTCTCACACAAAATCTCATCCTCCGAGATTCATTAACCTCCACGTGATTTGAAAAGCCCTTTGTTTGAAGACCACCCTCATTGATGAGATTTATAGCCATCTTGACTTTTAGCCAACTATCAACTTGTCCAAAAAGCTAGACTTCTCATCTGGCCAACGGACCTATCACACCTTTTGATCTTTATTTCTTTCTCCTATATAGAATTTCTTTTTATATATACAC
Source organism: Doryteuthis pealeii (assembly GCA_023376005.1). Lineage (NCBI taxonomy): Eukaryota > Metazoa > Mollusca > Cephalopoda > Myopsida > Loliginidae > Doryteuthis > Doryteuthis pealeii. Next base: position 86,987,020 of record CM042149.1, read on the forward strand.
TTATCTATACATGTATACACATATATAAATATACACACACACACACGTAAAGGCACGCACCTATGATCCACAGTGAATACACAGACATATACCTATATGTGAGTGGTCTTACTACTATCTACAACACACACACATATGTATACATATACGTGGTTTGACTTAATACTTATTCATATAACCTATACAGTTACATACACATGCACACAACTGCACCCATGCATTGTACCACAACATCCTGCTCGTGTGCAGGGGTTAGTAAATATATGTATATAACATTTAAAGGAGAATAACAGAAGAGTTGAACAATTAGTATCACACGAGGGACCGTGCATTGATTCGGTTTTGAATCCTGTTCTCACGGGCAGGCAAATACCTTTGTCAATGCTGTTTGGGTTGAATACGACTGATGAATGAGCATCGCTAAATCGCAGAACTAATTGCCAAAAGTGCATACAGTTTATTAAACAACAGCTGGTTATAAAGGTCACCAAATGTCAAAGCTGGTCAATAGCAAAATTTTCTGCTTTAAGTTTCAAGGTTAAGATAGAATCAGTCAATATTAGGTACCATGATTCCATTTTATTCGTTAATTTACATGCTTTGTGTTGGCAGATAAAATTTTAAGTTGGACTGAGCTTCATATACGCTTATGTTAATAAGTTCACTAAAATTTGATTCGTTACTTTTACATGGCATCAAATTTTGAGTCTTGATGATAGAAGTTTTATAAGGATAAAACCAACAGAATTCTAACACAACTGGGAGCATCGGGATGAAACTTTTTACAAAAAAGATTATAAAAATCTGGGCAGTTAAATCCAGGTAAACAATTCATATACATTATCTGCGTTATCCGGACTATTGTTACTTCTTCAGGTATTTCTTGTCGGACTCGGGAACCTTCTCGGACTCGGGAACCTTCTTTTCGAACTCAGAAACTTTCTTGTCGTATTCGGGAGCCATCACGGAACTTTGAACCTAACCCTTTATTCAGTCCACGGGGGTATCCTGTTCTCATTCCGCTAACCATAGCTGGGGTAGGAGTTATGTTAATCAATTATTTTTCTAACTGCTTTCACTCAGGATTGAACTCGGGTTCCAGAGATAACTGTCACTTAGAACTGTCTTAACCTAACTACCTTATCCACTCGGCCATGTGTCCAATTGGACAATTGAGTGTGAATTTTGGAGGAGAAAAATTTAAAAAAACAATATGAGTCTAGGTAAAAAAATCATACATAAGTAAATAGGTAGATATTCTAGCCAAATCAAGACATTAGGATTATAAGTTCCCAAAATTCACACTCAATTGTCCAATTGGACACATGGCCGAGTGGATAAGGGCATATCGACCGAAACGTTGTACAAATAACAATGAAGATGGGACAATAGTCCGAATAACGCAGATAATACTAATCTTCAAGCCTTATCTCAAACATTCAGAGAAATTCATATACAATGTTACCTTCACTTACGAGTGTTCCAACATACGAATTTTCAGAGTTACGAGCTGTCGCTTGGTCGAGTTTTTGAGTTGACAAATGAAATTTTAAAGCTACGAGCGAGATTCAGATACGCTTATGTCAATAAGTTCATTTAAGTTTCCAAATTTTATTACCGAAAATTATTAAAGGAAAATGTCGAGAATAATCTCGTTAAAAAATTCTAGGAATATTTTCTCTTTCCCTAAGATCAGATCAACGGAATTACAATGATTAATTTTATTCATCACATTACAAAAACATGAGAAGATTTTTAGAAAATTAAATTTTACTCGTCTATGTGCCTGAAAGGATATTTTGTCTCTTTTAATATTATTATTTATCAATTCTGTTACATATTTATACTGTTATTTTCTTCCACACTTAAATATAAATCTAGACAAAACTATTTCTACATTCTATTGTGAGATGAGAGTAGGTATTTATCCAACCTTTTCGCCACGGGTAAGATATGGCACAAGGTCGCAAGGATGGGGCCTCCAACAAGGATCAGACTCACTATCTAGTACTAATGAATGTGCGAGATTAGTTTGCTAACCATTACACCACGATGGGAAGCCATTTTATTTACCCAACCCGTTTGACACTGGAAGGATGTGACACAAGGTCGTACGTATGAGTCCCCCAGCAAGGATTGAACTCGCTATTTAGTAGTAATGAATCTGTGAGACTAGGCTGCTAACCATTACATCCAGATGGAACAGCCAATGCTTTTGTGAGAGTATAAAAATCATTAAATACATACATTTGTTTATATATTCTAAGATCACCAGAGAGATCCAGTCTGTAAACAGACGATCATTAATTTATGCTTGCAGTGAAAGTTAATTTAAATCACCCCTAGAGAGCTCTACCGGGTTTTGGGAGCATATATATATATATATATATAATAAGTAATCCACAGACACGTGTTTCAATTGTAAACAATGCGAGGGTTAGCTAGACGCCAGAACGGTGAATCTGCAATTAAATCCCTATTCAGAGAACTCAACCAAAGTGGGAGTATATATAATAAATAAGTAATCCACAGACACGTGTTTCAAGGTTTCACCTTTCATCAGTGTGGCTATACCGTAACAGCTACTCCTGGCCGGGTTTGAGACCCGAATGAACTTTCGTTCGCCAAGCCCTTCTTCTGAAATAATTCATTCTGATATATTATATATATATATATATATATATATATATATATATATATATATACGGAGAAGCAAGCTTTAGTAAAAACAAAAAGGGCTAAACGGATTTTCCACTGCAAATCAAAAAGAAATATACTGTTGGATTACGTTTGAACATTGCAGTAATCTAATGAATGGAGCGGAGTAAAGCTTATGCTTCAGATGGACGTTCGTTTCATTGCAATGTTCTGACAAACAAACTTTCGGGTTTCAAATCCAACATTCTTTTTTTTTTTTTTTTTCTATTCATTGAATTAGAGAAAATGTTCCATGATAAGCTGACTATTTTAATGCTTGTAAATTTACAATTTCAAAAAGGTTTATAAGCAGATACTTAATAATCCCCTCCCCCACAAAAAAAAATCCCAGTAAGCTTCCGATTTTGGCAGCTTTTCAAACACAACAATTGATTTTTTTTTTATTTCTTGTTCGGCAACTTTTCTTTTCATGAAACAATCAGATTACGAAGTATAATTTGATTCTTTTGTGTTAAAAAAAAAGACAACATCTATAAAGGTTAATTGGCTCAGTGTCATTGTGACATATTAACCACAAGATTTTCTCTGTGAATTGTAAAAAAATCTTAATAGTTCAAGTGTTTTCTTGACTGTCATCCAAACTGATTGAAATTAGGTGGGTGGTTGGAATTGAATCAAAATGTGCACATCAATCATCGCTGATTTGATTTTCATCCTATCTATCTTTACTTTTTGAATGATGTTACAATTTCTGTCGCCATTTTTAGATTGCATGTGAGAGCACTTTACAGTGGAAATCCCTTGTGTTCCTTAGTGAAGAATCCTTGGTTGTTCTTTAGCGTTAGATAAAATCGGTGTTCCTTAACGTTAGGTAGAATCCTTTATAGGCTACAGCCACATAGGCGAAAAGTGCTTTACTTTTTAAAATCCGTCGGATGTAAAAGATGGCTCAATAACTTTTACGTAATAATACGTAAGATAAAATCACAAAAAGAGTATAGTTACTCTTTTACTCTTTTAGAGGGTACAATCAACGTGTTCTAAGCCCCACTAACATGGGTGTTCATCACAACAGAGTAGACTACGTTTAGGCCACAGTTCCAAAGCGATTTTCGTTCAGTTCTGTCGGATGTAAAAGATGGCTCAATAATTTTGACGTAATAATTAAAATAAAATCCCAAAAAGAGTAGACTTGCTTTTCGCACATAGGTTCCTTGGTTTCATAATTAATTAAGTTTTAAATGAGTAAAATATGTAAAAAACTACTTAGCTCCGAAATACAAATTAGCCATTGAGATTAGTGATTTTATCTACCATTTTATAATCAACCAATCAGAACTGCGGTTACGAAACAAGCAGACTAATCTAAAATCCTTTTACTAAAAGATAAACCAAAAAGTACTTTTCCCTTCGGAAAAGTACAATATATATATATATATATATATATATTATATATATATATGTGTGAAGAGAAAATGGAAATGAATCCGACAGTACGTAATATAGTGAAAAATTGAAAAAGCACAAGTTCATAAAACGAGTGATGTTTATTTCGCCAACTCTGCAGTGTTTCAATCTGTTTCAATAGATCTTCATCAGGGCTTTTGTTAATTTGAGGAAAAATAAATTTAAAACACACACACATATACACTCGTCACGTATTTAAAATACTATAAAAACATTATATTAATAAAACAAAATTTTAATTAAAAAATAAAATATAAACAGCAAATAAAATCCATACATATTTTTCTTTTACTAAATAGGATATATATACATATATTTTCATTAATTATATTTTATTTTAATACACACTCATGCTTACACACACACAACACACACACACACACACACACACACACACACACACACACATAAACACCCAGATGCCCAGTGAAAGCGATTGTCTGTTTACATTTCCATACACACAAACACCCAGGCAACGTAAGGTAGCGTCTATATCACTTTCATCCGTTTGTCTTAGCGTTCCTCATATTTTCAAACATCCAAAGAACGCTAGTTTTTCATTCAACATTTTTTTAGGATAGATTGACCGACAAAACAAAAGACTCTCACAGTTTTCTTATTCTCTGTGATAAATTTATTTTTCCTCAAATTAACAAAAGCCCTGATGAAGATCTATTGAAACAGATCGAAACACTGCACAGCTAGTCACGTCAAGCCCTTGCACCTGTATGATTGTTCCAATCGTATTGCTCTTATGGCAAACCTCCAAGCCTTTTTATCATATATGTGCTTGTAAGCGATGGGCTGGGGGTCTTAATGTCCGGGGTATGATGTTAAACTGCATCTAGTGATGAGGTTCCAATTTTGGAGATGTAAGGCGTGTGAAGTACTCCTTTATTATCATTACTCCCAGGTCCACCCTGATCCAGAGTAGTAGTAGAAACTGTCCGGTTCGCATCTATAGGTTTGATAGATAAAAAAAATTGTTTAAAAAGAGTTAGTCTATAAAAATTTGAATACCCCACAACAATGAATAAAACATAAAACGTGTTCAACATAGGACAAGCCAAAGGTTGATATGCCGTAAAATCCACCCACCCAACCAACCAACCAACCGATCTATCTAAAAAAATAACTTGGAAATCAATTTGGGAATAATCAAAATTAATTGCAAAATCTGAGCCCTTCATAGTAGTTGGCTTAATTGCCACCCAAAGGGTGACTTTTAAGCTAGTCTATATAAATTGACCTGTTAATACAGCTACAAAATTACTTAACCTTTTTGCAGGAAGACATTTTATCAAGAAAAATTCAAAATTTAAGCAAAAATACACATTTTCAGACTGGAACATGTACGTTGTTCCCAGATTCTCAGTGAAAATGAATACCTATAATACAAGAAACACCAAATTAAAGACACATAATAATGAAAAGAATCGGGTTCATACCAAAACTCTTTGTTGATAAAATTATAGTTTTAATGAATGCATAGGAAAGGTATGGACTACTATAGATAGACTATACATCATATAGAAACTTGATCTCACTTATAATATAAAGGAAGAATTCTTCTAAGCTGTAGCTGTGCCAGTGCTACTGTACGGCTGCACCATTTAGTGCCATACCAATGAAACCCTTTTTTGTTGGAGGGGTCTTACTACCGCCTCCTGTAGAGGATACATTCAGCGTATTCTAAATCAATGGTTCTTAATTTTGTATCTCTGAATTCCTCTGATTCTTATTTTACTCTTGTGAACCCTCCATCGCCATTCGATCTTTATGTCCTATTGTGTTTTTTATAACTAGATATTTTTTGCTAGCCTGAACCCAAAACATATATATAGCCCACTGAGAACCACTGGTTTAGATGTCTATTCACTGCTAGATAAAATGCCTAAATGAACATCACATAAGCCAGTGGTTCTCAATTGGATTCTAATGCCTTGAATTTACTGATGGTGAAAAAAGTGCACAATTCGGAGTTTTAGGTGACTTTTGAGGCCTGATAATCCCCCTGAGAGTGGGCAAAAATGGCTGATTTCGTGTACAAATAAAGTGTTAAACTAATATGATTTTCTGATAGAGTTCGATGAGGAGTATAACATAGTAAAAGATGGTTGAGTTCTGTTGGGAATTGGGGGGGGATACGGGGCTTCAAAGGTGCCCTAAAATGCCATTTTCCAGCCATTATAAGTCTACGTATCTTGGTGAAAATTTAAGTTAAGTGTGTGTGTGTGTGTGTGTGTGTGTGTGTATTGTTGTTTTTTTTTTTTTTTTTTTACTTATAGACCCTTTTCATTTCTGTTTTACTCTGGTAAGAACCCCCACCCCTATAGCCATTTGATGTTTAAAAGTCCTATTCCGTTTTTATTATTAAATATGTTTTTGCTTGTCTATATAATAAAAAATGTATATAGTCCCTGTCGGTGCATAAGATCTCCGGTTGAGAACCACTGTTCTAAACCCTGTCGGCAAGGTGGCAAATACTTTCATTATATATACTTACCCTCTCTGCATGAGTAGGATGCGACACAAGGTCAATTTCTTAAGCGGAGTTTAACAGGTTTGAATTCAGAGTTTTTCTTCACTGAGACTGGTTACCTAGCCATGGTTAAAGAGCACAGTCTGCCTTGATACTTACCCATAGCTGGAGGTAGAATTGAATTCATACCTTTCCGAAGAGTATTAAGCGCTATGTGAAATGTAAACAGTCTCGTCCAGGAATTGAACTCGTTGACGAGTCTATTTCTACGACTCTAACATTAGACCACGCTTAGACATACATTATATGTCCTCTGAAGATTATATGTAATTCCATTCATCGGAAATATATTAAAGTGTATTGTTCTAAATGTAATTAGAGCTCTTCAGATAGTTGCCGATGTTTTTTTACAAGACTTATAACTTACAAGATTTGCATCAATGTTTTTTTCACTGACAACTGAATCAAACGAATTCTTGGAATGATCGTTGATCTCACTTCCTCTTGTGAGTAACACTTAAAGTATTTGTACCACATAAATGACTCAGTGTTAACAGTTAACAATGTCTACAAAATCCAAAGGCGAATAAATACGACTGTTTGTCATTCTGAAATTCCTCTTACATGAAAGTATGTACAACAAATAATTGCAGAAAAAAAATACACCGTTTAAAAAAAGAATAAACGAAGGAAGACAATTGTTTTGTTTTCAGCTTTTTTTATATTTTATGTCAGATAAAAAATATAAAATAACAAAAAATGCATTTAAATCAGAACTAATATAAAGAAAAACTACTACCCCCCCCCCATGGATCCCGGTTGAGAACCACTGGTTTACAGAATAAAGGTAAATATCATCATACTTGATAAATGTATGTCTAAGTAAGTAGGAAGCGCGTGGTGTAATGGTTAAAGTCATGGGAAATGGACTGGTCGCCCCGAGTTCAAATCCTGGATATGGCAATTGCATTTTACTTAGCGCTAATACCCTTGGGAAAGGTATGAATCCTACTCTCCCTCCAGCTATGGATAAATAGTAGGGCAGACTGGGCTCTTTAACCTTGGTTAGGGAACCGGTCAAGGAGAAGGAAAACTCTGAATTCAAACCTGTTGAACTCCACTTAAGAATTGACCTTGTGTCACATCCTGCTCGTGTGGAGGGGTTGGTAAATATATATATATATATTATATTATATATATATATATATATATAATATATAAGTAAGTATCCTAAAATTGCCAGTAAACTGCATTTAACGGTGAAGTTTAAATTCTGGAGAATGTGGAATATCCCTTTGTTACCATTACTCCTCATTCCACTTTAGTTCAGAGTGGTAGTACATGTTAGGGTCCAATCTATGGGTTAAATAGATAAAAAAAAAGTTTTTTTTAAATCTGACTTTTAAAAAATTGAATACCCAACACGAATGAATAAAACAAAATGTCATCGGCATAAAATGACCCAACATGGGTTGACATGCCATAAAAGAAATGCCATGGAAAGAGGAACTGGAATAGTTATTTACATAGATGTGACATAAGTTCAGAAGTGTGGTCACCCAGGAAGTATACCCGTTAGATCAGCGAAGTTAAGCAGCGATGAGCTTGCTTAATACCTATTTTGAGTGACCACCTCAGCGACAGCAGATATTGTAAACAACTTCAGTTCTTTATTTTTCAAAATGATTTGATTCGGCATTGGTTTCGTTTGTTCTATTTTACGACATATCAACATCAGTGGGTCATTTAATGCCGTCTAAGTTTTGAAATAATTTCATTTTTAACGGATACTCAACTTTTTTATAAAGTCATGTTTTTCTATTTAACCCATAGATGGGACCCTAACAGATACTACCAATCCAGGTCAGAGTTTGCCAGGGAGCAATAGTGATGAAGGGGTGCTCCACATTCCCCAAACCTCCAAAACTGGAACCTCACCATCAGATAGAGTTTAACGTCATTCCCTGGACATAAAGACCCTCAGTCACGGCCTTCTATCACATATATGATAAAAAGGGTTGGGTCTTGCCATAAGGTTAATAGGATTGGGGCAATCATATAGGTGCTAGGGCTTGACGTGACCAGCCGATTGATCGAAGGGGGGCGGCTCTCCGACCACCCGTCTAGCCTAAGTAAAAGCCAAAGTGGAGTGTTGCATGTCATTACCTGCTCAGCCATGGTTTCAATCCTTAAGCATCACGAGTCGCCACCCACAGCCAACAGGTGGCCCCATTGGAAGAGTCTTACCCCTTTGCAGATGTGTAGTTAGTGCATTCTAACACCCCATCCGACAAGGCAGGATTCGGCATTAAATGACCCGAAAGGTTTGATATACTGCAAAACAACCAAAAAGACCATCAGTAACTATAAATATGCTTACACACAAACTTGGTGCCTTTACTTACTCCACGTCAGGGGGAAGGGGCTGGGAGTAACGGCAATGAGGGGGGAGGGGCACTCCAGAGTTCCAGAATTTGATCTCCATCACAAGTTGCAGTTTACCGTCATACCCAGTACAATAAGAAACTCAGCCATTGCGTTCTAGCACGTATATGGTAAAAAGGTTTGGGGGTTTGACAAGAGGAATATGGTCGGAGCAATCATACGGGTGGTAGAGATTAACGTGGCCAGCTAATTGATCGGAAGGGGAGTCTCTCCGACCACCTGTTTAGCCTAAATAAGGGCCAAAATGGTTTCCTGTATGTCATGGAGTGCTCACCCACCATGATTTCATCCATAAGCATCACGTATCACCACCTAACCCACGGCTAACACAGGTGCAGCCAGCGTATGCTCCAGCCACAATTGAATTCATTAACAATAATCTGCTAATGAAGTTTGTTAACCCTTACATCACGCAGTGTGTCCAGAAGAATTGCATTAACATTATGCAAATAGATTTGCTATTTAGATGGAAAATATTGACTGTTTGTCCACTAAAATATCAATGGATTGTAGTTTATTTTTTGTTTGTTTTGGACAGAAACTGAATTTAATTATTTTCCAAAGCAGTAAACACTTACATGAAATAAAAATCGCCATTACTATCAGGTCCACTTTGACCCAGAGTGGTAGTACCTGTTAGGGTCCCATCTATGGGTTAATAGAAAAATGTGTTTTATAAGTTCTGTATTAATCCAATCTCCCATAAAAACATTATTTTGATATGGTGTAAAGTTTCAACATTCTATTTCTTTTGATCTTATCCAGGTTCTCAAAACTTATCTGTCCTGAATGTGACGTTAAACTGCATCTCGTGGGGAAGTTCTAATTATGGACCTCTGGGGACAGTGGAGTACCCCTTCATCCCTATTACTATCAGGTCCACTCTGACCCGGAGTGGTAGTACCTGTTAGGGTCCCATCAATGGGTTAAATAGATGAAAACGTGTTACGAATTTAGTGGCCATCCTTTAGGCTTCAAGCAAGAGCGCTTGTCCAGCGGAAATCCTTGGTAAAGAATCCTTTGGTTGTTCCTTGGTACTCCTCAATATTGCAAGTCCTTCGTCAATGATTGCAAATGGACGTCTCCCAATATCAATGATTAAGTAGTCAACCAGCCACGCATTCAGGCTGTTGATTGGCTGAGGTTTAAACCATATGACCTCGCTTAGTCTATAAATGTAAGTGGTGTATTGTAGCACGGCTTATATTACCAAATAATCCAAGAAAACGAGTTTAGCAAAAATGTGTATTAAAAAATGCAAAAGAATAATTTTCAATACCCATCAAGAATGAACGTGTTCGGCATGAAATAACCCAAAAAGGTTTGACATGCCATAACATTTTTTAAGAAACAAAAAAAAACAAAAACAAAACATTTATTCAAAATCTGTGTGGCTCTATTGAAGAATAGTAAATAATTTCATTTTTTTTATTTTTCATCGTGCTCTACTAAGGTTAATCAGACATACAAAATAAACTTTAATTATATAGAGAAAAAAAATTATCCACACTTTCACCATAAAAAAATAAAGTCGTCGGGATGGCCTAAAGTCAGTATCATGCAATCCACGAGGGAGTCTATCCTCTTTTCAATAGCGCTAGACCAAGGAGATTGTTTTTGCATCTGAGGTGGAGCGCCACACCTACCTTCAGCACCTTACTTTACCGAACAGATCCTTGTGCTACTCATACGCTGAGTTGGCAGGGACCGGTATCGAACTAGGAATCTTGTTGTTTCTGGCCGAACGCTCTACTGACTGAGCTAACCCATCTTTTTTATTGCCACACTGTGTTCTGTGCATGCGTACCTATAGCTGTCAATGTTGAGGTCATGGAATTGAAGTTTTACCATAATCGTGTCATTTTGCTTGCTGTTTTTACAGGGTAAAAAATGGACGCTCCACTAGCAGTATGCACTAAGGAAGTGAGTCGATTTCTCTGGTCCGAAGGAGTGTCAAGGGCTTAAATTCATCGGGGGCGTTTAACACAATTGAAAACAGTTTACTACCACGTTGAAGTGTGTATAGGTGGATAGACAAATTTAAAAGTGGCCGGACAAGTGTGACGCATAATGAGGGAGCAGGACGCCCCGTCAACCTTCAATACTGATGAGAAGATTCAGCAAGCTCGAGAAATGGTACTGGCAAACCGGCGAGTTATCATGGATGGGGTTGCTTGTTCTCAGCAGATTAGTTTTGGTTCTGCCTATCAAATCATCCATGATGAGCTCGGCTTCCATAAAATAATAATGCGGGTAATTTTTGACTCCCCCTCATAGATATCAGTAAGACATCTGATGAAAGATCATCATCATCATCATCATCATCATCATCAAGGTGAAAGGGAAAGAATTGACCGTGGGGAGGGGGGCTCCTATTGACCACTGTGGTCAAACAGAGTTAAGAGTGCAATAAGTGAAAATTGGATTCAGTCCATATTGCTAGAGCAGCACCCCGGACCAGTTTGCAATATATCACACGCACACACGCCTCTATTGAGCGGAATATTATCGAGAAAAAAAATGATTTACCCTATCCTACGGGTAAGATTTGACAAAAGGTCACAAGTATGGAGCATCCGACGAAGATCCAACTCGCTTTTCAGTTTTAATAGATATGCGAGACTAGCTATCTTTTTTAGCCAATCCGTTCGCCACGGTTAAGATGTAACACAAAAGGCCGCAAAGATGGTGCATCTAGCGAGGATCGAACTCGCTATTCAGTAGTAATGGATCTGCGGAATATTATCGAAAATGTGTCTTCTTTATATTTCTTTTTTTTTCTTCTTTCTATTACACCGTCACGTGACTTGTGTAACCCGAACTTGCGAAACTGAACAACTTTGGTTGACATAATTATGGAGAGAATTGTACAAACGTAGAGGTGAGGTGATGACGTCATACATCAAAGATTCTTCTTCGGTAATTTCCCAGTGGAATTTAGGTTTCAATTTCAGTGATACAATTTGACGAAGGTGCAACTTAGAGCCCTAGGACATTTTTCCATCCTGATAATATTTCCATTTAATTCTTAGGTTAAAAAAATTCTGGGCCCTTGATTTTGCACTCAATAAATAAGCGACTTATTTTTTAATTCTAAATATTAATTATTAATTCGGGATTCCTTTTCTACTCGCTATTTCTATCCGTAAAGATTTCCCATTAAATAATTACAAATTTACAAGAAAATCATATACATTAATTTTCATACTAAACTATTAACTGATTATAACGTAATTAAAAAAAATACGCAAAATTTCGAGCGCAGGTTGTGTAAAAATATTTTAAACAATGACTAAGAAATTTTTATTATCTAATTATAATTGGTTATAATTATTAATTAGTTAATAGTTTAGTAGGACTTAAAACTCATTGAGGGAGTTCAAAGGAGAGCTACTAAAGTAATGAATGATTAAAAAAAAACCTTTCGTATGAAGAAAGACTTAGGAATATTGACTTACCAAGTTTGGTTCATCGACGTACAAGAGGGGATATGATTGAAGTCTACAAATATACCCATGGATTTTATTCAACGAACTTTGATCTAACAAACATTGTTCAAAATATCAATACCAGGGGTCATAAGTTAAAACTCTTTAAAATAAATTTTTAAAGCAAATGCAAGACAAAATTATTTTAGTAACAGAGTGGTGAATACATGGAATAAACTACCATCATCAATAGTGAATGCCCCATCTCTAAAACTCTTTTAAGGCAATGTTAGATAATCTGTGGAATTAAAATGAATATTTATAAGGAGCAGCTGACAGGTCTCAGACCTAATATACTAGCTGAAAAGATATTATTATTATTATTATTATTATTATTATTATTATTATTATTAAAATTAACGTATAGTCTTAATGTTTATGATCTACCAAAAGGATTCGAAAAAATCCAATTATTAAATTTACGAGTGTAAACTTAATCATCTAATGTACCATATTTTATGAGGGAGATTCAAAAATTATCCGCACTTATGTTTTATGAAAGCTGAGCTCTTAGTGAATAGGTAGAAAATCTGGAAATAAATCCGAAAAATAGGAAGAAAAAATTATTCACAAAAAGATAAATCTATTAAAGATGATGAAGTCGACGGTAGAACGTTACGGTTTTTATCAAACCATTAACAGTTTTTCGCCAATACGATCTTCAGATCAAATTCGTCTGAAGATCGTAATCAGTAACCAGGCACCGTTGACTCAATGTCTATGCTACCTTAACTTAGATATACATGCTCTAGCAATGATATTGAGCACTATTTATTTATAAATATTGCACTCATATTATCTACATCACACACACACACACACACACACACACACACACACACATATATAATATATATATATATATATATATAGTTAGGCAGCATTTCTTCCTACCCATGAAGATGGCCCGTTACGAGGTGTAAAAACTCGGTAAATAATAAGCTATGGTAAATACATCAGCCAATTTTCGCCTGATATAGTTACATCAATCTGGCAACTCGAAAGGACCATGAACAAGATTTCGAGACAGAAAATGGCTGCGCAGTTCAACAATATATATATATTATATATAATATATATATATATATATATAATATATATATTTACATGCCAATTTATTATGATTAAACACACTTATCATTTTCTTTACCTTCATAATTCCTTTTGCTTATAGAATTAATAAGTAAAACATTTAGCTGATAATTTTAACTTTAATCATACATCACATCTTTACTTATTAATCATTCTTCTTTTATTTATTTTATGTTTATGAAACTCTTTATCTCAATCCCATTTGAACAATCATCTCAATCACATACGTATAACCCCACAATTGAAGTCTAATCAAATTATTCACGACGATGGAAAATTTACAAATCTCCTCTCATTAGGATCCTCTATTAATTCAAGACAAATGTCATATTGAATAAGAAGCAACTCAACTCCATAAAAATACGTTACATAAAAAAAGGAATCAATTTGAAAATAATATAATTTCAATTATTAGATCCAACTGATGCCTTACGAAATACTTTTAAACAAGACTTTAAAAGAGAAAAAATCCTTGTACAAAATGCGTTCATCTTCTATATTTTCGAAATTATTCTCCCTCCAGCTATGGGTAAACATAAGGACAGACTAGGCTGCTTAACTTTAGTATGGCTACCAGTCAAGCTGAAGGAAAACTCTAAATCTCTAAACCTGTTAAGCTCAGCTTAAAAATTGACCTTGTGTCGCACCATATTCCTGTGAAGCAACTCTACTCCATATGAATAAGTTAGATAAAGAAAGGAATCAAATTTAAAATAATATCATTTAAATCAATAGATCAAACTAAGGTTTATCTTAACCAATCCCGTTTAAATCCACCATTGGTCTGTTTGATTTGATAGATATACCAAACCCTCCGCATGAGCAGGATGTGATACATGGTCAATTTCTTAAGCGGAATTTAACTGAATTTTAACTCGTCTCACCATGTCCTATTTCCTATGACGATAACCATTACACTATCTGCCTCCGCTTTAGTATAAGGCATTGAGAAAGACATACATTATAATGGAATCTTTCTAGAAAAAATTGTTCAGACGACACTATTTAATGACACATACAATCCAAGGGCACATTTGATACTCTCCTAAGACCAAAGAGGCTGATAGGTACGCAACCTGCGTCACTGACACATACAAATCTAAAAGGACGCAGTAAAATGGTATCCATGCGTTCCAGTATTTTTTTCTTCCCCCTCTATTTCCAAATTACTGTAAATACATTTTTCTTGGAAATAAATTACACGCTATGAGATAAAAGGTAGGGCTTAGACGGCTTTAGTTGTCGATAGATTTTAAAAAATTATTTAGAAACTTTAGTTGGGACCCATCAAATTTACACCGGACTCATTAAAATCAAATACATGCGTTCCAGGACGCACTGAATTAAAAAATCTTTCAGCATTACTGCCTAAGACTAAAAAATAGTTTAAAGCATTAACACATTTAGTATATCAATTTAAAGCAAACTTTTAAAAATAAAACTAATTTCTTTTTTTTTTTGTTTTTAGATTTCTGTATGATCGTCCCAACACTATTACCCTGAGGGTAATCTCCAACCCTTTTTATCATATATGTGCTAGAAGGCAATAGCTGAGGTTCTTTAGTGTCCTGGGTATCACGTTAAACTACATTTAATGATGAAGTTCCAATTCTAGAGCTATAAGGAATATGGAGTGCTCCTTCAATGTAATTACTCCCAGGTCTAATCTGACCCAGAGTGGTAGCACTTTTTAGTGTGCTATCTATGGGTTAAATAGGGAAAATGAGTTTTTAAAAATGGGTTTAAAAAATTGAATTTGAAAACAAAATTGAATACCCAACAAGAATGAATAAAACAAAACGTCTTCAGCATAAAATGACATGACAAAGGTTGATATGCCGTAAAAGCGATAAAACCAACCAACCAACCAACCAACCAACCAACCAACCAACCCCAGTCATCAATTAATCTATTTTCTTTAATATATATATATATATATATATATAAGTTGTGTCATAAATTGCCGAGATTGAAGCTGTATTTACCAAGATAAAAATGAAGAATGAATGGAACGTTATTTTTTCAGAATATAAGGTTTGTCAAAAAGTACTAAAATCTTGATATTTTGTGACACACCTTATATATATATATATATATATATATATATATATATATATATATATATATATATGAGTGGACCTGTTTAACTCAGTCAATAGTTTGTTTGTTTTGTTTTACGGCATATCAACATCGGTGAGTCATTGAATGCCGACAAAGTTGTGAAATAAATTCATTCTTAATGGATAATACAATTTTGTTTATCAACTCATGTTTTTCTATTCAACTCATAGATGGGACCCTAACAGGTACTACCATTCCGGGTCAGAGTGGGCCAGGGAGCAATGGTGGTGAAGGGATGCTCCATATTCCCCAAACCTCCAAAACTGGAACCTCACCATCAGATAGAGTTTAACGTCATTCCCAGGACATGTAGACTCTCGGTCACCGCCTTATAGCACCCATATGATAAAAAGGGGTTGGGGCTTGCTATAAGGGCAATAAATTTGGGAAAATCATATAGGTGCTAGGGCTTGACATGACCAGCCGATTGATTGAAGGGGGCCTCTCGGACCGCCCGTCTAAACCAAGATAGAGCCAAAGTGGAGTATTGCAAGTCATGAACTGCTCATCCACCAGGATTCTATCCTTACGTATCACAGGTGGCCCCATTGGGGGAGTCTTACCCCTCTGCAGAGGTGCAGTCGGTGCATTCTAACGCCCCAGCCGACAGGGCGGCTCAGTCAATAGAGAATCCGTCTAAAAGCAACAAGGTTCAATGTCCTAAATATCCGAATTTAATATGAAATCAGTTCAGTAATAGAGATTAATTGTCAGCACAAAAAAAAATAAAAAAATATTAAGTAATGCAAACATAGAAAAGGACAATACAAATAATTTAATTCAGTGTCAAAGCGAATTGAGACAGTTCATCCGGGTAAATGATGGAAAATCTCTTTTCTTATTTGAGAAACTTTTCGACATCAAACTTTTCGGAAGACACTCTTCTTTCAATTTGACATATCTCTTAATCTTATATACAATCAGCCATGATGGATTATTTAACCAATAGCAGACAACGAACTGAACCTACTTTATCCGGCATACAACTACCCACACGAAACATTACAAAAACACACATCACACATCATATATATATATATATATATATACTATATATATTATATATATATGTGTGTGTGTGTGTGTGTGTGTGTGGTGTGTTTTACTTTACACGACATATAACCACCCACATAAACATACTCACACAAAACTAACACATTACGCATATTATTATATATAAATATACATATTTACCAACCCTCCGCACGAGCAGGATGTGACACAAGGTCAATTTCTTAAACGTAGTTTAACAGGTTTGAATTCAGAGTTTTCCTTCTCCTAGACTGGTTACCTAGCCATGGTTAAAGAGCCCAGTCTGCCCTGCTATTTACCCATAGCTGGAGGGAGCTGTTAAATTCCGCTTAAGAAATTGACCTTATGTCAAAGCCTACTCGAGCGGAGGGGTTGGTAAATATGTAATCATCAATAATAAGTGATGTTGAAAGCACCGGTTTCCGCTAGATCACCGAAATTAAGCAATGATGAGCCAGTTCAATACTTAATTGCGTGATCACTTAAGCAAGAGCAGGTACTCTAATCCATCTGAATCCTTTGTTTATCAAAATAACAAATGTATTAAATGACCCGAAAAGGCTAGATATGCCGTAGAATAAAAGATGAACCAACAATCTGAACACTGAAATCCATCTTTTTCATTACGTCAGTCACGTTGAAATTATATATATACAACACCCTCCACACGAACAGGAGTGACACAAGGTCAATTTATTAAGCGGAGTTCACAGGGTTTGAATTCAGATTTTCCTTCATCTAGACCGGTTGCTAACCAAGATTAAAGACCCAGTCTGCCCTATATTTATCATAGATGGAGGGAGAGTAGGATTCATTAGCGCTGAAGTGAAATGCAATTACCACATCCAGTATTTGACTCGGGGAGACGAGTTATTTTCCCATGAATTTTAACCATTACACCACGCGATTCACGTTTGATTCATAGGTTCGGCTATATCCCCGAACTTTAAGCAGCGTGAGTCAGTTCAATATAAATGAATACCATTTAAGCTGCGGCAGGTACAGTAAGCGACCTGGTATCAAATCTTGATTCGTCATTAAACGACTTAAAAAGGGTTGATATACCGTAAACAACAACCAAAACAAATTCTATACTTGCTAGTATATTCAATTATTTTATCCAAAGCTTAATAATTTTTTGAATTATAAAACTTATAATTTTATGAAGCTATGTGCTCGGTCTAGCCATTTGTGTTACTTTAAAAATTTATGATATTCTAAGTTAACTCGCATCTCTCTTTTTTTAAATCTCTGGTTCTCGGCCATTTTACACATCTATTCTGTTATTTTTTGGACACCATTCTATTAACTTTTGCCTCACTCTGTTACCCTCCTTAGCTATGTGTTCTGTCCATTTTATTTGTGTTACTTAATATAATTTCTATATAACTCTTAGTTTGTCTCTTCTCTCATCATGTAATTTCTTTTTTATCTCTTAGTTATTCCTATCTTTGTCCTTTCAATTAATTTCTGTATAACTGAGTTTCTATTCTAGTGATTTGGTTAATTTCCATGTTTTACAACCATATGTTATAGCTGATATCATACTATGGTTTTAACCCTAATGCTTTAAGTTTACTGGGAAGTTGCCCATGATTATATCTGTATTTTTTACTAAATATCTTCCAACTAATCATTATACTGAACATATGAGTGAATATGACATATGAACTATTCTTTTTCCTCTTGAAGATTTTTTTAAAACGTGCTGGCGTATAAAAGAGAATTATATAAAACATGTTACATTAGCATAATCTGATATCATACTATGGTTTTAAACCTAATGCTTTAAGCTTACTGGGAAGTTGCCATAACACTGGTTTACAAAGAAATTGAGGCAAGCACAAAAATAGCTGTTTTAACTTAATTTGGGGGTGCTGAATTCAGATTTGAAATCCGTTTTTACTCATCACCTCTAGTTTTTTTTAGATATGCATACTGTACATTTTGTACACATACTGTAAATAAAAGGCATATATGCATTCAAGGGTTAATTTCTAATATTGTGTGACTTATGTCTTCTTTTTTAGTTATTACTACAATAAATGTAAGTGATAGCATTACATTATATATATAGCTATATATCAAGATGGATTTGGGCAGTTAAGCGTAGCAAACGTTTCAATCAACAGCCAGTAATGCAATTGGTAGTCAAGTGCAAGAGGTTGTCGTCCCCTCGCCGCAGGGGGGAAAGTGTCCTCGACAATTGTGTTACAACAATTTTTGGGTATATATTTGTATACAATTCCAACGACGCACATTTTATTGTCTTACATATGAATTTAATTTTTACTTTGTTTTTGTTTTTCTCAAAATTTTCCAATGGCTTCAAGTTCGTCAAAACATCGAGGATGCTCCAAGAATTCTTTTTCTGAAATTGTGTACATTGTTCCCCCATCCCAAGTATATTTCCGTAATGTTCCTTATCTATCCTGTTTTTTATATCTGTAATAAGCTGCTGCACTGTTGAAATAAGCACGTATAATCTCTGTATATACTAAATGAGACTATTTAAAAGACAGAAACTATGGGTGATAGAGTAAAACTGTTTATAAATTTGATTCAGCACACACAAATTAGTAAAAACATTATTCACATTCTTGCCTCAAACAAAAAATATTTTTTTTGTAAACCAGTGTAATTATATCCTAATTTTTTACTAACTATCCTCCAACTAAACATTATAACTGACATATGAGTGAATATGAGATATGAAGTCGAGAAAACAATTCTTTTCCTCTTGAAGATTTTTTTAAACGTGCTGACCGTATAAAAGGAGAATAAATAACGTGTTCATTAGCATTATCTTCTTTTTTAAATGTAAAATTAACCATAGACCAATGCAGTCAGTATGGATTTAGCAAAATTGGGTCGTAAGTTGTTTGATAATTCAATATTTGCTGGTTAATTTGAACGCTGAAATTGAAAACCAAAATTTAAAACAGAAACTGTCTAATCAGCTAGATTTCTGGACAAGAGCTTTACAGTACAGAAACAGAATTAATGACGGTTGTATCTCAAGTTACAATGCTGAAACCAGGAATTATTTTACTGGATCATTTTTATTTCTGATCTATCGATGGTCATCGGTCAATAAATAAGGAGAATTTTGGGGAAGAAAGAAACTTAGTTTTTTTTCAGAATTTTTTTCCATAAATGTAAACATCTGAATTGTTTGGAATTAGTTTAGCAAAACTTATTTTAAATCTAGCAATATTTCTTATGTTGCTCAAAATAGCGGAAATTAACAGAACTCTCTTAGTTGACAGAGGTCTGTCGTCACTTTTTGCATCTGAAGAATGTGCAAATCACATGTGAAATTTCAGATTGTTTTAAAATTACATATTCTTTTTTCCTTAAAAAAGAGCGATTTTCTGAATTTTTTTCCAGGATGTTGAATTTCCCAAAGAGTTCAAAGACACAACAAAAAAAAAAAAAAAGGATAGAAAAAAAGTTTTTTTCTAAAACATGATTAAGAAGGCATTAAGCCCATATACACGCCCCCCATTCTGTTCTACATGTCGGCACCATTAATTATTCGACAAGTATATCTCGTCACTTGGTACAATTTTATGATGTCTTCTTTCTGGGTTCAAGTTCATGTCTCGTAGGGGCCAGTGTCATCCATCTTCCTATAATAAATCTGTCACATATACACAATATTTTTTAAACTGCATTGGTTTTGAATTAAGTTTATAGTAATGACTTATTTTAATAGCAAGTATATTTGTTTTCAGACTATTCAAAATGGTTGAAAATCAGAAGAGCTTAATAAGAAAGTATCATAAATGTGGTTTCTTACTAATAATTAAGTTCGATTTCAAATAATGCAACAAGTACAATTAAGAATAACAATTTTATGATATTTTCGTGTTAACATTCAGTTGTGGTGTATTTGAACACATTCAATATTTTTCGTTTAATTTCGGTGAAATGAATGGCCGACAAAAGATATTACAAGAGTTAATCGGGGTTGGGGACAATCATATAAGTGCTATGGCTTGAGTGACAGTCGAATTATTGGACCACGTTATCTAAGTAAGCCAAAGTGGAGTGTTTTGTAATGTTCATGGACTGCTTAGCTAACAGGATTCCGTCTTAATCATCACAGGTCACACACAAGGCTAACAGATTGAACCCCCTTGCGGGGATTTGGACCTTACAAAACCGGGTATTTAGCTCAGTCGGTAGAGCACCTGGCTCGAAATCGCAAAGTTCCGAGTTCGGATACCGTGGTTCCGCAACCTCAATCGCCTGAGTAGCACAACTTGGGGTAATCTGATCTATGCGGTAAATCGGCGGGACTGGCGTAGGTGTGCACGCTCCGACCGCAGCAAATTTATCTCCCTGACCTAAGCCGCTAGTGAAAAGGGATAGAACTCCTCGCTGTCCTGCTGATACCGACAATAAGCACTCGTGGCCAACTTTTTTTTATGTATCTCGGAATATGAGAATTTAGCAATAAGTCGGGCAATATAAGTGCTATGGTTAAACGGACCAGTCCGATCTGACCGATGGGCTTTCTCCACTGCCGTCAAGCCCAAGTAAGAGCTAAAGTGAGTGTTGCATGGCTGGACTGCGCACCACCAAGATTCCGTCTCAACATCACGGATCACAACACACACAGACCAACCACGGATGCCACCATTGCGGTGGTTTATCCATCTGCAGAGGTGCATTCGGCTGTATACTTTAGCCTAGCGACGAAAAGACAGGGCAGGGTAGTCAGGATAGTGATAAGCCCTGATATCAAGCGAATGTAGTTTTTTTAACATTTTAATTGCTGAGTACGGCAATAGGCCACTCTCGCAAGTTTATTTTATGTAATTCTCGGATTACAGAAGATCAGGGAAAGGGATAGCACTCCCTCGCTGATACAGACTATAGGCCAACTCCGCCAACTCTTACATTTATTGTAGAGGTGGCAGTTGCGTATACTCCAGCCCTAGCCGACTGGGCGGGTTAAGTCAGGTAGTGTAAGCAACCTGATATTAAGCGAAAATGTAGTTTTTTTGTGTTTTTTTTTTTTGTTTTTGTAGTTTGTTTGATGATTTGAATAAGTGAACAAAAGATGTTGCATAATCACAAGAAGAAAAAGAAAAGAAAACAAAAAATACGAGATTTTCTTATGGACAAAATCTGAATGCAAGAAATGACAGCAAACAATAATTAATTTTTTTTTTTTATATTGCATTTTTAATTTTCTTTTCTTTCTTATTCTTTTTTCAATTTTTTATCTTTTTTTCTTTTCAAAGTGGATGACTAATTGCTGATTGATTTCTTTTATTTCAATCAAGTTACTGTTATTATACCGAAAGGCATTTGCGCTAGAAAATGTTGTGTTTCATTAATTTGATTCTTTCTTTTGTTTGATGATTCGAGCAACAGTGAAACATTGTGTCCCTTAATTACATAGAATCGTAATTGGTTTTCCAGTGTTAAAGAAGGAATAATCTTTCTTTAATAAACAGGGGGGGGGTAAACAATTAGATGTTTACGTTTCTTGGTAAAAAATTAATAATGGTTGAATCAGACTAAAAAGAAGAAGGTCAAGAAGAAGAAGAGAAGAAGAAAGGCGAAGAAGAAAGAAGAAGAAGAAGAAGGAGGAGGGGGGAGGAGAGGGGGAGGAGGAGAGAAGAAGAAAAAGAAGGAAGGAGGGAGGGAGGAGTAGAAGATCAAAGAAGTGAATGCAAAGAAGAAGACGAAAGAAGAAGAATGGCAAAGAAGAAGAATGCAAAGAAAAATAATATAATAAGAAGAAGAAGAAGAAGAAGAAGAAGAAAGAAGAAGAGAAGTACCAAGAAGAGAAGAAGAAGTAAGACCAAGAGAGAAGAAGAAAAGAAGAAGAAGAAGACTCAATAAGAAGAAAGAAGAAGAAGAAGATAAGAAGCAGAGAAGACCAATAAGAAGAAGAAGAGAAGAAAAGAAGAAGAAGAAAGAAGACCAATCAGGAAAGAAGAAGAAGAAGAAGCGAGACCAATAAAGCAGAAGAAGAAGAAGAAGAAAAGAAGAAGAAGAAGAAGAATGAAAAGAAGAAGAAGAAAGACAAGAATGAAGAAGAAGAGAAGAAGAAGAAGAAGACCATAAGAAGAAGAAGAAGAAGAAGAAAGAAGAAGAAGACCAATAAGAAGAAGAAGAAGAAGAAGAAGAAAGAAGAAAGAAGAAAGACCAACTAAGTAAGTAGAAGATAGAAAGAAGAAGAAGAAGAAGACCAATAAGGAAGAAAGAAGAAAGAAGAAGAAAGAAGAAGAAGACCAAGAAGAGAAGAAGAAGAAGAAAAGACGAAGAGAACAATGAATGAAGAAGAGAAGGAGAAGAAGAAGAGACAATTAAGAAACAGAGAAGAAGAGAAGAAGAGAAGAAGGAGACCAAATAGAGAAGGTAAGAAGAAAGAAGAAGGAAGACAAGAAGGAAGGAAGAAGAAGAAGAAGAAGAAGAAGACAATACAAAGAAGAAGAAGAAGCAGAAGAAGAAAAGAGAAGAAAAATAGAAGAACGGAAAGAAGAAGAAAGAAGAAGAAGAGTAAGAAACATAAGAAGAAGAAGAAGAAGTAAAAGAAGAAGAAGATGAGACCAAGAAGAAGAAGAAGAAGAAGAGGAAGAGACCAATAAGAAGAAGAAGAAGAAAGAAGAGAGAAGAAGAAGAAGAAGACCATAAGAAGAGAAGAAGAAGAAGAGAGAAGAAGAAGCTATAAGAAGAAGAAGAAGAAGAAGAATGCCATTAGAAGAGAAAAGAAGAAGAAGAAGAAGAGAAGAAGAAGAAGAAGACAATAAGAAGAGAAGAAGAAGAAGAAGGAAGAAGAGACCAATAAGAAGAAAGAAGGAAGATATGCATTGAGAAGAAGAAGAACAGAAGAAGAAGAAGAAGTAGAAAGAAGAAGGAAAGAAGACCACAATAAGAAGAAGAAGAAGAGAAGAAGAAGAAGAAGAAGAAGAGAAGAAAGAAGACAATAAAGAAGAAGAAGAGAAGAAGAAGAAGAAGAAGAATGACCTAAGAAGAAAGAAGAAGAAGGAAGAAGACCAAAGAAGAAGAAGAAGAAGAAGAAGAAGAAGCCCAATAAGAAGGAAGAAGAAGGAAGAAGAGAAGAGAAGAAGAAGAAAGAGAAGACCATAAGAAGAAGAAGAAGAAGAAAAGAAGACCAAGAAGAAGAAGAAGAAGGAAAAAAAAAACATATAAAAAGGAAAATAAAAGAAAAAAAAAAAGAAAATAAAAAAAAGAAATAAAAAAAGGGATAAAAAAAAAAAAACAAAAAAAAAAAAAAAAAAAGGAAAAAAAGACCATATAGAAGAAGAAGATAGAAGAAGAAGAAAAGAAGAAGATAGAAGACCAATAAGAAGAAGAGAGAAGAAAAGAAGACAAGTAAGAAGAAGAAGAAGAAGAAGAAGAAGAAGAAGCACCAATAGAAGAAGAAGAAGAAGAAGAAGAAGAAGAAGAAGAAGAAGAAATGAAACCAATAAGAAGAAAAGAAAGAAAGAAGAAGAAGAAGAAGAAGAGAGAAGAAGAAGAGAAGAAGAAGACAAGTAAAAGAAGAAGAAGAAGAAGAAGAAGAAGAAGGCCAAGAAGAAGAAGAAGAAGAAGAAGAAGAGACCAATAAGAAGAAGAAGAAGAAAGCAAGAAGAGAGAAGAAGATAGAAGACCAAAGAAGAAGAAGAAGAAGAAGAAGAAGAAGAAGAAGAAGACCAATAGAAGAAAAAGAAGAAGAAATGCCATTAGTAAGAAGAAGAAGAAAAGAAGAAGAAGAAGAAGAGAAGAAGAAGAAGAAGAAGAAGAAGACCAATAAGAGATAAAAAGAAGAAGAAGAAAAGACAATAAAGAAGAAGAAGAAGAAGACAATGCATTAGAAAGAAGAGAAAGAAGAAGAGAAGAAGAGAAGAACCAATAAGAAGAAGAAGAAGAATGAAGAATGCCATTGAAGAAGAAGAAGAAGAAGAAGAAGAAGAAGAGAAGAAGAACAATAAGAAGAAGAGCAAGAAGAAGAAGAAGAGAAGAAGAAGAAGAAGAAGAAGAAGTATTAGAAGAAGAAAGAAGAAGACAGAATGCCTCTAGAAGAAAGAGAAGAAGAAGAAGAAGAAAAAGAAGAAGAAGAAGAGACCAATAAGAAGAAGAAAGAAGAAGAAGAAGAAGAGAAGAAAGACCAATAAGAGAAGAAGAAGAAGAAGAAGAAGAAAGAAGAAAAGAAGAAGAAGACCAAGAAGAAGAAGAAGAAGAAGAAGAAGAAGAAGGAAGAGAAATAAGAGAAGAGAAGAAGAAGAAGAAGAAGGAAGAAGACAATAAGAGAAAGAAGAAGAAGAAGAATGAAAAGCAAAGAAAGACAATAAGAAGAAGAAGAGAAGAAGAAGAAGACAGAATGAGAGAGAGAGAAGAAAAGAAGAAGGACAAATAAGAAGGAAGATGAAAGAAAGAAGAAGAGAAAAGAGACATACAGAAGAAGAAGAAGAAGAAGCAGAGAAGACCAAGAAGAAGAAGAAAGAGAGAAGAAAGAAGAAGAAAGAAGAGAAGAAGAAAGAAGAAGAAGACCAATAAGAAGAATGAAGAAGAAAGAAGAAGAAGAAGAAGAAGAAGACCAATAAGAGAAGAAGCAAGAGAAGAAGAAAAAGAAGAAGAAAAGAAGAAGCATAGAAAGAAGAAGAAAGAAGAGAGAAGAAGAAGAAGGGACAACGAAGAAGAAGAAGAAGAAGAAGAAGAAGAATGAAGACAATAGAAGAAGAAGAAGAAGAAGCAGAAGAAGAAGCAGAGAAAGAACCAAGAAGCAAGGAAGAAGACGGAAGAAGAAAGAAGAAGAGAAGACCAATAACGAAGAAGAAGAAGAGAAAAGAAGAAGGAAGAAGAAGAGAAGAAGAAGAAAAGAAAAGAAAAAAAAAAAAAGAAGAAGAAGAAGACCCCAGAAGAAGAAGAAGAAGACCAATAAAAGAAAGAGAGAAGAGAAGAAGAAGAAGAAAGAAGAAGAAGAAGACCAAATAAGAAGAAGAAGAAGAAGAAGAAGAGAAAGCCAATAAGAGAGAGAAGAAGAAGAAGAAGAAGAAGAAGACCAATAAGAAGAAGAAGAGAAGAAGACCAATAAGAAGAGAAGAAGAAGAAGAGAGACCAATAAGAAGAAAAGAAGAAGAAGAAGACCAATAAGGAAGAAGAAGAAGAAAGAAGAAGAGACCAATAAGAAGAAGAAGAAGACCATAAGAAGAAGAAGAAGAAGAAGAAGAAGACAATCAAGAAAAGAAGAAGAAAAGAGAAGAAGAAGAAGAACCAATAAGAAGAAGAGAAGAAGAAGACCAATAAGAAGAAGGAAGAAAGAAGAAGAAAGAAGAAGAAGAAGACCAATAAAAGAAGAAGAAGAGAAGAGAAGAAGAAGAAGAAGACCAATAGAAGAAGAAGAAGAGAAGAAGACAGAAAGAGAAGAAGAAGAGAGAAGAAGAAGAAGAAGACCAATAAGAAGAAGAAGAAGAAGAAGAAGAAGACCAATAAGAAGAAGACCATAAAGAAGAAGAAGAAAAAAGAAGAAGAAGAAGAAGAATTGAGAAGAAGAAAAAAAGAAGAAGAAGAAGAAGAAGAAGAAGAGAAGGAAGAAGAAGAAGAAGAAGAAGAGAAGAGAAGAAGAGAAGAAGAAGAAGAAGAAGAAGAGAAGAAGAAGACCAATAAGAAGAAGAGAAGAAGAAGAAGAAGAAGAAGAAGAAGAAGAAGAAGAAGAAGAAGAAGAAGAAGAAGAAGAAGAAGAAGAAGAAGAGAAGAAGAAGAGAAGAAGAAGAAGAAGAGAAGAAGAAAGAAGAAAAGAAGAAGAAGAAGAAGAAGAATATTTTATTTTGAAACTCGCAAATAAATTCCTGTTTTTATAATTTAAAAATCTCAGCAAGTATGTTTTACGGATAAAACGCTGGTCATGAACGTTGCATATTCTAATCAATTAAGAACTTTTACTTTATTCTGTTTTCTTGGGTTTTTCTGGTTTTTTTGTTGTTTTTTTTTGTTTTTTTTTTGGGGGGGGGATTAATATCTGTTATCTATTCACTTCATCTGCTGGGTATATAAAAGAGAGGAGAGGAGAGTGTTTTTAGGTGGGGTCTATTTCACCGATTGGCCATCTTCTTTTGGGTGATTTCTTTCTCTGGTTGATACGACTTCTTCTGTGCTGGTTCTCGTTATCTGTTTTCATTTCTTTGTTTTTAATCATGAACCCAAGACTTTCCTCAGAAGTTTTTATTTATTAAAACCGAGTCCAATCGCGCGATGAGAAGATGGCTTTACTTGGGAACAGACGACCATTACGTCTGCTCCCTTCGATTAACCGCCAAATTCTGACTAATTAATTCTGTTCTCTTTTATATGCTTTGCCTTTAGCCAATGAGAAATCAACGGCCAGATCAGTGAAAGTTTACTGTTGTCAATAACTTCTATAACGGTTATAATGGTCACTTTTCATTTACAATAAAAAGTAAAGTCGTCGGGGCGGCCTAAAGTCGGTACCAGCCAGTCAGCGAGGGAGTCTATCCCCTTTTCAATAGCGCTAGACCAAGGAGCGCCACACTTACCATCAGCTCTTTACTTTACCGAACAGATCCCTATGCTACTCATACGCTAAGTTGGCGAGGACCGGTATCGAACTAGGAACCTTGTGGTTTCTAGCCGAACGCTCTACCGACTGAGCTAACCCGGCCCATTTACAATACTGTCATTTAAATTTTACTATAATACAGTACATAATTTGTAGGCAACCCACGAATTATGAAACATATCCACCTGCATGGGTTATTTAATGCCAAAGCTATCCTTGTAGAAAAACAGTAGTGGTACTTGAACGATTAGCTTAGTTTGATTCTTCCCATCATGATAGCGTCCTTTCTTCTGGTTCGTAACTTCTCGCTCCTCGTCATTCCTGGTCGGCCAAAACCATCTGCTTTTATTGGCACCACGTCATCCGAAAATTATGGCACAGGCGAGTCTAAGTCGTTTGTGGCCGGGGAACCGGGTTTGGCCACTACAATCTCCGGGCAGATAGTTCGGTGTTATATCTATAAGTAAGTAGAGCTCAATATCGTGGATAAAGCATTTATATCTAAGTTAGGGTAGCGTGGGCATGGAGTCATCGGTGCATGGTTACGTCTTAAATTTTAAAAAAAATTCTTGATTATATATATATATATATATATATATATATATATATATATATATTAAAATAAGTGTATTTTGGCAGCATTTTTTCTTTTAAACATGTTGTGTTAAACTGTACAGACAATTCTTGTCAGACGAGTTTTTGTTCGATCCTTTCTAATTTTCTGGCCATCTTTTTGGTGTCATAGTGGGACTGGTGTAGCAGTCCACCACAGGTTTCATTACGAGCGCTTTTGGCAATACAATTTGCCATCATCAGGTAGGAAACTGATGGTATGTTCCGTGTCTCCAATTCCTACGCTACTACTCGTTCTCCTTAAAAACGAAACACGGAAAATACCATAAGTTTCCTACCTGATGATGGCAAATTGTATTGCCGAAAGTTCTCGTAATGAAATCTCGTCCGACAAGAATTGTCTGTACAGTTTAACACAACATATATATATATATATATATATATATATATATATATATATATATATATATGTTGTTGATGTGGGGTTCATGTATGCTTCTTAGTTGATATATATATATATATATATATATATATATATATATATTATTTGGAATTTAGTATGAAGCATTAGGTGTGAAATATTTTTAAAAAACAGTTTTTGAACGTTAAGTTTCGTTTTATTTCGTTAAATTTTCGCGTTCCGAAAATTTAATGGATTTAAAATAAGTAAATCCCCATTGGATATTCTATGTAGTTTGTTTGATGCTGGTAAGTGAATGGTGAGTTGAACCAAATATTTTCCGTTTTTTTTTCTGTTTAATTGAAAATTGTTTTGTTTAATGAGTTGACAATTAATCTGTGACAAATGGATTGTAGGATATTTTATCATGTTGCGTGGATGGTTATAAGTGGTGTGTTTGTAAAATGGAGTGTCGTTTAGTTTTCTGAATAATTGGTACGTTTCTTTTTTTAGGTTACATATTGCGCCTAAAAGTCTTTCTGGTTTAGGTTGCTTTTTATATCTCTATCTATATCGAATGCTATTTTAACAATATTCTATAAGCGTGGAAGCTTCCTGGGCCCATAACCTGTAAAGTTTTTAAATGCCATCCTTGGCCAGTTGAAAACGGCTTAAAGAAAGTCCTGTGGTATGGGATCCTTGGGTAAGCGTATAAGTCCTATCCTACGTATTGGTAAAGGTCCAGTGATTTAATCCTATGTCCGTCGTCCATGGATGTCAACGTAATTATAGCCAGTAGTGTTGGTTTAAGTATTGTATCAGCCTCAGAATACTGCCAGTGATTGGCCAAGAGATAGATCACATATTTCTGGCCGAGTCTATAAGTAGGAGCGGGCAATTAACACACACCTTATATGTCCAAAAATTCTCAACACCTGTTTTCTGATAGTATACTCTCCAGGTTGAGCTACATCGGCCCGTAAAAATGATAAATTTTAA
>CM042149.1:87016519-87030735 GCA_023376005.1 Doryteuthis pealeii
TTATATTGTTGTACAGTTAAACAACAAGAGAAAAATCATTGTGGTAATTATTGTGGTATATATATATATATATATATATATATATATATATATATATATGAGAAGTAAATACACAAACGATGTGTTTTGATATGGCTTTATTTTAGCCGACAATTTTTGGGAGAATATGTGCTTAATTGAAGTCGTACCTAATTTTGAAAGTTAATTAATTAATAATTAATTAATTAGGCGGGAATACCTATTCGAATGTAAGGCTAAACAAATCGAGAAAAATCAATCTCTGTATGTAAATTTCGGCCTATTAGGCCTCATCAGCAGGGCTATAGATAGGAAGACTGCCTTGTGCGTGATTCGAACCCTGACTGTCAAACTGACAGGCGAGGACCGTAAACCCCTATACCAACCGGACCTTCCTAGATTTCCTCGTTTTGCTTAGAAGTAGGTTATATTCCTCTTTATATATATATATATATATATATATATATATATATATATATATATATATATATTACGGATCTTTGCTAATCCAAGAAGCAATAAATTTACTTCTGGGTTAATAAAAATTGATTTAAAAAGTGCCCAATAAAAAGAGCTAAATATACTTTTTTTTTAAAGCAAATGTTATAAAATATTCCAACTGCAGTTTCTTGCCGTAGCAATTATTCAGGGAATATATATATATATATATATATATATATATATATATATATATATATATATATATATATATACCGCAGTTACCATAAAATCCACCAAGCAAATAAGTATATAATCTTATTTACTTCTAGATTTTTTCACTAAAATCGATTAAAAAGTGCTCCATATAAAGAGCTAAATAGACGATCAAAATAGAATGGTTTAAAATACCGACCGTTTAAAATTTACCGACAAGAGTTTCTCGCAATAGCGCGAATCTTTGGGGTATTTTCCCTGTCATCGTTATGGATTATATAAATGGGTTGTACCCATTTTCAATGTAGCGATTGTGTTACACACTCGCCTTCGCCCTCTATGTAACACCAGAATTCTCTAGGCAGAGCTTGTGTCTATTTTTTTACCTACATCTATTTGTTAACTCTGCCGAGAAATATATATATATATATATATATATATATATATATATATATATATATATATATATATACTAGATCAATCGAAGCCATACATAAATGGTTAAAAAAAAATGCTCATTATGCACAACAGAAAAATCCGTATTCTTCAAGGAATAAACTCCGAAGAAAATTTCCTAAACAACAAAACAGAAATTTTTCGAGCATGCCCACAAGGAAAAAATGTTAATATGGAATTAGACTAACCAAAATCTCAGACCGCCATAATTAAGAATTCACATATAAATAAACACACACAAACTAAAATAAATATAAAAATAAAGTAAAAATAAAAATAATATAAAAAATAAAAACGGAAAAATTTTAAATCACCATAAAAACATGAGACCCAATGACGACAAATAGTGATGCCGGTGAATGACGAAAGCAAAATGCAAGAATAATTAACGGATCACGTAAACATGTGCCAAAAGTTTAAAACTGTCCATTTCTTCAAAAGTCAACGCCTCTGACGACGAATAACACCGAAAAAGTGTTATTCAGAAACCAATGGTAGGACCGACTTTTCATTTGTATTATTAATTATATATATATATATATATATATATATATAGAGAGAGAGAGAGAGAGAGAGAGAGAGAGAGAGAAAATGTAACAGTAAAAACGTAGGTGTTCATGTCCCGTGTTTCACAAACATCTAAGCTCTTTATCATCTTTCTCATCTCTTACATTAAGAAAGTTTCCCCATTCCTTATATATAAAATAGTTGTTTCAATGATACTTACAAACTGTTTACTTTCAATTATTGTAATAGATATTTTTTTTTATTGCAAATAAATGGAAAACGGTAAAACCAATTACTTATTCGTATCACATTCACCCAGAAAATTTCAAAATCCATTGCCAAAATCAGAAAAAAATCAGGTTACAAAATCAATTTTAAATGCATGATATCTATATATAATGGAGATTCGGTGTCTGTTTGTAACTGAAACTACATCACTGCTGACGTCACAATGCACAGGTATTGCATAATTTTATCAATGAGTATTAAATTCATAGTAAAAATCATTAATACATGGAATAAATAATAACCCTGTATTATATATATATAGAAATACGTGAAAAATTACTTGACACGTTTCATGGGTCTGAATTTTTTTAGATGAGGCTTAATACACTGCATTATTTAGATTTTTCGGACTGTTGTCCCCATCTTTATTGTGATATACACATTGTTTCGACCGATGTGTCATCCGGCCTTCTTCAGGTGCTTCTTGTCGAATTTGAGATAATGCTTAATTTTATTTATGGACAGTCAGTGTGTTTCCATTTAATTGATTGCCTCTTAGACTCAGTCTGGTAGTGGCAAACCCATGTTCAGTCCATTTTTCTTTACTAAAACATACTTCTCTGTACACATGATATGTTCCTCTGTAAGTTTCACATGGTTTGCACTTCTCAGGCAACAAAGATTTGATGAAAGACCTCTGTTCAAGTTTGGTGTGCTCTGTTTGATTTATCTCCATTTTGAATAGCATCAAAACAAATATCTTTTGAAATAAGATTACAATATTTTTTGCTATAAATCAATTACAAACAATGCAGAGATATTCATTTATGGAAAAAGTTATGAAAAAAATGTAATTCTTTTTCCAAAAATAATTCTCCTTATTTATTGAATGACATTTGTTGATAGATAGATAGATAGATAGATAGATTCCTCATAACTATTGAATTAGACTCGTGGATAGATAGATTCGTCTTAATTATTGAATGACTCTCATAGACAGACAAACAGACAGACAGATAGATAGATAGATAGATAGAGAGACAGATGGATAAATCCCCTAAATTATTGAATGACACTCGTAGACAGGTAGATAGACATATGCTCCTTAATTATTGAATGGCACTCGTAGAAATATAAATAGATAGATAAATAGATAAATATATTCCCTTTAATTATTGAATGAGACTCATAGATGAATATATAGATAAATAGATTCCCCTTGATTATTGAATAACATTCGTAGATAGATAGATAGATAGATAGATAGAATGATTGATTGATAGATACCCTTTATTTATTGACTTACACTCGTAGATAGATAGATAGATAGATAGATAGAATGATTGATAGATAGATTCCCCTTATTTATTGAATAACACTCGTAGATAAATAGATTCCCCTACATTATTGAATGACAATCGTAGATAGACAAACAGACAGTCAGATAGATAGATAGACTGATAGATAGATTACCCTAAATTATTGTATGACACCCATAGAAATATAGATAGATAAATAAATAGATAAATATATTCACTTTAATTATTGAATGAGAGTCGTAGATGTATACATAGATATATTCCCCTTAAATAATGAATAACACTCGTAGATAGATAGATAGATAGATAGAGAGATAGATAGATAGATTCCCCTAAATTATTGAATGACACCAATGGAAATATAAATGGATAGATCAATAGATAAATATATTCACTTTAATTATTGAATGAGACTCGTAGATGAATATATCGATAGATAGATAGTTCCCCCTTGATTATTGAATAACACTCGTAGATAGATAGATAGATAGATAGATAGATAGAATGATTGATCGATAGATTCCCCTTGATTATTGAATAACACTCGTAGATAGATAGATAGATAGATAGATAGATAGAATGATTGATAGATAGATTCCACTTCTTTATTCAATAACACTCGTAGATAGATAGATAGATAGATAGAATGATTGATTGATAGATTCCCCTTATTTATTCAATAACACTCGTAGATAGATAGATAGATAGAATGATTGATAGATAGATAGATTCCACTTCTTTATTCAATAACACTCGTAGATAGATAGATAGATAGATAGAATGATTGATTGATAGATTCCCCTTATTTATTCAATAACACTCGTAGATAGATAGATAGATAGATAGAATGATTGATAGATAGATTCCACTTCTTTATTCAATAACACTCGTAGATAGATAGATAGATAGATAGAATGATTGATTGATAGATTCCCCTTATTTATTCAATAACACTCGTAGATAGATTGATAGATAGATAGATAGATAGAATGATTGATTGATAGATTCCCTTATTTATTGAATAACACTCGTAGATAGATAGATAGATAGATAGATAGATAGATAGATAGATAGAATGATTGATCGATAGATTCCCCTTATTTATTCAATAACACTCGTAGATAGATAGATAGATAGATAGATAGATAGAATGATTGATTGATAGATTCCCCTTATTTATTCAATAACACTCGTAGATTGATAGATAGATAGATAGATAGAATGATTGATTGATAGATTCCCTTATTTATTGAATAACACTCGTAGATAGATAGATAGATAGATAGATAGATAGAATGATTGATTGATAGATTCCCTCATTTATTCAATAACACTCGTAGATTGATAGATAGATAGATAGATAGATAGATAGAATGATTGATTGATAGATTCCTTATTTATTGAATAACACTCGTAGATAGATAGATAGATAGATAGATAGATAGATAGAATGATTGATTGATAGATTCCCCTTATTTATTCAATAACACTCGTAGATTGATAGATAGATAGATAGATAGATAGAATGATTGATTGATAGATTCCCTTATTTATTGAATAACACTCGTAGATTGATAGATAGATGGATAGATAGATAGAATGATTGATTGATAGATTCCCCTTATTTATTCAATAACACTCGTAGATAGATAGATAGATAGATAGATAGATAGATAGATAGAATGATTGATAGATAGATTCCCCTTGATTATTGAATAACACTCGTAGATTGATAGATAGATAAATAGATAGATAGATAGAATGATTGATTGATAGATTCCCTTATTTATTGAATAACACTCGTAGATAGATAGATAGATAGATAGATAGATAGATAGAATGATTGATTGATAGATTCCTTATTTATTGAATAACACTCGTAGATAGATAGATATAGATAGATAGATAGAATGATTGATAGATAGATTCCCCTTGATTATTGAATAACACTCGTAGATTGATATAGATAGATAGATAGATAGATAGATAGAATGATTGATTGATAGATTCCCTTATTTATTGAATAAGCCATATAGAAAAGGACAGATGTGATTATTTGTACAGAAAGACACAACAGATGGAGTTTATACAAATTATTTGGTCACCAATAAAATAAAATGGATCATTTAGGTTATATTAATTTTCAGACCGACAATCCATGTTAAGTAAAATGTTTACAAATGTCAACATTTTATTTCATCTACTTACTGTAATTATTGATAATATATCATTCATTGTTTTTCAATGCAATTAAAGTATTGTAATAAAACACAATTCCGATGGTTACGCACCAATTTAGTAATAGAGACGTTGTCTGTAACGGCTGGCAAATTTATGTGCAATGGTTTGGATAAGTGGGAAAATATATGACACAGCCCGGTGCTATGTGGCTTTATTTCGATAGACAAGGGGGAGTCAAAAGTTTGGCAATATTTAAGTATGTGCTAGTTTGCGGCCTGCATATATATATATATATATATATATATATATATATATATATATACAAGGTTTGTTTTAGAATGGCTTTTTGCCGATAATTTTTTTTTTTTTTTTTTTTTTTTTTATCGATGAAGAGGAATGTTAACCTACTCTAAACAAATCATAAAAATCTAAGAAGTTCGTTTGGTGTTGGGTTATGGGATCGGCCTGTTAGCTTGACGGTCCGGTTTCAAATCACGCACAGGGCGGTCTTCCGATCTATAGCTCTGCTGATGAGGCCTAATAGGCCGAAATGTACATACAGAGATTGATTTTTCTCGATTTGTTTAGCCATACATTTAATAGGTATTCCCGCCTAATTCATTATTAATTGATTAATTTTCAAAATTAGGTACGACTCCAATTAAGCACTTATATATATATATATATATAAGAACATTTCCACACAAGCAGAATGCAATACAAGGTCAATTCCTAAGTGAAGTTTAAATTCGTGTTTGAATTCAGAGTTTTTCTTCTTCTAGTAAAGATATAGCATACAATTTCTTTCTTCATTCATTCATTCATTCTCTCTCTCTCTCTCTCTCTCTGTGTCTGTCTATCTCTCTCTCTCTCTCTCTATATATATATATATATATATATATATATATGATGGACTCTCCCGTCGATTTCGACTAATGAGGGTTCATACAATGCACATCCACACAGTGATTTGTTTATAGTGGTGAAGGCTTGTGTTAGACCATCAACACTTTTTGGCACAGTCGATAGGAAAGAATTGGTGCATCAAGGGTTGCCACAAACCCAATCAACGACCGACCTCAAGAATTTTGAATTCAGAATTATCCCTCTCCTAGACTGGTTACCTACCCAAGGCTGAAGGGCCCAGTCTGCCCTACTATTTAACTCATAGCTGTAGGGATAATATATGGATTCATACCTTTCCCAAGAACACAAGGTCAATTCCTAAGTGAAGTTTGAATTCAGAGTTTTTCTTCTACTAGTAAAGATATAGCATACAATTTTGAACTTTCTTACTTTCTTCTGCTTATTCTACATTCATTCATTTCTCCCCTCTCTCTCCCTCCCTCTCTCCCTCTCTCTCTCTCTCTCTCTCTCTCTCTCTCTATATATATATATATATATATATATATATATATATATATATAGTTTAAATGTTAGTTCTTTTTTTCTTTTTCTTGTTCTTTTATCTATTTTAGAATCCACTCTTGTAATTTAAAGACACAATAGGTAAAAAAATCAAGAAAAAAAAAGAACTAACACCAAATCATATACCCCCCTGATGACGACTGATAAAACAATCGAAACAGCTCGGGCTGATAGTATGTGAAGAATCCTATTTCAACTGGATCCTAACATTAGAAAAATAGCCATAACACTGCAAAAAAATACAAATCAAGATCATCGTTAGCAAAGAAATATTTTTTGATATTAAATTTCAGTATTAAACGTAAATAATTTTCTGCTTTTAACCATTTAAGTTCTACTTAATTTCTGATGAGGCTTGATGATTAGTGTTATCTGCATTAAAATGGAAGCAAATCCGATGATATTTTGAAATGAAAAATAAAGAAAAGAAAATGCTGAACGGATAAAATTGATTTTATTTTTAAGTTGTTTTACTGACACCAAAGAATTTACTCTGACGAACGCCGTTATTCCTTGTATACTTTGGAGCAGTCTCGTGTGTCCATGTCTACAGCAGTGTCCAACTCGGATCGTTTGAGTGATAGGAAGTAGGTGGCCGTAGAGTTGTTCTGTTGATAGATGCAGTTTCTCATATATATATATATTCATTTGTTTATTTATGTTTATATATAAGTTTGTGTGTCCGTTTCTCTGTGTATGTCTGTGTTTCTAGGTCTCCCTCTTTGTGAAACAAGTAAGTAACTGTGTATACTGTGTAACTGTATACTTATGCGTCAATAAAGTTGTATATTAATAAATACGTCTGGAGGAAAATTGAAAAATTTGAAATGAAATTTAATCTACATTGCTACTTACGCATTATTTAATCCCATCAAATCAGATTTTCTGTATTTTTGTCGAGAGTGTGTACAATAATCTCTCTAACAATTAAAAAAAAAATATTTGTTTAAAAAAATATTTAGATTTATTTTTATTTCTTTCTGTTTGCCAACTCTTTTACTTAATCTCTTCATCTTTTTGAGTCTTCATTTTTCTCACTTTCACAATCTTTATAATAAGATCTGTCTGTTTTTCTGTAATAGTCAACTGAAATCACTTCAAATGATAACATTGTAAAAACAAGGTTAGAATGATTGCTGAGACGAGACACCGAGATGGAAGCATCCAGCAGTGGTCATGTCTACAGAAGAATGTGCTCCGCCAGATTATTCCTCTCTCAAGATAAAGTGATGTTATATACTCCTTCTACTCTCTGGGTATATAATATCAGGACGACGACCCTATATTTAATATTCTATTTTACTTATCTTTCAGGGAGACATCCGTGGTTATATATCCCACATATTGGAATCTTTATTCTACTTACTTGAATTAGCTGGCTTCTACCTTACCTTTTTTCTGTTCTTGTGTTCTGTAATCTGTTGCTAACTTCATTTCTTCTTATAAATAGTCTTTCTTAGTCTTCTATTTATTCTATTGTTGATTAGTCTCGTTCTTCAAGATGCTGGTCTGATCCTGCCAAGACTGCCATTAGTTCTCATAGAGACAACGCAACGTTTGTATTTTATGATTACATTTTTATTTGAGAATCAGAACTTTCTCAACCGCGTGCCGAGTGAAGCAGAACCAATGTAAATATTTACATTACGAAATCTCCGGCTTAACTAACTCAGCTAACTGAATCTTCTTTCCCACAGTCTGTGTAACCGGGAAGAAGGTTAAGTAGAGGTTATTTCACGCCAATCACCTAATACCTCGTTTTTGAATTCAACAACACCTGGATTCAAAATATATCTATACACTTACCGTCTAAAAACAACGGTACTTCAATATACAACACAAACAGTAATGTTTAACTTGGTGGCAACATTAGTGAAGAAAGTTCAAAGTTCGAATTAGTTAAAGTCTATATAGACGGATAAGAGTATCGGTTTCAGAACAAAGTTAAAATTCCGGCGCCTGTTGGGTCAGTTCAAATCCTGGACGAGACTATTTGGATTTCACGTAGCGCTAACACGTTTGGGAAAGGTATGCATCCAACTATTCTCCCTCCAGCTATGGGTAAATAGTAGAACAGAATGGACTCTTTAACCTTGGTATGGCAACCGGGCTAGGAGAAGGAAAAAATAGATCTGGTTTCACATCCTATCCGTGCGGAGGGAATGGGTAAATATATATGACCTCGTGACAAGTTCTAATGGATTCTCCAAGACCTTCTTTTATATAACAGTACAGAGAAAATTGTAGACGAGGCCGTCAGCCAGATAAGTGGGCAAATAACATTACTGAATAGTCAGAGAGAAGCTTTGCTGAAACTCAGATCTTATCTCACGATCACCAGAAACAGAATCAGATGTTTACATTTTCACATTACGGGACCAGAAATATTTCAATCAGCTCATACTTATAATACACAGAAAATATTTCATTTTCAACAAAATCTCTTTCCTTATTATTGTACTTACTCCATTACTTATCCATTGATCACACATATCAAAAATGATATACAGTCAAATTTTAAGATTAAAAATGATATACAGTCAAACTTTAAGATACAAAGTGATATACTGTCAAACTTTAAGATAAAAATTATATACAGTCAAACTTTAAGATAAAAAATGATATACAGTCAAATTTTAAGATAAAAAATGATATTCAGTCAAATTTTAATATCAAAATAATATATAGACAAATTTTAAGATTAAAAATTATTGACAGTAAAACTTTAAGATAAAAATGATATACAGTCAAATTTTAAGAAAAAATTTAGAGAGAATCAAACTTTATGATAAAAAAAGATATACAGTAAAATTTTAAGATAAAATTATTATATATATTCAAGCTTTAAGATCAAATCAAGTTAGCAACGGTATCAGGCTATTGAAATATTGATCCACATTCGTACAAGCGAATTTCTTAACTTTGATAATTAAATTCATATTTAGCAAGTGTATTTATTTTTCTATTATAGTTTTATTTGTTGATGTTCCTAGTGTAAAGATTTTTAGTATTATTTTAATTATGGGGAAATTCTAAAGATTTTGAAATTTCAGTTTCAAATTACAAGAAGTAAAAAATGTCAGCATAGATTGTATTTTATCATTCTTTAGAGAAATAAAGATTTACTTAAAATTATGAATCAGATATGAAATACTTCGACGAAACTATCTACAAAAATACACCTGTAAAATAAAATGTATTACCTACTGTTGTCTCGCACTCTAACAGTTTGTTTAAGAACAAAATATTTACCAACAAACTATTCCCTTAAAAAGTATATATACAAAAAGTAGATTTGGAATTAAATGACCCACAGGGTTGATATACCGTTAAACAAAACAAACAAACAAACAAACAAACAAAACAAACAAAACAGAGAGGAAAGGCTGAAGAGATTCGAATTAAAAAGAGATTAGTGAGTTTTCTGACTTTTTTGCTTATCTGCTCAAATCAGTTTCAATTTGGGATTAATTCTCGAATTTAGGTGATTTATTTGTAATCTATCGTAATTGAATTTGTCTCTCTACTAAATTCTTTTAAAATAAATTTTCTTTACTTCAATTCCATAGAATGGAAATAAAAAGCGGCAAAGTATTTGTTTGAGATTTATCACTTTTTAATAATGTTCTATATAATTAGGGGATATAACAAAACTTTAGATAACCAACGAAAGTTGATATGCCATTAAACACAGAAACCAAACCAAACAACTTCAGTTCTTAGTTTTGATAAGATGAATAAAAAATAGCAAAGTATTTATTTTGAGATGTATTTCTTTTCAATAATATTCTATATAACTAAAGGGTTATATGTAAATAAAAAAAAACAAATTCGTCGGGGAGGCCTAGAGTCGGTATCAGCCATACAGCGAGGGAGTCTATCCCCATTTCACTAGCGCTAGACCAAGGAGATTGTTTTTTTAGCGTCTGAGGTGACGCACCACACCTGCCGTTAGCTCATCACTTTACCGCACAGATCCCTGTGCTACTCATACACTGAGTTGGCGAGGGCCTGTATCGAACCAGGAACCTTGAGGTTCCCAGTCGAACACTCTACCGACTGAGCAAAACATTAAATGACACACGAAGTTTGATATACTATTAAAGAAACCAACCAACCAGCCAACAAACCAACCAGCCAACCAACCAAACAACCAACTTAACTTCAGTTCCATTGTTTAGACAAAGGGAATAAAAAGCGGCAAAGTATTTGTTTTGATATGTATTCCTTTCAAATAATATTCTATACAATTAGGGGATATATCAAAACTTTAAAAAATCCATGAAGGTTGATAGACTATTAAACAATAAACCAACCAACCAATTTAACATTAGTTCTATAGTTTCGATAAAAGAAATTAAAAGCGGCAAAATATTTATTTTGAGATGTAATGCTTTTCTATAATGTTCTTTATAATTAGGGAATATAACAAAACATTGGCGGGAGTCTTCGTGGTGTGGGGCCTAAAGTTCATTAAGTGTATCTTAGTGTCATGTCAAATATTAAGATTTATTGGATAAATAAAACCATAAATCTATTGTGGTTAAATACAAATGGCATAGTGGTTAACGTGCTAGATTGCGTTATCGTTTCGAGTGAACTCAAAATTGACCTAGTGTCACATCGTGATCTGAGGAAAGGAGTTAGATAAATACATAGAGTAACAGACCATTGTTAGTTCAATTCTCCCTGGTAGCTCATATTTCTGGCCTTGTACCAAACTAAGATAAACTTAGTAAATTTCAGCATTTACGTATCATGATATTCTCTGTGGGAATGAGATAGCCTAACAGGTAATTGTGAAGAGAATGGAATTGGTGAACAGAGTTCAAACTCCGCTTGGGTGAGTTTGAGGTTAATGTGTATTAAGCCGTATATATATATATATATATATATAATGATATTGAAATATATATAAATATATAATATATATATAAATAATAATATATACTTTATTCAACAATGCTTCTAAAATAAACAAACATCCAAAAATCTTATTCCCTTCGGCGAAGAGCATAAGGCCTGGGTTTGTTATGATTCACTCAACGCCCCCTTACCTCATATGGTAGAGACGTATCAGTATCATTGACAGGTTAATTTCGCAAGGATTTTCCCGTGCTGTGTCGTGGCCGAAGCAGTGTGGTTTCTGACTATCCTGCTGAAGTCCAGGTTTCGATTTCTGTCGGAGGGAAATCGTTAGTATACATCGCTGATGAGACTTAATAAAGTTGAAACAGTCTGTACGATGTTCTATACACAGAATAATTCTTTACCGAAATTTACTTGTCATTATTATCTTCTATAATTATCGAATTTTATGCGATATACGCATTGTAATTGCCTTCAAGCAAAAATTTGAATGATAATAAAAATAATATATATATATATATATATAGTTTGCTATATCTATAAATAAAGACTGCACAATATTGATGATAGAATTAGTGTAGATCTAAGTAAGAATAATATTATACACAGAGTCAACAGCGCTTAACGATTGTCAGTTTCACCCCGATGCAAACATCGGCCAGAGAGAGAGAGACAGACAGACAGACAGACTGAGAATGTGTGTGTGTGTGTGTGTGTGTGTGTGTGTGTGTGTTTATATTTATCTATACTCTTCCATTGGATCTTATGTTTCAGATGTTATAATGATATATACAAATATTGAGATTCTTGCAATTCTGCGATATCATTTAAACTCGGCCTTAGAGCTGTCTACAGATTTTTAAAAGAGTGAAAGGAAGAGAAATATTATATGACTGTCCAAAACTTATTTCTTTTATGCCGTGGAATTTCCACGGTTCCTGCAACTAACAAATAATTCAAACTCTTTCTAACCAGACTTTAATTTATAAAACATTATAAAACGAAGCAAGGTAACACATTGCGACTATTTTTCAATAGCAGGGTGACAGAAACACAGTGACTGTGACTCAGATGTATGAACGGGTTAAGGAAGCAATCTTTGTCCCATAAATAAGTGGCTCATCGATTAATCTATATCAGTCGGCTGGCGTACTCAGCTTATTGGTGTATCACCAATGTAATCAATCGTTCTTTTATTAGTCTTATATCACCAGAGGTAATTCAAACACAGCAAATCTTTGAGTGCGTGATCGATGTGATTATTATTGATCCCCTTAATTTTCCTGTTTACATGTTGGTCCAGTCTCCTCTTTACTCGCTATCGCTATCGGGTTTAGGGATCTTTTTTCTGTGCCCAATCATCATGACCATATATATATATATATATATATATATGCTCCCCATCCACTTTGGAGGGAATTTCGCTGATAACCGCCAACTAAAGCGTAAAAGGAACGCTCTCCTATAAAAGGGATGGAGCACTCTATGGCGGCCTTTACATCATACAGATGTGTGTATTAAAAACAGTTAAAATCCCCTTTGCATTCTGTGAGTGACGATAGTCGAGCGGTTAAGCTGTCCGACTGATGCTGAATTATCGGAGTTCTATCCCGGCTGTAGGTAGCTCACAAAATGTCTAGCACACTGAAGAGACTTGATAAGTCGAAACATGTCTGTGGATGACTATATATCTCTAAATAAAGGGAGCTCAATATTGTGATAGATTATGCATAAATATATAGTCTTGTTCCTTAATCTTCTAACCATTATCGTCTGATTAAAAATGAGACCGTCCAAATCGTCCAAGACGAAATGCAAAATATATAAAAATCCTGATTATCTGGTGTTGCTTATCCGCCGAATTTTCATTCATATGAACGTCGTCACCTCAGCTAATAATAGGTCATTCCGTTTTTATTAAAGAGAAAAAAAAGAGAAGAAAATGAATGCTATAATGAAAAAATATAACGAGAAGAAAGAAAGAAAGAAAAGAGTGTAGGGGAAGGTAGAAAGTGGGGTGAGGTTGCGGAAGCGATGGCGCTAATCTGTTTCAATCGAAGCTCATGAAAAGAATAAAAGAAAGAAAAAAAAGAGTGAGAGAGAGTTAAATCAAGATTATTATACTTTTTAGATATTGGATTTTGGGGAGTAGCTCTTAAGGAAACATATCAAACGTTGTAATAATCAAATTATCATACTGTGGTATACCCACAGGTCCTGCTAGTTTACTACGGGTTCGATTACATAGATGAAAGGTATTGATAAACAGATTGGCTCGATCGGAACTGAAATTTCCTGGAAATAAACTTTTCAATGACTAAAGATCAATCTTCAATTATTTTTACCATTGGAAAAAAAAAAACTTTGTTTTTACACAACCTTATTTTGTTCGTTATTTGGTTTTACGTCATATCAATCCTCTTTCGAGTCATTTTATACCGTATAATAAATGTTTAAACAAACCGACCCAGATGACTTACCAGTACCTGCTGATGTTTAACTCTTTTTCTAACAACATATTTTCACGGCTGATACCAAATTATTCTCTGGTATTTT
>CM042149.1:87030835-87090835 GCA_023376005.1 Doryteuthis pealeii
TGTGCAATCGATAATAAATCCATTGAAAGAAGAAAAAAAAATTAAACAATTTAGAGGGGTGTTCCCAAATTCAGGTCCGCCCTTAATGAAAAAAAAAAATCTGCCTTTTATTTATCATTAGATTAGTGATAAAATTAAAGAACCACATTTTCTCATTCAAGTAGTACATTAAAATCATTTTTATTTTAGTTAAGTAAAACATATCATACCACGTTTGTATATACGAAATTAACACATGTATTTTATTATATTTTTGTTTTATTTTTATACCAATACGAAACAACTTGTTTACTTAGTTACGAAAAAGTAGTTATTAATTTAACTTCCATTTTTGTAAAAGGCTTTTGTCTAAAATTCTTTTGTTTTTAATTTTTTTCGTATATTATACAAGTGAGTTATATTATATTTATTAAATAAACGAAATTAAAATTGATTAAGCAATTAATAAGCGCTTTATTATTTATTTAATAAATAATAAGCGCTTTATTATTTTTTTTACTTCGCTCTTTGGCTTACCCAAATAAAATATTGTAAAGACAGATTATTTCATTTCTTTTCTATCTAGAATTATATTTAAAACAGGAATAAAAAGATTGCGATATGAATAAGATTTGATTTTTCGTTAAAACATACTTTTGCTGTCCGAAGCCAAATAATTTTTTTTCTTAACTCGCTATTAAAAATAATTCAATTGATAAAGACTCGTACAAATTATAAATTGAGCAAGATTATTTTCTCTTCTTTTCACCGAAAAGTTTCACTGAAACTCCAGTTTGAAAAATAATAATAGTAATTGCGGACAATTTATATTCCAGGTTTTAATTGCTTGATAAGTTAAATAGATTGTAATTTAATTTCTTTGAATTTTCTACATGGACAATTCAAATCTAGTTCTTAACGATAAAGAGAATGCAATATCTATTTTGCTGTACATTTTAAAAACGTTCATTAGTTCTCTAAACTATTAAAGACTTTT
Source organism: Doryteuthis pealeii (assembly GCA_023376005.1). NCBI lineage: Eukaryota > Metazoa > Mollusca > Cephalopoda > Myopsida > Loliginidae > Doryteuthis > Doryteuthis pealeii. The sequence goes on from CM042149.1 coordinate 87,031,812, forward strand.
TTTTAAAAAACCATTAGTATTAATTACAAAAACAAACTCGTTTTATCATTTTTTTTATTACAAATTAGACAATTCCTATACTGGTGACTGATTTTATTGACATTAAAATCTATTTTGAAAAAAATTGTAACCGCTAAACTTGTTGTTTGAAAACAATTTTCATTTTTCGGACAATTTTTTGTGCATGATAATCCAACTCTATTTTAGCAAAATAAATTGAGAAGAATTGGTACTATCTTAGAGTAACAAATAAACAAGTTTTCCAGATAATACCATACGTATAGATTAATAAAAATATAATATGAAGATTTAAAAAACACGAATAATTTTACGGAAAATTTAAGTTGTACTGCTAACATTTTCATTACTTTCTCATTCGTTCATTCTTTCTTCTTTTCTTACTGCATTAAAAACAGCAGGCGAGTCGCTAACATTTTCGTTGTTTCTTTCTTTCTTCTTTCTGCTGATAAAACAGTCAGGCGAGCATCCGCTGATAGACCAAGCATTAGGCAGCAGCAAGCAGCTATGCTATGGCTTTCGAAAAACGTTTATTTTGTTGTGCATTAATCGATTAAATCCCTTAATCATTAAAAATCAATAACAAATTTGAGATTTTCTTAGTAGAACGATATCAATTGTAGCGAAGATTTTAAAATCTCAGACCTCCCCGTTTTGAGTTATACTTCGACCACGTAATAACCAAAATCTCTTTTTATATATAGAATATATATAGTATATATATATATTTAGCTTTACTTTTGTATTGAGCACTTTAGTATATTTAAACTTTTGCCAACCTCTCACAATATTTTTTGGTGGGTCATTTTTATAGCTACCATCTGATTTTTCAGGATGCATTGGTCTTTGTCTTTTATATATATATATATATATATATAATATATATATATATATATATAATATAATATTATATAATATATATATATATTATAATATATATTCTCCAGGCGAAAATTTATTGATACCAAATGAACTTAATGGGAAAGTGTTTAATACACATAAAAAGTTGATGAAAAATCTAACACAAATATTATTTCTTCCCTGTTTATTCATACATATGAAGCTAAATAAAAAATTTCTTATTAATTATAAATACACCATGAAATTAATGAAAGTTAATTCGTCCAATATATTAATGCACATGTGATAATAAAATCTAACATAAATTTTATAATACATTATAAAGTTAATAAAAATTATTTCTTGTCAATATAATAATCACAGGAAAAAGCCAAAATCAGTATATAATTATCAATTTTTTTCAAAAAGGTCAATGTCTCTGAGACGGAAAAACATCTGAAACCTTGGTAAGACGAACTTGTATTGGTGACTTAAATAAATAAATAAATACAGCTCTTAAGAAATAATTGAGCACTTTATAATTTCTTTCTCCAATATTTAATAACAAAAAATTAAGTATATATATATATATATATATATTATATAAGATATAATATATATATATATATCTCAAGATTTGGGATTAAATGTCCAACAAGGTTTAGTGATCATTAAACACCAACCAACATAAAACTTCGAACTAATATATACACACAGAAGTTAAAAAACGTTATACTCCCAGTCTATTAATACACACAAAAAATTAAGGAAAAAAGTTACCACCAATAAATCCTATACACATTAACAAAGATTTAGGTATCAAGTAAAACTACAAGGCTTGGTTTGCTGTTTAATGGTATATTCAATGCCATTAAACACTAGATTTTTGTGTGAGTTTAAATGGTATATCACCGCCATGTAAAAAACCAACCAATAAAAAGTTGTAATACAAAATCTAAATTTATACTTGACGCCTTTTTATTCTGTTGATATCTTCGCATAGAATGAACAAAATGTATTTTCTTCCTCTGAAATGTTCCTTTCTTTTATTAGATTTTAAAATTCTAAATAAGATTTCTCATTGCCCGAACTGATACTTTTCAAGCAGAATAGATTTCATAACGAATGATTCTGTTGATCATTAAAAGCGACAAAAGTAAATGACATAATAGTCGAGTTGTTTATCAATGTTTTTTTTTTTCTTCAAAACTCACATCAGTTTTGATGTAGATTAATTGAACTAGAAATTTGCATCATTTAATTTTAGGTCAGTGAATATCTTGTTTAATTTGTCTAATAGCATAATCCCGTCAAAATTCTGGGAATTATTTACGTTATAATCGAGAAAGAAATCATATGTAGTATCTGTGCACTCTGCCTTGGATCAGTGTGTAGTATCTGTGCACTCTGCCTTAGATCAGTGTGTAGTACTGTCACTCTGCCTAGGATTCAGTGTGTAGTATCTGTGTTACTTGCCTAGGATCAGTGTGTAGTATCTGTGCACTCTGCCTAGGATCAGCGGGTAGTATCTGTGCACTCTGCCTTGATCAGTGTTGTAGTATCTGTGCACTCTCCTTGATCAGTGTGTAGTATCTATGCACTCTGCCTAGGATGTGTAGTATCTGTGCACTCTACCTTGATCAGGTGTAGTATCTGTGCAATCTGCTAGGATCAATGTGTAGTATCTGTGTACTTCTGCCTAGGATCAGACTAGTATATGTGTTCTCTGTCTAGGACAGTGTGTAGTACTGTTCGCTCTGTCTAGGTTCAGTGTTAGTATCTGTGCACTCTGCCTAGGATCAGTGTTTAGTATCTGTGCACTCTGCCTATTGATACAGTGTGTAGTATCTCATGTACTCTGCTTAAGGATCAACTAGTATCGTGCACCGTGCCTATGATCAGGTGAGTATCTGTCACTTTGCCATAGGATAGTTGTAGTATCTGTGCACTCTCCTATGGATCAGTGTTGTAGTATCTGTGCACTCTGCCTAGGATCAATGTGTATATGTGTACTCTGCCTAGGATCAGACTCTAGTATGTATTTATTCTATTATGTGTTCTCTGCTAGGATCAGTGTTGTAGTATCTGTTCGCGCTGTCTAGGTCAGTGTTTAGTATCTGTACACTCTGCCTATGATCAGTGTGTAGTATCTATGTACTCTGCTTAGGATCAGACTAGTATCTGTGCACCGTGCCTATGATCAGTGTGGTAGTATCTGTGCACTCTGCCTAGGACAGTGCTTAGTATCTGTGCACTCTGCCTAGGATCAATGTGTATTATATGTGTACTCTGCCTAGGATCAGACTCTAGTATATGTGTTCTCTGTCTAGGATCAGTGTGTAGTATCTGTTCGCTCTGTCTAGGTTCAGTGTTTAGTATCTGTACACTCTGCCTATGATCAGTGTGTAGTATCTATGTACTCTGCTTAGGATCAGACTAGTATCTGTGCACCGTGCCTATGATCAGTGTGTAGTATCTGTGCACTCTGCCTAGGATCAGTGCTTAGTATCTGTGCACTCTGCCTAGGATCAGTGTGTAGTATCTGTGCACTATGTTTAGGATCAGTGTGTACTATCTGTGCACTCTACCTAGGATCAGTGTGTAGTATCTATCCAATGTGCCTAGGATCAGTGTGTAGTATCTGTGTACCGTGACTATGATCAGTGTGTAGTATCTGTGCACTGTGCTTAGTATCAGTGTGTAGTATCTGTGCACTCTCCCTATGATCAGCGTGTAGTATTTGTGCACTCTGCCTTATGATCAGTGTGAAGTAACTGTGCATTCTCTCTATGATCAGTGTGTAGTATCTGTGCACTCTCTCCAGGATCATTGTGTAGATGGTCATTCTTCAAGTTGTTTCTGTTCTTCAGGATTTATATAAAGGTGCGCATGTAATGGTTATACTCATAGGAAACCCGGTGACCCGAGTTCAAATCATGAAAGAGGTACTGTTTGCATTGCACATATCGGTAATACCTTTGGGAAATTGATGCATCCAACTATTTTCGCCCGAGTTATGAGTAAATAGTAAGGAAAAATGGTGCGGTAACAAGTCTAGAAGAAGGAAATTTTTTTAATACAATCCTGTTAAAGTCCGCTTAAGAAGTTGACCTTGTTTCCCAATCTACTCGTATGGAACGGTGGATGAATATGTAAATAAAATGATAAGAATAAAATTCAAAAGATTTAAAAATTGGTACAAGTTAATAGATTTATGAAATGATAAAGATTTTAACATAGTTATACAGCATGAAATTGATATCATTTGCACGAAATATTTCATATTGGGTGTCATCTCTTATTTCATATTTTTCACGGGATTTTTTTAAATATTGATTTGTATATCTAATTTCCGTTTTATTCCTATCAATTATTCCATTTTATATTCCTATAAGCACAATTAATAATAAGAATTGTGATATTTTCCTTCTCTCTCTCTCTCTCTCTCTCTCTCTCTATATATATATATATATATATATATATATATATATATATATATATATATACACACACACACACAATATATATATATATATATATAATATATATATATAAGAATATTCTGGGTTCATATATATATTAATTATATATAATATATATATATATATATATATAGATAGATAGATAGATAGATAGAAAGAAAAAAATATCGCAATTCTTATTATTTATGGTGCTTATAGGAATATAAATGGAATTATATATACTAGCAAATATATGCACCCTCCGGGTGCAAGTATTTAAGTTTTAATGTAATGAAATATCGTATTAAATTAGAGGCAGACAAAAAGATATCTAACAGAGTGGGGGTATAATAGAAAAATAGAAATGAAACTTACTCTTCCATCACTCCCGTCTTTCATTGCTGAATTTTACTTATTTAACAATTTAGTTAAATTAGGAAATAAAGAATAAAATGACAGTTATTTTTTCTTGTTAATGGATTTCATTTAAGATTCATTGAAGAGAGTTTTGCTTATATTCATTAAAATAAAACCAAACAGTCAGAAATCAATAATACTAAGCACATATTTAATAAAACACATTTTTTATCAATATGCAAATTAGCCTTCCCATTCACACTGCTAACGCTATTTTTTGTATATATAAATACAATTGCATGTTATTTGTATGTTGATATGGTCAACAGTGGCTTCGGGCCTCTGGACCATTGATATAATTAACGGCGTCGATCCCAGGGGCCATCCCCCCAGGCAACACCTGCCCCCTCGATTTAAAGGGGCAGGGCTGGGTTTATTGCCCAGCGCCTGAGGCGCCCTCCTTGAGGGGAATGCCGACGGGATCGACGCAATTTTCACCTGCCACTCCATGAGCTTCGGCTTGTGGGTGGTCCCACGTTAAAGGGACTTTGTGCCTGACCCGTACAAGTGGGGTACGCGGTAAATACAGTATGTAGATATGGACAACACTAATAAAAAGGTGAAGCAATTTTATAATAATTGAGGTTTAAATATAAATAAAATCATGGAGAATGTGATGTAAATAACTATGTTAATTGTGACTTGATTAGTAATATAGTTTCGGTTACAGACAGAAAAACACACAATCTCCATTATAATAAGATATAACTTTATTTATAAAAAAACAAAAGAAGCGAATTTGACCTGAGGATGTTTTTCACTGAACAAATGGACTGGTCACATTTGATAGAAGATTATTCCGCACAATTTTTTTCTGCCTTTTTTTTCAGGTCGAACATTTTGAAAACCAATTAAAACTTTCTAATATATGGGCGGTCTTCCGATCTATAGCTCTGCTGATGAGCCTAATAGGCCGAAATGTAATACAGAGAGATTGATTTTTCTCGATTTGTTTAGCCATACATTAATAGGTATTCCCGCCTAATTCATTATTAATTAATTAATTTTCAAATTAGGTAACTACTCCAACTTAAGCACTTATTTCTCCAAAAATTTATCGGCAAAAAAGCCATTCAAAACAAACCGTGTTTACAATTATATATATATATAATATATAATATATATATATATAATATATATAGCTATGTTTCCCAACCTTTAAGAATTTTCTTAAAAAATTGTCAATGGCTTGTAACACATCTTTAAAGTAATGATTTATTTGCAAGAAAAAATAATTTGATTAAAACTTATAATTTCAAGAAATTAAATCAAAACAAATGATATAAAATTGCTTTCTGCATTAAAGTATTAAAGTTGGTGGTATCAGCAGGACAGCGAGAGAGTCTATCCTCTATTCACTAGCGCTAGAACAGAAAAATTGCATTTGCGTCTGTGGTGATGTGCCACACCTACCAACAGCTCACCACTTTACCGCACATATCCAAGCGGTGTTACGAGGGCCAGTATCAAACACTGAACCCTATGCTACCGGGGAGGATGTATCAAGTTTGCATATTGATAGTTATTTACGAAAAGACACAAACAAATTTATAAAATCAAAACCAAGAAATGCGATTTTTGGGGGTTTGTATTTGGTCCAATTGGATGAATTTTACCTGTTCAACACATTTTCCTGAGTCAACGACTTTTACTGGTTCAACATATTTTCCTTGAATCAAAGACTTTTGCCAGTTCAACATATTTTCCTTGACTCAACGACTTTTGCCTGTTCAACATATTTTCCTGAGTCAACGTCTTTTAGCCGTTCAACATATTTTGCCTAAGTCAATGAATTTTGCCCGTTCAATATGATTTTCCCTGACTCAACGACTTTTGCTTATTCAACATATTGCTCATTTTATTTCTATTTTATAAAAGCTTCTGATTTCCATAGTTCACTCAACTTACAAATATTGTTCACTACTTCGGATTAGTTTTATTATAGAAATAAGAGATCATTTCAAAATCATTTCAATAGACTTCTTTTTTAAATTATTTGAATTTACCAATAAAATCGGAAAAAATATTCGTGTTTTTCATATTTTTTACAAATAACTATCATCATGTAAACGTAATTCCAAAGCAACTTTTATTTTGATTTCATTTTGTTTACCATAAATGAATTAAGATGTGCTCGAATTCAAAAAGTTGACATTTTTTTTCATTCTTAGGGTTCCGAAATAATAACTCCATTAAATGATACGTATAATATACGATATATATATATTATATATATATATATATATAAATATATATATATATATATAATATAATATATATTATATGTGTGTGTGTGTGTGTTGTGTGTATAAAATATGTATAATATATATATATATATTAATTTACATTATATCTACACACACACACACACACATATATATTATATATATATATATATATATTGATATGAGAAAATATACCATGACTTATTATTTGTGTTCAGGAATATAAAGTGGAACAATTGATAGGAAGAAAACGAAATTAAAATTACAAATCAATATTATTAAAAAAAACATCGCATAAAGAACATCAAATGATAGTGACACCCAATAGAAAATATTGTAAAGTAACAGACTGTCATTTTTGATAAATCTCATCAACTATGACACAATTATAAGACTACAATTAAGGGATTGAATAGAATATACGTTTATGTTGATGCAGAAATTACTAGGGTGTGTCAATGTTGACAATATTTTGGTATGTGCTAATTTGCGGCCAGTATATCATGTGACAGAAGCAGTTCAAGCTGTGGTAGGTACCCGCTGTGGTTGGTAGTATCGTTGTAGTTGGTGCGCTGACACGTTCTGTATGTTTCCACTATTCCTTTCTTCTTACTTCTATCTTCTTCAAAGTTCTGTTGTCTTAAGATGTGCCAAGGTTGTCCTAGGTTTTAGAGACAAACTGAAGGCATATATTTTTTGTGATCACATTTCATTAAACTTAAACTTAGGATTCTCAACCTTATGCGCGAGCCGAGCCGTCTTTTCAGCATGAGGTCGACTCTAATTAAGACTTATCTCACTATCTATTCCCACCGTTATCCCAGCAGGAAGTCACGGGTCAGATTGAGGTCATTGAATGTCACTCAATCTACCGGTTCAGATTTAAATTCAACAACACCTGGATTCAAATCTGTTTACTACACTAACCGTCCAAAAGCGACAGTACGTCCATCAATATATAACTCTTCGGTCAATGGGAAATTCGTTTGAATAATGTTACTGTATGGTAGAGTAGAAATTAAAAAATAACAGTAATTCTGAATTCACAGAGCTTTGACTTTTCTCTGGCCGTGTGTTATCCTCTGATTGTCAGTTTGGTTCGTGGAAAACGGGATGTGCCCTTGGAATTTAAGGAGTTCTAGTTTAGGTTCCCCAAGAAGGCAGACCTGTCTCCAGGATGGCTATTCTCTTGCATGTTATGGTTAACTCTGTCTAAATAAAAGACTTCTGAGAAATACACAAATGTTTGTGTTACATACGAAAAATAACAACGAACACAGAGCTGAAGAAGTCCCAAAGGAGCATACCAAAAGAAGGGAGAATCGGCCCAGATACCCAGACAGAGAATAGATGAGCCAATCCAGCATAGTAGCAGATAAATTCAATATGATAAGAATGATGAAAAGAAGTAAGGGGGCAATATAACAATTAGTGTGTTGAATTTCAGATTAACTATTTAGAAAAAAATTGGTATTTCATTCATTGTTAACTTTCTGTCCTTTTGATCGATATAAATATGTTATAATATATTAATGATTTGAAGGCAATTACAATGCATATAAGAAATAAAAACAAAAAGATGTTATTTTTGTCTTATCGATTTCAAAGAAACTTTATCTTCAGAGATGAATACATATAAATATGTATATATGCACACATACAGTATTGGTCATAATGAATGACTAACAGGGTTTTTCCTGTACTTTTCTATTATGAAGTGTTCATTGATTTCACACGTGATAGACTCATTTTGATTGGTCCAATTGGATAATAATTTTTTTTAATGTTCCTATTTATTACGCGTTTTCGTTCTGATGGGATCTAGCTGTTTATTATTGTCGTACAAAGTGTGGTAATAGTGAGTATGTCAGGTAAAAGAATTTAATCGGAGATGCATACGCAGATCAAAATTCTCAGTGAAGAAGAATACAACACTCGCGTAATCGCTGTCAACCAACAGTTGCCAAGTCGATGAATTTAATAATTCTATTAAAAGTTTTAATATAAAAAATAACAGTCTCATCCTTGATATTTGATATTCTTTAGGTAAATAAATATTTAAAGCCATTTTCTCCAAGACAGTAATTGTAGCAAATGAGTTGTTATGGAGATCTCCACCCCCTCCTCAATCTTATGCAGAGTTCTTTCCCTTTGCTATCTTCCACTAGATTTTGTTTTACAGTATACAAACCTCAGTGGGTCATTTAATGCCGACAAAGTTTTGAAATAAAATTCTTAATGAATACTCAACTTTTTTTTTTTTATAAACACATTTTTCTATTTAACCCATAGAGGAGACTCTAACAAGTACCGCAACAAAATGGCTATTACATGCGAAAACAGATGAACACTGTGTGATGGAAAAGTACCAGAAAAATCATGTGAATCATTCATTCTGGCCAATGGTTAGCTCAGTCAGTGGAGTGTTCGGCTAGAAACCACAAGGTTCCTAGTTCTATACCCGTACTCGCCAACTCAGCGTATGAGTAGCACAGGGATTTGTGCGGTAATGTAAGGAGCTGATGGTAGGTGACGCTAAAATAATCTCCTTGGTCTAGCGCTAGTGAAGAGGAGATAGACTCCCTCGCTGCGTGGCTGGTACCGACATTAGGCTGCCCCGACGACGACTTATATTCACACATACGTAAGCGCGTGGTATAATGGTTTAAGTCATGGGAAATGGACTCGTCGCCCCGAGTTCAAATCTCGGATGTGGTAATTGCATTTCACTTTGCGCTAATACCCTTGGGAAAGGTATGAATCCTACTCTCCCACCAGCTATGGATAAAATAGTAGGACAGACTGGGCTCTTTAACCTTGGTTAGGCAACCGGTCTAGGAGAAGGAAAACTCTGAATTCAAACCTGTTGAACTCCGCTTAAGAAATTGACTTTGTGTCATATCCTGCTTGTGCGAAGGGGTTGGTATATATATATATATATATATATATATATATATTCACACATACGCACAGATTTAACAATAATGTTATAGGTTGTATTGTAGGTTATTTCAAATACCGCCATTTTTTTTTTATTTTACGACATTTGATAAATGATCTGACGCTTTCGTCTTTGAACTGATACACATAACGGCTTTTCAATATTGTATAATCGGCTCGTTTTAACTACTTCGACGTTAAATTGATCATTTCAACCAATAAAATATCTAAACAAATTAACTACCTAATTTTTAGCAATATATAAAAGAATTCCCATTGGGAAATAAGATGTATGGGTCTGATTTCTTGTCAGGTGTGAAAATGTCAATAACAACATAAAACTCACCACTCATTTTCATCACTTTCCACCGGCCCTATCTTTTCAGCCCTGTCGGCTATGGATGGAGGGAGAATAGTTGGATTCACACCATTCCATTTTTATCATATATATACATTTACCAACACCTCCGCACGAGCAGGATGCGACAGAAGGTCAATTTCTTTAAGCAGAGTTTAACAGGTTTGAATTCAGAGTTTTCCTTCTCCTAGACTGGTTACCTAACCATAGTTAAAGAGCCCAGTCTGCCCTGCTATTTACCCATAACTGGAGGGAGAATTGGATTCATACCTTTCCCAAGAGTGTTAGCGCCTTTTTATCATATATGTGCTAGAAAGCGGTGGCTGAATGTTCTGGGTATGATGCTAAACTGTATCTAGTGGTGAGGTTCCAATTCTGGAGCTCTGGGGAGTGTGGAGTACATCTTCATCGCTATTATTCCCAGGTCCACTTTGACCTGTTAGAATCTCATCTATGAGTTAAATAGATTAAAAAAATGAGTTAAGAGAGTTAACAAAAAATGAGTTTAAAAATTTGAATACCCAACATAAATTAATAAAACAAAAAAAGACTTCGGCATGAAATAACCCAAAGTTTGGCATGCCGTTAAATCAAATCAACCAACCAACCAACCAACCAACCAACCAACGAATCTATGATGCTTTTTCTAAGGCCCAACATTCTTCCGAATGTGATTTTTTTAATGGTTTGAATTCAGTGTTTTCTTTCGTTGTTTTTCTTTCGGCCGATCCGCTCTTCAGCCTTCTAGACTGGTTGCCTTATCAAATTTAGAGAGCCCAGTCAGCCCTACTATTACTCCATAGCTGGGGAGAGGTCTAGAAGATATGTATTCATGAATTTCCAAAGGCATTAGTGTGAAGTGAAATACTAACAGCCCCGTCCAGGATTTAATCTTGGCTCGCTGTGTCTATCCCACCACACCCGTTTCCCTAACACGTGACTCATAGATTTGCCGGAATTCGATCAGCAATTGAAGTCGTTGCCATAGGTGACAAGCTGAATTTTGCGTAATTCTTATTGTCTTTATTGGAACATTTATCGTAAAGGTTTTAATGTTTTCCTATTTCTATTAATTGAATTTGGTAATCAATAAAAAGCATCTGTTAACATAATCAGTCAATCTAACAATTTTAAAGCGATGATTTGCAAACGGTTTATACACACGATCATTTATGTTGTAATTGTCCAGATAACATAGAAGTAAAGGAGGGTTGGTTGCTTGGTTCGTTGTTTGGTTGGTTGCTTATTTGCTTGGATTTTACGGCATGCCAACCCTTTTTAGGTTATTTTATGCCGAAGACGTTTTCTTGTATTCATTCTTGTTGGACATTCGTTTTTTTTTAAACTCAATTTTTAGACTCATTTTTAAAACTCATGTTTTCTTCTATTGATAGATTGTTGGTTGGTGTTTTGTTTTATCAACTCTTTTCGGGTCATCATAACGTCCATATAGCATAGAATAAAGAAGGATTGGTTAGTTGGTTGGTTGGTTGGATTTTACGGCATGTCAACACATGCTGGGTTATTTTATGCCAAAGACGTTTTGTTTTATTCATTCTTGTTGGGCATCAATTTTTAAAATCATCTTTAAAACTTATTTTTTTAAAATCTAATTAGATTGTTGGTTGGTGTTTTGTTTTATCAACTCTTTTCGGGTCATTATATCGTCCATATAGCATAGTGTAAAGAAGGATTGGTTTGTGGGTTGGTTGGTTGGATTTTACGGCATGTCAACACGTGTTGGGTTATTTTATGCCGAAGACGTTTTGTTTTATTCATTCTTGTTGTGTATTCGATTTTTTCAAAACTCATTTTAAAAATCTATTTAACCAACAGATGGGACTCTAACGGATGCTACCACTCCGTGTCAGTTTTTTTAAACCATAATTTTTTAAATATATTTTTAAAATTCTTCTTCTATTCAAATGGATGAAGCTGTTTTCCAGTATCCAATACAATTTAATTTTAATTGGTTGTGTGGTTCTTTGGCTGGTTGGATTTTACGACACGTCAACCCTTGTAGCCGAAGACGTTTTATTTTATTCATTTTTGTTGGGCATCAATTTTTAAACTCATTTTTAAAACTTATTTTTTAAATCTATTTAGATTGTTGGTTGGTGTTTTGTTCTATTAACTATTTTCGGGTCATTATATCGTCCATATAGCATAGAGTAAAGAAGGATTGGTTTGTGGGTTGGTTTTTACGGCATGTCAACCCTTGCCAGGTTATTTTATGCCGAAGACGTTTTGTTTCATTCATTCTTGTTGGATATTCAGTTTTTTAAAACTCAATTCTTTAAACATGTTTTTAAAACTCATTTTTGATCTCTTGATAGATTGATGGTTGTTTTGTTTTACGGCATATCAACTCTTTTCGGGTCATTTAATGCCGAATCAAGTCATTTTGATATGTGGTTAGTTACAGTACCTGCTGTTGCTTAAATGATAACCCATCTAAGTATTAGAACAGGCTCATCGTTGCTTAATCAGTGCTTTCGACGTCACTTGACCGTAAGCGATCGTTAGAATTTAATATATTCATAGTTCCGTGAAGGCTCTTAAGTTCGACAAGAATGTTTTCGAATTATACAACAAACGCCTAAACAAAGCCGGGGGAACATCGGCCGAAACGTTGTGTATATAACAAGAAAAATGAGGACAACAACCTGAAAAATCTAAATAATACAAATTATCAAGTATCATCTCAAAATTTCCCACAAATAAAAATTTCTAACTCAATTGTTCAATCTATTTAACCCATAGATGGTACATTAACAGGTACTACCACCCCGTGATATTTTAAGAATTTAAACATAGAATAAGTAAATATTCAATTTTTAAACATTTAAGAGAGGATTCTAAATGGTATCATATAGATAAATCTGTATATTTCACCATTTTCTCGTTTTTTTATTACTTTTCTTACTTTTCTCTTTTTACAAACTTATAAGTTATGGTTGAGAATAGAGGAAAGTGTGGATATAACAACACAGACAGCTAAAATATACCATTCCCTACACACCAATCCCACCCGACTTTCCCTCATCTCTCACCCATTTATCTTTTCACTATAAAAGCAGAATGTACAAATACTTATGTCAATAAAGTTTTGAAAAAGCTTCATCCAATAATGAGGCGAAATATCAATTGAATTTAGCTGTCTGTGTTGTTATATCCACATTTTCCTCTATTCTCAACCATATTTTGTCGGATTTATCCAAATCTTTCACTCCTCATACATATAAGTATATTCTTCAAATGTTGCCCAATAGATGCGTAGCTCAGTCGGTAGAGCGTTCGGCTAGAAACCACAAGGTTCCTAGTTCGATACCGGTCCCCGCCAACTCAGCGTATGAGTAACACAGGGATCTGTGCGGTAAAGTAAGGAGCTGATGGTAGGTGTGGCGCTCCACCTCAGACGCTAAAAACAATCTCCTTGGTCTAGCGCTATTGAAAAGGGGATAGACTCCCTCGCTGACTGGCTGATACCGACTTTAGGGCGCCCGTCGACTACATATAGGAGGCTAATTTTACCATTTTATACATACGTGCAGATATATGGATGTATTTAAAAGGTGTTTAATGGAACTGAAGGTGTAATGGAAGATACGAAACCTATAAGTATTCTTCCCGGAGGATCTACATTGATTAACTCTGCGCGGATACTGGATGCTGCGCAGAGGACCTCCCTGGGACAATGAATGATAGAGAAGGTCGGCAAGAGATTATCATGGATATCCGTACTAATTAATTGCGCGACATGATGATGATGATGATGATGATGATTGTGATGATGATGATGAGAGGAACCTAAATGGTATCATATTGATAAATCTGTATATTTCGCAATTTTCTCGTTTGCCTTTTACTTACGTTTCTCTTTTTACAAACTTATAAGTATATTCTTCAAATGTCACCCAACAGATGCGTTTATATAGGAGGCTAATTTCCCAATTTTATACATACATGAATATATGGATGTATTTAAAAGTTGTTTAATGGAACTGATAGCGCAATGGAAGATACGAAACCTAAAAGTATCCACTAAAAGCTTCCGGAATATTCTATTATAATAGATTCATTGTTTGGTGCCACTACTGCAGTTGTCGTAATTTTTCAAATTCTATTTTTCTTCTTCTGTCTTCGCGAATTCTTCTGGTTATAGAACTCAGAAAAGGAAGCTATTTGGTAGCTGACGAAAGTTCTGCTTTCCATGAAGAAGAAAATAGTTTTTTGAATCTACCAAAATTGCTTTCAGGCATTGTCCTACTTAACAATCCGAGTATATCTTATTCAAAATTTAACAAAGAATCAGCAATGATTTATTCAGAAGGAATAATCAGGATCATTCGTTTTTCAATACGTTCTTCTTCTTATAAAGAACAACGTATTGAAAGGTTTTACGTGAGACAATTAGTTCAGACCATTAAAAAAAGATAATGAGTTTTCTTTGATAATGTTCATGTTTCTCTTTTCTTTATTTCTCTTTTTCTTTATTCTCTTTTCTTATCACTCCTTTCCTTTCTCTCTGTCTTTATTGAGTATATATTAATTTATATTCATGTATAGATATCAAACAAACAGACACAATGAAGTAGATGTTTCTTTATTCCTATTAACATATTATTATTTGTTTTAACACTGAAACTTTTCCTATAATCACATTCAAATTAATTAGCAAGATCTGTGGATATACTACAGTATTATCATTCGCTTTCTCTTTCGGGTCATTTAATACCGAATAAAGTCTGGTTGCTTAGAGTACCTGCTGTTGCTCAATTGGTCACCTGTTACAATTCATGAGAGTCATAAATTGACAGACCCTGTAGAGTTTTAAAATAAGTTCGTTAGAATGAAAAGCGTAGGTGGCTAGATTTCCGTAACCGTTGGGTTATGATTGGCATTTGGATGACCCCAACTGACCCTGGTATAGAGTAACGAGGAAATAGATAGTTTTTAGAATTTAGATTCGACCTGTCTTGGGGGAAGGTTGGACGTGGTTCTCTCTCTCTCTCTCTCTCTCTCTCTCTCTCTCTCTCTCTCTCTCTCTCTCTCTCTCTCTCTCTCTCTATCTCATCTCGCGCGTTTGAATATGGGCTAATAAACTTGATTGATCAAGAACAACGAAATGTCTTGTTAGTTTATTAATTAATTACAATGAGCAAATCAGCCCAGAAAAAAACCAGCCCTTAGTTAGAAGAAGCAGTAATGAAGTTAACAAGTAAGATCATCCTGTAGGGTTCAAAGTTATAACAAAGTCATAACTAGTTAAAACAACAAACTCCGACACGTTTGTGAGACAAAACATTTTATATAGATAACAGCACATGGAAATGATACATAAAATACAAGATAGTGTACATAAACATATATACATCAAAGGACTGGAGTGTCCGTACATAGAGATCACTTACTAAGAGGGGGACCGAGCCCCACCGAGAAAGGGGTAGACAGTAGTCTAACCCATGTGCTCGTTCCGGAGATCTAACTAAAAGAGGAAGAGAAGTTTAAATCAGGCGCTTAAATACCAGAGGTCCCCTAGTGGGAACAAACAGCAACACCGCGGGAAGATAACTCTTCCTGGCAACGGGAAGATAATCCCCACAATCCTCTCTCTAATCTGTCTCTGTCTCTGTCTCTGTCTCTGTCACCCGAGTTTCCTCTCTCAATTATATACCCGATGGGATATACAATATATTGGAATAGTAGGAATCAAAGGGCGCAAAAGAACCAAATGCGTAAAACGCCTCACAGAAATAACGGAAAACAGTTCAATGTGGTTATGGAAAAAAAGAAATGTCCCGTGGAACAATTCGAAGTAAAAACGTCATCTCACCACCTGCTCGCGAAAGCGTAATGCGATTCACTCAACATTTCCATAACACGCGCAGTTTAAAAACAACTTTTCACCGTTATTCATTTGTATATTTGATTGTACGATACATTGGATACATTTTGTGGGGCCTCACATCAGTGAGGAGGGGAGGGCGGTGTGCAAATAAAACCGTTGAGAGGAAGGCCCCCCGAAACGGTGCACATTCTCTCCTGATTACCCTAAAACCAATAATATAACAAATCAAAACAAACATAACAAACAATCTTGGAGTTAAACATCTCGTCGATTGTGCTATTGGATCGTGGAGCATTCTACAGTGCGCTCGCTTTCTGGTAGTTTATCAAGTAACTTTTTTCTATTGGTATACAATACACCCAATTAAGTATTGATCAAACTCATCACTGCTTAACTTCGGTGATCTAGTGGAAACTGGTGCTTTCCGCCTGACTTGACTGTAATCTCCAAAAATTCAGTTATTGTGCTGTTTGCCTTTACAAAGGAAAAGTACAGAAAAAAAATTGAATGAAAAAGACGGAAAGAAACCAGATGATTAAGTAGAGGTCAAAACAGCAATAAAGTTTGACCAGATTTTTAGAACAAAGAGATTTGAAATCCCGTGTGAAATCTCGGAGCATGAGACTTATGCGAGAATTGCAAGGGGTAGTGGGATTTTTGAAAAGTAGGGAGTTTTAGATCCTGGGTCCGAAGAGTTAAAATCCGGACCAAAGTCAGTTGGAATACAGGACTTGGAAAGTAGAAATTCCGAATTTACTTTATGTCTCTCCTATGGTTGTTCAGTTCAATTTGTGGAGGTGAACTTGAGATTTAGGGAATTCTAGCTTAGGTTTGGGGGGAACAGATTGGTTTCTTCAGGGTGTGATTATCAACTTGGGGTTAAATAAAGACGTCTAAAAAATATACAAAAATATACAACGAACACAGAGATGAAGAATTCCCCAAGAAATCCCAATGGAACAGATCATAATAATGGAGAACCAGCCCAGAAAATAGATGACAAGGTTCAGCCTAGTACCGGAAAAGTACACTATGATTAGATGGTGACAAAAAGTAATGGGCTATACAACAATGAAAAGGGAAGATAATACAGACAAAAGAAGGTTCATTAAAAGTTATGTAGGTCAAGTCTTCATTTCTTTTTTGTCTACAATTGTTGTCGAATTATGGAGTGTGAATGGAAGAATGAAAAGCTGTTCATTAGAACTGATATCGGTTAAAGAACTTTCTTTTCTAAATCTAAATGGGGAAAGCCTAAAGGTTTCGAGTGATTCATCCCATATTATCGCTCTGTTGTTTTGCCAAGAAAAGAAAAAGAGATTATCGGTGTGGTAACATTTCTATTTTATATGAACTTGATATTTACTTACTTTAATTCCCATTTACTCTGAAATCTACGAATATTTTCAACAGTTTTATTTTGTTGTTTTCTTTTAACTGTTGTCCTCATCTTTATTGGGAAATATACATACAAAACGTTAAATGAAACCAAAAAATGGATTATCTATTCCTGCATATCTATTGTTAAGACTTAATGTTAAGAATGGACATAGAAAATGTTATTATCATATTATACATCTATAAACTATAGCATAATAATTGAATTTCATAAATGATTTTCTTCATTGATATGGGACATTGGCATATTTTTAAAAAATGATTTGGTACATTAAGATAATTATTGAAATATTGTTTTGGGATATCATTATATTTAAATCATTGATTTTGTACATTGACAAATTCATTAAAAACAGTTTGTGGTATTCGCATATTTAAAACATTGATTTTGCACATTGGCAAATTTATTTTTAAAATTGATTTGGGATATCATTATATTTAAAACATTGATTTTGCACATTGGCAAATTTATTTTTAAAATTATTTTGGGATATCATTATATTTAAATCATTGATTTTGGACATTAGCATATTTATTTTTAAAATTGTTTTGGGATATCATTATATTTAAAACATTGATTTTGGACATTGGCAACATTTTTTCGAAAATTTTTGGGATATTAGTATATTTAAAACATTGATTTTGTACATTGGAAAATTTATTAAAAACATTTTTGGGATATCATTATATTTAAAACATTGATTTTGTACATTGGAAAATTTATTAAAGACAGTTTTGGAATATTAGTATATTTAAAACATTGATTTTGGACATTGCCAAATTTATTAAAAAACAAAAATATATCTAAATTAAATTTGAATGATCAAATTCCAATTTAGAATGTTTTACCTGTTTGAATCATTGCTATGCTCGTGTTAACAAAGTCTTGACACTTGTAGTATAGTGAGATCTGTCTGATCCAAGATATTACAAGTAACATTTGAAGAAGGCCGGGGGTACTTTATCTGAAGTGTTGTGCATTCATATTTCACAATAAAGGTGAATACAGCAGTCGGAAAAATCAAAATAATACATATCAAGCCTCATCTAAAAAATATCAGACAAATAATATATTCAACAGTTTTATTAAATAATATAAAATTGATATAATTATAACGAAGAATTGAAGAATATAACAAATATCTTTTCTAAAATAATAACTATGAGGATGACTTGATCGCCTTAATCTAGATTAAAATGTTAAAATTCAATATACAGGGTGCCCCGAAAGTCTTGTCACTCTTCCATATTGTTTTAACTTTCATTATTTTTGTTTTAATAATACTAGAAAAGAAAACACCCTCCTGGAGGTGTAAAATTAAGTTTTGAAATATTTTGCTTGGGGGGGGGGTAAAAGTTCAGTGTCAGAGGGTTTGTATCATAAGTAAGTAAAATCATCAAATTTCTCAAAGCAGTAAAAAATTAAAAAAAATTTAAAATAGAAACTTAGTTGTGTCATCGTCAAATAAAATTTTGCATAGATCTATTAATTATTAATTAAATAATTATTTTCAATATTTTATATATACATTTTACACAAATTCGTAGGTATTTATTTGTTCATTTGTAAGATTTTAGTTAACTGATTGTTACTGAAAAGATGACTATTTCTTGTTTGCAAATAATTTTCTCGTAATCCTTTATTTGTTAGATAACTTTGAATATATATCAAGATAAAACAAACTATATGTAAATATATAAAACCGGGCACATATTTATTAAAATTTGTTTTAAAAAAACAATAAGGATCGTTTAAGTTTAGATACTCAAATTTTGAGTGTATATAATATAAGGTTATTTTTTTATTCTATGTATTGACGATTTTGGGTAATGTGACAAATTGTGACCGAATCTCCATCATCAATAGATAATATATAATATCCATCATTATAATAATAATAATAATAATAATAATAATAATAATAATAATAATGATAATAATGATAATAGTGTTGATAAACAAAAAAGAAAGAACTTGTCAATTGGTGGATTTTGCAGTTCCAGCAGATCACAGGGTGAAGCTAAAGGAAAATGAAAAAAATGACAAATACTTGGACCTTGCCAGAGAACTGAAAAAGTTGTGGAACATGAAAGTGAAAGTGATACCAATTGTAGTTGATGCACTTGAAACAGTCCCAAAAGGATTAGAAAAGGGTTTGGAAAGTTTGGAAATCAGAGGAAGGATTGAAACCATTCAGAACACTGCACTGCTGCAATCTGCCAGAATACTCAGAAGAGTCCAGGAGACCTGAGGAGACTTGCTGTCACTCAGACTCCAGTGAAATACCATCAGCTAACACTGATGTGAAAACTCAAAAGGAGCAAATAATAATAATAAAATTTTCTATTTCAGATGTCTGACATGAGCTCAAACAGTTTAGAAGAGAAACTGCTTGCAAGTGTATGAACACATAATCGTGTGCATTCTGGCAAGAGTATGGAGGTGTTGAGAGAAGGCTTTACTGCAAGATTCTCATTACTTTTATTGTTTTATTTTTCCTAACAAATTAATTAGAAAAAGGTAAATAAATGATGAAAAATATGGTGGGAAAAATTAAATAAATAAAATAAAACATTTAATACTTTATAAAGTTTAATTACTTACTTAAAAAGCATCATATTCATTCAGCTACACTGAGATGTTTGTTTTGTTTTACGACAGACGTTAATGATTTTTTTTTAATAGTCAGGCAGTAACTATAAGATAAGCTCCTTTATTTTACGACTAATGAATGAAACATAAAAGACGCATCAACAAATTCAATTTAAATTCAGTAAAAACTTTTCACAATTCTGTACAATTGAGTAAATTTGACTAGATAGGGCATGTCATAGGGCATCTTTCCTACGAAGTCTGCACTCGAATTTTATTCTTCCGCATAAAATCGGTAAGGTAAATAGAAATTTACCATTAAACCGTTATTGGAAGATTGACGGTAGTTCACCTTTCTCTGGCCTAGACGCCGATCTCTGATTGGCCGAAGGCGAGCATGTCAAAGGGAAGTGACTGAGTGTTAACTAAGTTGAATTGTGTCCGTTAGTAGAAAGAAGCAGACGTAACGTTCGTCTGTCCTAATATGCCAACTTCTCACTGCGCGGTTGAAAACAATTTTGGGCTTCGGGTTTTTTTAATAAAGAACAAAGAAAAATATTAAGTCTTGCTTAATTATTACAACCAAGAAATGAGCAGACAACCCAGCCCAGCAGAAGAAAGAAAGCCCAGAAGAAAAAGAAGATGGGCGCCGACGAAACAGAACAGGCAAGAATCCCTCTACGCTACTCACCCTTCTCGCCATTTATAGACCCGATATGTAAAGTGGTATATATCATTTAAATGATGTGGTGTAATGGTTAAAGACATGGGAAATGGACTTGTCGCCCCGAGTTCAAATCCTGGTAATTGCATTTTCACTTTGCGCTAATACCCTTAGGAAAGGTATGAATCATACTCTCCCTCCAGCTATGGATAAATAGTAGGGCAGACTGGGTTCTTTAAATTTGGTTAGGCAACCGGTCTAGGAGAAGGAAAACTCTGAATTCAAACCAGTTGAACTCCGCTCAAGAAATTGACCTTGTGTCACATTGTAACACCTACGGCAGGCCGGGGGCTATTGTACGTCATTTACTGCAGTACCCTGCATTTGCTGCAATTCCATCTTCTCGCTGGGTCTGCACTATTCTTTCTGGCCGTTAATCTTGTGTCGTCTGTTCGCTTCACCTAGGACCTTTACACGTTGTGATCGTGATAAAGCACCCTGGTGGACCCCCTACCGTAAGGTAAACAATTAATAAACCAAGAAAGAACAAAAGACAAGATAAAACAAATTCAGGTGAACAGCAAAAAAAATGACAAAGATGAGATGTAGGACTTCTTCATCTCTTCCAAGCTTCTACTCTGTACTGTCGCCCAAGAGAGGAGCAAATCCCCTCTCAATCCACTCACGACTCCTGCTAAGTTTTCTTCTCTGGTCTAAAACTAAGGGGGATCTTACTCGTCCGCTGCCCAAGAACTAACTGTCCAACTCTTCCAAATTTCCCAGTAATTCCCAAATCTCATCCCAACTCTCACACAAAATCTCATCCTCTGAGATTCATTAACCTCCGCGTGATTTGAAAAACCCTTTGTTTGAAGACCACCCTCATTGATGAGATTTATGGCCATCTTGACTTTTAGCCAACTATCAACTTGCCCAAAAAGCTAGACTTCTCGTCTGGCCAACGGACCTATCACACCTTTTGATCTTTATTTCTTTCTCCTCTATAGAATTTCTTTTATATATATATACACTTATCTATACATGTATACACATATATAAATATATATATACACACACACACGTAAAGGCACGCACCTATGATCCACAGTGAATACACAGACATATACCTATATGTGAGTGGTCTTACTACTATCTAGAACACACACACATATTTATACATATACGTGGTTTGACTTAATACTTATTCATACACATGCACACAACTGCACCCATGCATTGTACCACAACATCCTGCTCGTGTGCAGGGGTTAGTAAATATATGTATATAACATTTAAAGGAGAATAACAGAAGAGTTGAACAATTAGTATCACACGAGGGACCGTGCATTGATTTGGTTTTGAATCCTGTTCTCACGGGCAGGCAAATACCTTTGTCAATGCTGTTTGGGTTGAATACGACTGATGAATGAGCATCGCTAAATCGCAGAACTAATTGCCAAAAGTGCATACAGTTTATTAAACAACAGCTGGTTATAAAGGTCACCAAATGTCAAAGCTGGTCAATAGCAAAATGTTCTGCTTTAAGTTTCAAGGTTAAGATAGGATCAGTCAATATTAGGTACCATGATTCCATTTTAATCGTTGCTTTGTGTTGGCAGATAAAATTTGAGGTAGGAGCGAGCTTCATATACGCTTATGTTAATAAGTTCACTAAAATTTGATTCGTTACTTTTACATGGCATAAAATTTTGAGTCTTGATGATAGAAGTTTTATAAGGATAAAACCAACAAAATTCTAACATAACTGGGAGCATCGGGATGAAACTTTTTACAAAAAAGATTATAAAAATCTGGGCAGTTAAATCCAGGTAAACAATTCATATACATTATCTGCGTTATCCGGACTATTGTTACTTCTTCAGGTATTTCTTGTCGGACTCGGGAACCTTCTTGGACTCGGGAACCTTCTTTTCGAACTCAGAAACTTTCTTGTCGTATTCGGGAGCCATCACGGAACTTTGAACCTAACCTTTTATTACAGTCCACGGGGTATCCTGTTCTCATTCCGCTAACCATAGCTGGGTAGGAGTTATGTTAATCAATTATTTTCTAACTGCTTTCACTCAGGATTGAACTCGGGTTCCAGAGATAACTGTCACTTAGAACTGTCTTAACCTAACTACCTTATCCACTCGGCCATGTGTCCAATTGGACAATTGAGTGTGAATTTTGGAGAAAAAAAATTAAAAAAACAATATGAGTCTAGGTAAAAAAATCATACATAAGTAAATAGGTAGATATTCTAGCCAAATCAAGACATTAGGATTATAAGTTCCCAAAATTCACACTCAATTGTCCAATTGGACACATGGCCGAGTGGATGAGGGCATATCGACCGAAACGTTGTACAAATAACAATGAAGATGGGAACAATAGTCCGAATAACGCAGATAATACTAATCTTCAAGCCTTATCTCAAACATTCAGAGAAATTCATATACAATGTTACCTTCACTTACGAGTGTTCCAACATACGAATTTTCAGAGTTACGAGCTGTCGCTCGGTCGAGTTTTTGAGTTGACAAATGAAATGTTAAGCTACGAGCGAGATTCAGATACGCTTATGTCAATAAGTTCATTTAAGTTTCCAAATTTATTACCGAAAATTATTAAAGGAAAAATGTCGAGAATAATCTCGTTAAAAAATTCTAGGAATATTTTCTCTTTCCCTAAGATCAGATCAACGGAATTACAATGATTAATTTTATTCATCACATTACAAAAACATGAGAAGATTTTTAGAAAATTAAATTTTACTCGTCTATGTGCCAGAAAGGATATTTTGTCTCTTTTAATATTATTATTTATCAATTCTGTTACATATTTATACTGTTATTTTCTTCCACACTTAAATATAAATCTAGACAAAACTATTTCTACATTCTATTGTGAGATGAGAGCAGGTATTTATCCAACCTTTTCGCCACGGGTAAGATATGGCACAAGGTCGCAAGGATGGGGCCTCCAACAAGGATCAGACTCACTATTTAGTACTAATGAATGTGCGAGATTAGTTTGCTAACCATTACACCACGATGGGAAGCCATTTTATTTACCCAACCCGTTTGACACTGGAAGGATGTGACACAAGGTCGTACGTATGAGTCCCCCAGCAAGGATTGAACTCGCTATTTAGTAGTAATGAATCTGTGAGACTAGGCTGCTAACCATTACATCCAGATGGAACAGCCAATGCTTTTGTGAGAGTATAAAAATCATTAAATACATGCATTTGTTTATATATTCTAAGATCACCAGAGAGATCCAGTCTGTAAACAGACGATCATTAATTTATGCTTGCAGTGAAAGTTAATTTAAATCACCCCTAGAGAGCTCTACCGGGTTTTGGGAGCATATATATATATATATATATATAATAAGTAATCCACAGACACGTGTTTCAATTGTAAACAATGCGAGGGTTAGCTAGACGCCAGAACGGTGAATCTGCAATTAAATCCCTATTCAGAGAACTCAACCAAAGTGGGAGTATATATAATAAATAAGTAATCCACAGACACGTGTTTCAAGGTTTCACCTTTCATCAGTGTGGCTATACCGTAACAGCTACTCCTGGCCGGGTTTGAGACCCGAATGAACTTTCGTTCGCCAAGCCCTTCTTCTGAAATAATTCATTCTGATATATATATATATATATATAATATATATATATATATATATATATATATATATATATATATATATATATACGGAGAAGCAAGCTTTAGTAAAAACAAAAAGGGCTAAACGGATTTTCCACTGCAAATCAAAAAGAAATATTCTGTTGGATTACGTTTGAACATTGCAGTAATCTAATGAATGGAGCGGAGTAAAGCTTATGCTTCAGATGGACGTTCGTTTCATTGCAATGTTCTGACAAAACAGACTTTCGGGTTTCAAATCCAACATTCTTTTTTTTTTTTTTTTTCTATTCATTGAATTAGAGAAAATGTTCCATGATAAGCTGACTATTTTAATGCTTGTAAATTTACAATTTCAAAAAGGTTTATAAGCAGATACTTAATAATCCCCTCCCCCACAAAAAAAAATCCCAGTAAGCTTCCGATTTTGGCAGCTTTTCAAACACAACAATTGATTTTTTTTTATTTCTTGTTCGGCAACTTTTCTTTTCATGAAACAATCAGATTACGAAGTATAATTTGATTCTTTTGTGTTAAAAAAAAAAGACAACATCTATAAAGGTTAATTGGCTCAGTGTCATTGTGACATATTAACCACAAGATTCTCTCTGTGAATTGTAAAAAAATCTTAATAGTTCAAGTGTTTTCTTGACTGTCATCCAAACTGATTGAAATTAGGTGGGTGGTTGGAATTGAATCAAAATGTGCACATCAATCATCGCTGATTTGATTTTCATCCTATCTATCTTTACTTTTTGAATGATGTTACAATTTCTGTCGCCATTTTTAGATTGCATGTGAGAGCACTTTACAGTGGAAATCCCCTGTGTTCCTTAGTGAAGAATCCTTGGTTGTTCCTTAGCGTTAGATAAAATCCTTTGGTTGTTTCTCGATCTTCCTTGGTGTAAGGTAGAATCCTTTGGTTGTTCCCCGGTGTTCCTTAACGTTAGGTAGAATCCTTTATAGGCTACAGCCACATAGGCGAAAAGTGCTTTACTTTTTAAAATCCGTCGGATGTAAAAGATGGTTCAATAACTTTTACGTAATAATACGTAAGATAAAATCACAAAAAGAGTATAGTTACTCTTTTACTCTTTTAGAGGGTACAATCAACGTGTTCTAAGCCCCACCAACATGGGTGTTCATCACAACAGAGTAGACTACGTTTAAGCCACAGTTCCAAAGCGATTTTCGTTCAGTTCTGTCGGATGTAAAAGATGGCTCAATAATTTTGACGTAATTATTAAAATAAAATCCCAAAAAGAGTAGACTTGCTTTTCGCACATAGGTTCCTTGGTTTCATAATTAATTAAGTTTTAAATGAGTAAAATATGTAAAAAACTACTTAGCTCCGAAATACAAATTAGCCATTGAGATTAGTGATTTTATCTACCATTTTATAATCAACCAATCAGAACTGCGGTTACGAAACAAGCAGACGAATCTAAAATCCTTTTACTAAAAGATAAACCAAAAAGTACTTTTCCTTCGGAAAGTACAATATATATATATATATATATATATATATATATATATATATATATATATATATATGAAGAGAAAATGGAAATGAATCCGACAGTACGTAATATAGTGAAAAATTGAAAAAACACAAGTTCATAAAACGAGTGATGTTTATTTCGCCAACTCTGCAGTGTTTCAATCTGTTTCAATAGATTTTCATCAGGGCTTTTGTTAATTTGAGGAAAAATAAATTTAAAACACACACACACACATATACACTCGTCACGTATTTAAAATACTATAAAAACATTATATTAATAAAACAAAATTTTAATTAAAAAATAAAATATAAACAGCAAATAAAATCCATTCATATTTTTCTTTTACTAAATAGGATATATATACATATATTTTCATTAATTATATTTTATTTTAATACACACTCATGCTTACACACACACACACACACACACACACACACACACACACATAAACACTCAGATGCCCAGTGAAAGCGATCGTCTGTTTACATTTCCATACACACAAACACCCACGCAACGTAAGGTAGCATCTATATCCCTTTCATCCGTTTGTCTTAGCGTTCCTCATAATTTTAAACATCCAAAGAACGCTAGTTTTTCATTCAACATTTTTTTAGAATAGATTGACCAACAAAACAAAAGACTCTCACAGTTTTCTTATTCTCTGTGATAAATTTATTTTTCTTCAAATTAACAAAAGCCCTGATGAAGATCTATTGAAACAGATCGAAACACTGCACGGCTAGTCACGTCAATCCCTTGCACCTGTGTGATTGTTCCAATCGTATTGCTCTTATGGCAAACCTCCAAGCCTTTTTATCATATATGTGCTTGGAAGCGATGGGCTGGGGGTCTTAATGTCCGGGGTATGATGTTAAACTGCATCTAGTGATGAGGTTCCAATTTTGGAGATGTAAGGCGTGTCAAGTACTCCTTTATTATCATTACTCCCAGGTCCACCCTGATCCAGAGTAGTAGTAGAAACTGTCCGGTTCGCATCTATAGGTTTGATAGATAAAAAAAATTGTTTAAAAAGAGTGAGTCAAAAAAAATTTGAATACCCCACAACAATGGATAAAACATGAAACGCGTCGACATAGAACAAGCCAAAGGTTGACATGCCGTAAAATCCACCCACCCAACCAACCAACCAACCGATCTATCTAAAAAAATAACTTGGAAATCAATTTGGGAATAATCAAAATTAATTGCAAAATCTGAGCCCTTCATAGTAGTTGGCTTAATTGCCACCCAAAGGGTGACTTTTAAGCTAGTCTATATAAATTGACCTGTTAATACAACTACAAAATTACTTAACCTTTTTGCAGGAAGACATTTTATCAAGAAAAATTCCAAATTTAAGCAAAAATACACATTTTCAGACTGGAACATGTACGTTGTTCCCAGATTCTGCGTGAAAATGAATACCTATAATACAAGAAACACCAAATTAAAGACACATAATAATGAAAAGAATCGGGTTCATAACAAAACTCTTTATTGATAAAATTATAGTTTTAATGAATGCGTGGACTACTATAGATAGACTATACATCATATAGAAACTTGATCTCACTTATAATATAAAGGAAGAATTCTTCTAAGCTGTAGCTGTGCCAATGCTACTGTACGGCTGCACCTTTTAGTGCCATACCAATGAAACCCTTTTCTGTTGGAGGGGTCTTACTGCCGCCTCCTGTAGAGTATACATTCAGCGTATTCTAAATCAATGGTTCTTAATTTTTGTACCTCTGGATTCCTTTGATTCTTATTTTACTCTAGTGAATCCTCCATAGTCATTCGATCTTTATGTCCTATTGTGTTTTTTATAACTAGATATTTTTTGCTTGCCTGAACCCCAAAAATATATATAGCCCACTGAGAACCACTGGTTTAGATGTCTATTCACAGCTAGATAAAATGCCTAAATGAACATCACCTAAGCCAGTGGTTCTCAATTGGATTCTAATGCCTTGAATTTACTGATGGTGAAAAAAGTGCACAATTCGGAGTTGTAGGTGACTTTTGAGGCCTGATAATCCCCCTGAGAGTGGGCAAAAATGGCCGATTTCGTGTACAAATAAAGTGTTAAACTAATATGATTTTCTGATAGAGTTCGATGAGGAGTATAACATAGTAAAAGATGGTTGAGTTCTGTTTGGAATTGGGGGGGGGGGATACGGGGCTTCAAAGGTGCCCTAAAATGCTATTTTTCAGCCATTATAAGTCTACGTATCTTGGTGAAAATTTAAGTTAAGGTGTGTGTGTGTGTGTGTGTGTGTGTGTGTGTGTGTGTGTTGTTTTTTCTTTTTTTTTACTTATAGACCCTTTTCATTTCTGTTTTACTCTGGTAGACCCCCCCCCTAGCCATTTTGATGTTTAAACCTATTCCGTTTTTATTATTAAATATGTTTTGCTTGTCTAGATAAAAAAAAATGTATATAGTCCCTGTGGGTGCATAAGACCTCCGGTTGAGAACCACTATTCTAAACCCTATCGGCAAGGTGGCAAATACTTTCATTATATATACTTACCAACTTCTCTGCATGAGTAGGATGCGACACAAGGTCAATTTCTTAAGCGGACTTTAACAGGTTTGAATTCAGAGTTTTTCTTCACTGAGACTGGTTACCTAGCCATGGTTAAAGAGCACAGTCTGCCTTGATACTTACCCATAGCTGGAGGCAGAATTGAATTCATACCTTTCCGAAGAGTATTAGCGCTATGTGAAATGTAAACAGTCTCGTCCAGGAATTGAACTCGGTTTGACGAGTCTATTTCCTACGACTCTAACCATTAGACCACGCTTAGACATACATTATATGTCCTCTGAAGATTATATGTAATTCCATTCATCGGAAATATATTCATGTGTATTGTTCTAAATGTAATTAGAGCTCTTTCAGATAGTTGGCGATGTTTTTTTACAAGACTTATAACTTACAAGATTTACATCAATGTTTTTTTCACTGACAACTGAATCAAACGAATTCTTGGAACGATCGTTGATCTCACTTCCTCTTGTGAGTAACACTTAAAGTATTTGTACCACATAAATGACTCAGTGTTAACAGTTAACAATGTCTACAAAATCCAAAGGCGAATAAATACGACTGTTTGTAATTCTGAAATTCCTCTTACATGAAAGTATGTACAACAAATAATTGCAGAAAAAAAATACACCGTTTAAAAAAAGAATAAAGAAAGGAAGACAATTGTTTTGTTTTCAGCTTTTTTTATCTTTTATGTCAGATAAAAAATATAAAATAACAAAAAATGCATTTAAATCAGAACTAATATAAAGAAAAACTACTACCCCCCCATGGATCCCGGTTGAGAACCACTGGTTTACAGAATAAAGGTAAATATCATCATACTAGATAAATTTATATCTAAGTAAGTAGGAAGCGCGTGGTGTAATGGTTAAAATTATGGGAAATTGACTCGTCGCCCCGAGTTCAAATCCTGGATATGGTAATTGCATTTCACTTAGCGCTAATACCCTTGGGAAAGGTATGAATCCTACTCTACCTCCAGCTATGGATAAATAGTAGGGCAGACTTGGCTCTTTAACCTTGGTTAGACAACCGATCGAGAAGGAATACTCTGAATTCAAACCTGTTGAACTCCGCTTAATAAATTGACCTAAGTAAGTATCCTAAACTCGTCAGTAAACTGCATTTAACGGCGAAGTTTAAATTCTGGAGAATGTGGAATATCCCTTTGTTACCATTACTTCCCAGTCCACTTTAGTTCAGAGTGGTAGTATCTGTTAGGGTTCCATCTATGGGTTAAATAGATAAAAAGTTGTTTTTTTAAATCTGACATCCAGGAAGTATACCCGTTAGATCAGCGAAGTTAAGCAGCGATGAGCTCGTTTAATACCTATTTGGGTGACCAACTAAGCGACAGCAGATATTTTTCAAAATGATTTGATTCGGTATTGGTTTGGTTTGTTCTGTTTTACGGCATATCAACATCAGTGGGTCATTTAATGCGGACAAAGTTTTGAAATAATTTGATTTTTAACGGATACTCAATTTTTTTATAAAGTCATGTTTTTCTATTTAACCCATAGATGGAACACTAACAGGTACTACCACTCCCGGTCAGAGTGGCA
Organism: Doryteuthis pealeii; assembly: GCA_023376005.1. Taxonomy (NCBI): domain Eukaryota; kingdom Metazoa; phylum Mollusca; class Cephalopoda; order Myopsida; family Loliginidae; genus Doryteuthis; species Doryteuthis pealeii. The sequence goes on from CM042149.1 coordinate 87,061,864, forward strand.
CAGGGAGCAATGGTGATGAAGGAGTACTCCACATTACCCAAATCTCCAAAAATGGAACCTCACCATCAGATAGAGTTTAACGTCATTCCCAGGACATGTAGACCTTCAGCCACCGCCTTCTAGCACATATATGATAAAAAGGGTTGAGCCATCATATAGATGCTAGGGCTTGACGTGACCAGCCGATTGATCGAGGGGTGGCTCTCCGACTGCCCGTCTAGCCCAAGATAGGGCCAAAGTGGAGTATTGCAAGTCATGAACTGCTCATCCACCTGGGTTCCATCCTCAAGCATCACGGATCGCCACCCACGGCCAACAGGTGGCCCAATCGGGGGGGGGGGTCTTACCCCTCTGCAGAGGTGCAGTCGGTGCATTCTAACGCCTCAGCCGACAGGGCGGTAAAAAGGTTTGGGGGTTTGACAAGAGAAATAGGAGATAGAGATTAACGTGGCCAGCAAATTGATCGGAAGGGGAGTCTCTCCGACCACCTGTTTAGCCTAGATAAGGGCCAAAATGGTTTCCTGCATGTCATGGAGTGCTCACCCACCACGATTTCATCAATAAGTATCACCTATCACCACCTAACCCATGGCTAACACAGCGTATGCTCCAGCCACAATTGAATTCATTAACAATAATCTGCTAATGAAGTTTGTTAACCCTTACATCACGCAGTGTGTCCAGAAGAATTGCATTAACATTATGCAAATAGATTTGTTATTTATATAAAAAAATTTTGAATGTTTATCCACTAAAATATCAATGGATGATTGTACTTTATTTTTTGTTTTGGACAGAAACTGAATTCAATTATTTTCCAAAGCAGTAAACACTTACATAAAATAAAAATCGCCATTACTATCAAGTCCACTTTGACTCGGAGTGGTAGTACCTGTTAGGGTCCCATCAATGGGTTAATAGAAAAATGTGTTTTATAAGTTCTGTATTAATCCAATCTCCCATAAAAAAAAACATTATTTTTGATATGGTGTAAAGTTTCAACATTCTATTTCTTTTGATCTTATCCAGGTTCTCAAAACTTATCTGTCCTGAATATGACGTTAAACTGCATCTCGTGGGGAAGTTCCAATTATGGACCTTTTCAGTCAACGTTTGCAAATGGATGTCTTTCAGTATCAGTGATTAAGTAGTCAATCAGCCAGGCATTCGGGCTGTTGATTGGCTGAGGTTTAAACCACATAACATCGCTTAGTCTATAAATTTAAGTGGTGTATTGTAGCACGGCTTATATCACCAAATAATCCAACAAAACGAGTTTAGCAAAAATGTGTTTTAAAAAATTGAGTTCAAAATAATAATTTTCAATACCCATCAAGAATGAACGTGTTCGGCATGAAATAACCCAAAAAGGTTTGACATGCCATAAAATTCAAAAAACAAAACAAAAAAATAAAAACATTTATTCAAAATCTGCGTGGCTCTATTGAAGAATAGTAAATGATTTAATTTTTTTATTTTTCATCGTGCTCTACTAATTTTAATCAGACATACAAAATAAACTTTAATTATAGAGAGTAAAAAATTATCCACACTTTCACTATAAAAATAAAGTCGTCGGGATGGCCTAAAGTTGGTATCAGCCAATCCGCGAGGGAGTCTATCCCCTTTTCAATAGCGCTAGACCAAGGAGATTGTTTTTGCATCTGAGGTGGAGCGCCACACCTACCTTCAGCACCTTACTTTACCGAACAGATCCCTGTGCTACTCATACGTTGAGTTGTCAGGGACCGGTATCGAACTAGGAATCTTGTGGTTTCAGGCCGAACGCTCTACTGACTCAGCTAACCCATCTTTATTATTGCTACACTGTGTTCTGCGCATGCGTACCTATAGCTGTCAATATTGAGGTCATGGAATTGAAGTTTTACCATAATCGTGTCATTTTGCTTGCTGTCTTTACAGGGTAAAAAATGGACGCTCCACTAGCAGTATGCACTAAGGAAGTGAGTCGATTTCTCTGGTCCGAAGGAGTGTCAAGGGCTAAAATTCATCGGAGGCGTTTAGCACAGTTGAAGACAGTTCACTACCATGTTGAAGTGTGTATAGTAGGATTGACAAATACAAAAGTGGCCGGACAAGCGTGAGGCATAATGAGGGAGCAGGACGCCCCGTCAACCTTCATTACTGATGAGAAGATACAGCAAGTTCGAGAGATGGTACTGGCGAACCGGCGAGTTATCATCGATGAGGTAGCTTGTTCTCAGCGGATTAGTTGTGGTTCTGCCTATCAAATCATCCATGATAAGCTCGGCTTCCATAAAATAAGAATGCGGATAATTTTTGACTCCCCCCTCGTTGATATCAGTAAGACATCTGATGAAAGATCATCATCATCATCATCATTATCTTCATCAACGTGAAAGGGAAAGAATTGACCGTGGGGAGGGGGCTCCTATTGACCACTGTGGTCAAACAGAGTTAAGAGTGCAATAAGGGAAAATTGAATTCAGTCCATATTGCTAGAGCAGCACCCCGGACCAGTTTGCAATATGTCACACGCACACACGCCTCTATTGAGCGGAATATTATCGAGAAAAAATATTTACCCTATCCTACGGGTAAGATTTGACAGAAGGTCACAAGTATGGAGCATCCAACGAAGATCGAACTCGCTTTTCAGTTTTAATAGATATGCGAGACTAGCTATCTTATTTAACCAATCCGTTCGCCACGGTTAGGATGAAACACAAAAATGCCACAAGGATGGTGCATCTAGCGAGGATCGAACTCGCTATTTAGTAGTAATGGATCTGCGGAATATTATCGAAAATGTGTCTTCTTTATATATATTTTTTTCTTTCTATTACACCATCACGTGACTTGTGTAACCCGAACCTGCGAAACTGAACAACTTTGGTTGACATAATTATGGAGAGAATTGTACAAACGTAGAGGTGAGGCGATGACGTCATACATCAAAGATTCTTCTTCGGTAATTTCCCAGTGGAATTTAGGTTTCAATTTCAGTGATACAATTTGACGAAGGTGCAACTTAGAGCCCTATGGACATTTTTCCATCCTGATAATATTTCCATTTAATTCTTAGGTTAAAAATTTCTGGGCCCTTGATTTTGCACTCAATAAATAAGCGACATATTTTTTTAATTCTAAATATTAATTATTAATTCGGGTTTCTTTTTCTACTCCCTATTTCTATCCGTAAAGATTTCCCATTAAATAATTACAAATTTACAAGAAAATCATATACATTAATTTTCATACTAAACTATTAACTGATTATAACGTAATTAAAAAAAATACGCAAAATTTCGAGCGCAGGTTGTGTAAAAATATTTTAAACAATGACTAAGAAAATTTTATTATCTAATTATAATTAGTTATAATCATTAATTAGTTAATCTATGATTAGTTAATAGTTTAGTAGGACATAAAACTCATTGAGGGAGTTCAAAGGAGAGCTACTAAAGTAATGAATGATTTTTTAAAAAAAACCTTTCGTATAAAGAAAGACTTAGGAATATTGACTTACCAAGTTTGGTTTATCGACGTACAAGAGGGGATATGATTGAAGTCTACAAATATACCCATGGATTTTATTCAACGAACTTTGATCTACTAAACATTGCTCCAAATATCAATACCAGGGGTCATAAGTTAAAACTCTTTAAAAGAAATTTTTAAAGCAAATGCAAGACAAAATTATTTTAGTAACAGAGTGGTGAACACATGGAATAAACTACCATCATCAATAATGAATGCCCCATCTCTAAACTCCTTTAAGGCAATGTTAGATAATCTGTGGAAAGATGATAAATATTCTGTGGAATTAAGATGAATGTTTATAAGGAACAGCTGACAGGTCTCAGACCTAATATACTAGCTGAGAAGATGATATTATTATTATTATTATTATTATTATTATTATTATTATTATTATTATTATTATTAAAATTAACGTATTGTCTTGAAGTTTATGATCTACCAAAAGGATTCGAAAAGGTCCAATTATTAAATTTACGAGTGTAAACTTAATCATCTGATTTACCATATTCTATGAAGGAGATTCAAAAATTATCCGCACTCATGTTTTATGAAAGCTGAGCTCTTAGTGAATAGATAGAAAATCTGGAAATAAATCCGAAAAATAGGAAGAAAAAATTATTCCCAAAAAGATAAATCTATTATAGATGATGAAGTCGACGGTAGAACGTTACGGTTTTTATCAAACCATTAACAGTTTCTCGCCAATGCGATCTTCAGATCAAATTCGTCTGAAGATCGCATAGGCAACAAACTGTCAGTAACCAGGCACCGTTGATTCAATGTCTACGCTACCTTAACTTAGATATACATGATCTATTAATGATATTGAGCACTATTTGCTTATAAATATTGCACTCATATTATCTACATAATACACACACACACACACACAAACACACACACACACACACACACATATATATAATATATATATATATTAGTTAGGCAGCATTTCTTCCTACCCATGAAGATGGCCCGTTACGAGGTGTAAAAAACTCGGTAAATAATAAGCTATGGTAAATACATCAGCCAATTTTCGCCTGATATAGTTACATCAATCTGGCAACTCGAAAGGACCATGAACAAGATTTCGAGACAGAAAATGGCTGCGCAGTTCAACAATATATATATATATATATTATATATATATATATATATATATATATATATATATATATATATATATTACATGCCAATTTATTATGATTAAACACACTTATCATTTTCTTTACCTTCATAATTCCTTTTGCTTATAGAATTAATAAGTAAAAATTTAGCTGATAATTTTAACTTTAATCATACATCACATTTTTACTTATTAATCATTCTTCTTTTATTTATTTCATGTTTATGAAATTCTTTATCTCAATCCCATTTGAACAATCATCTCAATCACATACGTATAACCCAACAAATCCTAATTGAAGTCTAATCAAATTATTCACGACGATGGAAAATTTACAAATCTCCTCTCATTAGGATCCTCTATTAATTCAAGACAAATGTCATGTTGAATAAGAAGCAACTCAACTCCATAACTTACTTAAAGAAAGGAATAAATTATGATATTATAAATAATATCATTTCAATTAATAGATCCAACTGATGCCTTACGAAATACTTTTAAACAAGACTTTAAAAGAGAAAAAAATCCTTGCACAAAATACATTCATCTTCTATATTTTCGAAATTATTCTCCCTCCAGCTATGGGTAAATAGTAGGACAGACTGGGCTGCTTAACTTTGGTATGGTTACTCGTCATGCAGAAGGAAAACTCTAAATTCAAACTTGTTAAGCTCAGCTTAAAAATTGACCTTGTGTCGCATCATATTCCTGTGGAGTAAGTCTACTCCATAAGTTAGATAAAGAAAGGAATCAAATTTAAAATAATATTATTTAAATCAATAGATAAAACTAAGGCTTATCTTGAAATACTTAACTAGACCCGTTTAAATCCACATTTGGTCTGTTTGATTTGATAGATATACCAAACCCTCCGCACGAGCAGGATGTGATACATGGTCAATTTCTTAAGCGGACTTTAACTGAATTTTTACTCGTCTCACCGTATCCTATTTCCTATGACGATAATCATTACACTACCTGCCTCCGCTTAAGTATAAAGCATTGAGAAAGACATACATTATAATGGAATCTTTCTAGAGAAAATTGTTCAGACGACACTATTTAATGACACATACAAGGGCACATTTGATACTCTCCTAAGACCAAAGAGGCTGATAGGTACGCAACCTGCGTCACTGACACATACAAATCTAATATGGTATATATGCGTTCCAGTATCTTTTTCTTCCCCCTCTATTTCCAGTTTACTGTAAATACATTTTTCTTGGAAATAAATTACACGCTATGGGATACAAGGTAGGGGTTTGACGGCTTAGGTGTCCATATATAAAAAAATATTTAGAAACTTTATTTGGGACCCATCAAATTTACACCGGACTTATTCAAATCAAATACATGCGTCCCAGGACGCACAAAATTAAAAATCTATCAGCATTACTGCCTAAGACTATTACCAAAAATAGTTTAAAGCATTAGCACATTAATATTTTAGTATATCAATTTAAAAATCAAAATTAGCAAACTTTTAAAGATAAAACTAATTTCTTTTTTTTTGTTTTTAGATTTCTGTATAATCGTCCCAACACTATTACCCTGAGGGTAAACTCCAACCCTTTTTATCATATATGTGCTAGAAGGCAATGGCTGAGGTTCTTTAGTGTCCTGGGTATCACATTAAACTACATCTAATGATGAAGTTCCAATTCTAGAGCTATAAGGAATATGGAGTGCCCCTTCAATATAATTACTCCCAGGTCTAATCTGACCCAGAGTGGTAGCACTTTTTAGTGTGCTATCTATGGCTTAAATAGGGAAAATGAGTTTTTAAAAATGGGTTTAAAAAATTGAATTTGAAAACAAAATTGAATACCCAACAAGAATGAATAAAACAAAACGTCTTTAGCATAAAATGACATGACAAAGGTTGATATGCCGTAAAAGCGATAAAACCAACCAACCAACCAACCAACCAACCAACCCAGTCATCAATTAATCTATTTTCTTTTTATATATATAAATATTTATATATATATATATATATATATATATATATATATATATATATATAAGGTGTGTCATAAAATTGCCGAGATTGAAGCTGTATTTACCAAGATAAAAATGAAGAATGAATGGAACGTTATTTTTTCAGAATATAAGGTTTGTCAAAAAGTACTAAAATCTTGATATTTTGTGACACACCTTATATATATATATATATATATATATATATATATATATATATATATATATATGAGTGGACCTGTTTAAACTCAGTCAATAGTTTGTTTGTTTTGTTTTACGGCATATTAATATCGGTGAGTCATTGAATGCCGACAACGTTGTGAAATAAATTCATTCTTAATGGATAATACAATTTTGTTTATCAACTCATGTTTTTTCTATTCAACTCATAGATGGGACCCTAACAGGTACTACCATTCCGGGTCAGAGTGGGCCACGGAGCAATGGTGGTGAAGGGATGCTCCACATTCCCCAAACCTCCAAAACTGGAACCTCACCATCAGATAGAATTTAACGTCATTCCCAGGACATGTAGACCCTCAGTCACCGCCATCTAGCACCCATATGATAAAAAGGGGTTGGGGCTTGCTATAAGGGCAATAAAGTTGGGGAAATCAAATAGGTGCTAGGGCTTGACATGACCAGCCGATTGATCGAAGGGGGCCTCTTGGACCGCCCTTCTAACCCAAGATAGGGCCAAAGTGGAGTATTGCAAGTCATGAACTGCTCATCCACCAGGATTCTATCCTTACGTATCACGGGTGGCCACTCACGGCCAACAGGTGGCCCCATTGGGGGAGTCTTACCCCTCTGCAGAGGTGCAGTCGGTGCATTCTAACGCCCCAGCCGACAGGGCGGCTCAGTCAATAGAGCATCCGTCTAAAAGCAACAAGGTTCAATGTCCTAAATATCCGAATTTAATATGAAATCAGTTCAGTAATAGAGATTAATTGTCAGCACAAAAAAAAAGAAAGAAATATTAAGTAATGCAAACACAGAAAAGGACAATACAAATAATTTAATTCAACGTCAAAACGAATTGAGACAGTTCATCCGGGTAAATGATGGAAAATCTCTTTTCTTATTTGAGAAACTTTTCGACATCAAACTTTTCGGAAGACACTCTTCTTTCAATTTGACATATCTCTTAATCTTATATACAATCACCCATGATGGATTATTTAACCAATAGTAGACAACGAACTGAACCTACTTTATCCGGCATACAACGACCCACACGAAACATTCACAAACACACATGCACACACTCTTATGTGTATATATATACATATATATATATATATATATGTGTGTGTGTGTGTGTGTGTGTGTGTTTACATTACACGACATATAACCACCCACATAAAACATACTCACACAAAACTAAAACACATACGTATATTATTATATATAAATATACATATTTACCAACCCCTCCGCACGAGCAGGATGTGACACAAGGTCAATTTCTTAAACGGAGTTTAACAGGTTTGAATTCAGAGTTTTCCTTCTCCTAGACAGGTTACCTAGCCATGGTTAAAGAGCCCAGTCTGCCCTGCTATTTACCCATAGCTGGAGGGAGAATTGGATTCATATCTTTCCCAATGGTATTTGCGCCATGTGAAATGCAAACAGCTTTGTTCAGGAATTGAACTCGGGTCGACGAGTCCATTGGATCATGCGCCTCCATAATTATATTTAAATATACGTGTATGTGTGTGTTTCTGTGTGTGTTTACTTTACACGACATACAACGACCCACATAAAACACACTCACCCAAAACTATTACACATACACACATTATTATATATAAATATATACATATATGTGTGTGGGTGTGCGTATGTGAGTATCTTCTTTACACCACATACAACGACCTTTACACAACTCTTTCACACAAAACTAACATACGCAAATATTTTCTTATATATATTCTTCCTCCAGCTATGGGTAAATAGTTGAGCAGACTGGACTCTTTAACATTGCTTAGGTAACTAATCTAGGAGAAGGAAAACTGAATTTAAACCTGTTAAATTCCGCTAAAGAAATTGACTTCATGTCAAATCCTACTCGAGAGGAGGGGTTGGTAAATATGTAATCATCAAGAATAAGTGACGTTGAAAGCATCGGTTTCCGCTAGATCACCGAAGATAAGCAGTGATGAACCAGTTCAATACTTAATTGCGTGATCCATTAAGCAACAGCAGGTACTTTAACCTATCTGAGTCCATTGTCTATCAAACTAACTTGTGTATTAAATGACCCGAAAAGGCTAGATATGCCGTAAAACAAAAGATGAACCAACCAATCTGAACATTGAAATCCATCTTTTCTCATTACGGTCGAGTCACGTTGAAATTATATATATTTACCAACACCTCCACACAAACAGGATGTGACACAAGGTCAATTTATTAAGCGGAGTTCAACAGGTTTGAATTCAGAGTTTTCCTTCATCTAGACCGGTTGCTTAACCAAGGTTAAAGAGCCCAGTCTGCCCTAATATTTATCCATAGATGGAGGGAGAGTGGGATTCATTAGCGCTAAGTGAAATGCAATTACCACATCCATGATTTGAACTCGGGGCGACGAGTCCATTTCCCATGACTTTAACCATTACACCACGCGATTCACTTTGAAATCATAGGTTCGCACTAGATCCCTGAAGTTAAGCAGCGGTGAGTCAGTTCAATATAGATGAGTAACCATTTAAGCTGTGGCAGGTATAGTAATCGACCTGCTATCAAAATGACTTGATTCGTCATTAAACGACTTGAAAAGGGTTGATATGGTGTAAAACAAACAAACCAACCAAAACAAATTCTACACTTGCTAGTATTATTCAATTATTTTACTTAACTTAATAAACTTAATAATTTTTTTGTATTAATAAAACTTAACCATTTCATGAAGCTATGTGTTCTGTCTACTTCCATTTGTGTTACTTAATAATTTCTATGATATCTCTAAGTTTACTCTCATCTCTCATTTTTTTTAAATCTCTAATTCTCGCCATCTTGACACATCTATTCTTGTTATTTCTTGGGCACCATTCTATTATCCGTTTGCCTCCCCTGTTATCCTCCCTTTTAGCTATGTGTTCTGTACACTTTTATTTGTGTTACTTAATAATTTCTATGATATCTTTGTTTGGTCTCTTCTCTCATCCATGTTAATCTCTTTTTATCTCTTAGTTATTCCTATCTTTGTCCTTTCCATTAATTTCTGTATAACTAAGTTTCTATTCTTGTGATTTGGTTAAATTCCATGTTTTACAACCATATGTTATAGCTGATATCATACTATGGTTTTAAAACTAATACTTTAAGCTTACTGGGAAGTTGCCCATAACACTGGTTTACAAAGAAATTGAGGCAAGCACAAAAATAGCTGTTTTAACCTAATTTGGGGGTGCAGCTGAATTCCAGTAATTGGTTACTTCCAATGCATTTATGTAGTAAAATTACTCCCAATGCATTTATGTAGTAAAATCACTTCCAATGCATTTATGTAGTAAAATCACTTCCAATGCATTTATGTAGTAAAATCACTTCCAATGCATTTATGTAGTAAAATCACTTCCAATGCTTTATGTAGTAAATCACTTCCAATGCATTTATGTAGTAAAATTACTTCCAATGCATTTATGTAGTAAAATTACTTCCAATGCATTTCTGGACATTGCTTGTTTAATAACACTGGTTTACAAAGAAATTGAGGCAAGCACAAAAATAGCTGTTTTAACCTAATTTGGGGGTGCTGAATTCAGATTTGAAATCCGTTTTTACTCATCACCTCTAGTTTTTTTAGATATGCATACTGTACATTTTGTACACATACTGTAAATAAAGGCATATATGCATTCAGGGTTAATTTCTAATATTGTGTGACTTATGTCTTCTTTTTTAGTTATTATGCAATAAATGTAAGTAATAGCATTACATTATATATATAGCTATATATCATATAGCTATATATCATATAGCTATATAAAAAGACAAATTTGGGCAGTTAAACGTAGCCAACACGTCTCAATCATCAGCCAGTAGTGCACTGGCAGTCAGCGCAGGAGGTTGTCGTCCCTCGCAGCGCAGGAAGAAGGTGACTTCGACAATTGTGTTACACAATCTTTTGGGTATATATTTGTATTACAATTTCCAACGACGCACATTATATTGGCTTACATATGATTTACATTTTTCATATTCTCCAATGGCTTAAAGCTCGTCAAAACACCGAGGATGCCTCAACAAGGCCAATTCTTTCTGAATTGTGTACATTGTGTCATCCAATCAATGTTCTTTATCTATCCTGGTTTTATCTGTAATAAGCTGCTACAACTGTTGAAATAAGGACGTATATACTCTGTATATACTAAAATGGGACTATTTAAAAGACAGAAAACTAGAGGCGATAGAGCGAAACTGTTTATAAATTTGAATTCAGCACACCCAAATTAGTAAAAAACACCTATTCACATTCTTGCCTCTGACAAAAAATATTTTTTTGTAAACCAGTGTAATTATATCTCTATTTTTTACTAAATATCCTCCAACTAAACATTATACTGAACATATGAGTGAATATGACATATGAAGTCGAAAAATTCTTTTTCCTCTTGAAGATTTATTTAAAACGTGCTGTCGTATAAAAGAGAATAATATAAAACGTGTTACATTAGCATAATCTTCTTTAAATGAAAATTAACCATAGACCAATGCAGTCACGTATGGATAGCAAAATGGTCGTAAGTTGTTTGATAATTCAATATCTCGCTGTTAATTTGAAACCTGAAATTGAAACCAAACTTTAAAACAGAAACTGTCTAATCAGCAGAATTCTCTGGAGACTTTACAGTACAAACAGAAATTTGACGGTTGTATCTCAAGTTACAATCTGAAACCAAGAAATTATTTTACTCGACAGTTTTATTTCTGATCTACGATGGTCATTCAATAAATAAGGAGAATTTTGGGAAAAAGAAACTTTTTTTTTTCAGAATTTTTTTCCATAAATATAAACTCTGAAATGTTTGGAATTAGTTTATAGCAAAACTTATTTTAATCTAGCAAAAATATTTATTTTCATGTTGCTCAAAATAGCGGAAAATCTAACAGAATCCTCCTAGATTGAACAGAGGTCTGTCGTCATTTTTTGCAGCTGAGAAGTGCAAATCATGTGAAATTTACAGATTGTTTTAAATTTACATATTCTTTTCCTTAAAAAGAGACAGATTTCTGAATTTTTCCAGATGTCTAAATTTCCCAAAGAGTCAAAGACAAAAAAAAAAAAAAGAAAGAAAAAAAGTTTTTTTCTTAAAAATGATAAGAACGCCATAGCCCATATATGCCTCCCCCATTCTGTAGCTACATGTCGGCACCATTATTTCGACCAAAATACTTCTCTCATCTGTCACAATTTTTACGGTGTCTTCTTCTGGGGTCAAGTCATGTCTCGTTAGGGGCCAGTGATCACCATCTTCATAATAAATAATCGTCACATATACACAATATTCTTTAAACCTGCATTGTTTAGAATTAGTTTATAGTAAAACTTATTTTAATCAAGCAAGTATATTTGTTTTCAGACTATTCAAAATGGTTGAAAATCAGAGAGCTTCAATAAGAAATATCATAAAATGTGTTCTTAATAATAATTAAGTTCATTTCAAATAATGCCCAAGTACAATTAAGAACACATTTTATGATATTTTCGTGTTAAAACATTCAGTTGTGTTGATTTGAACAAATTCATATTTTCAGTTTAGATTTATGGTGAAATGAGAATGGCCGACCAAAAGATATTACAAGAGTAATGGGATTGGGACAATCATATAAGTGTTATGGCTTGATGTGACCAGTCGAACTATTGGACCACCCGTCTAGCCTAAGTAAAGGCCAAAGTGGAGTGTTGTATGTCATGGACTGCTCAGCTACCAGGATTCCGTCCTTAATCATCACAGGTCACCACCTACGGCTAACAGATGCCCCCATTGCGGGGATTTGACCCTTACAGAAACCGGTTTAGCTTAGTTGGTAGAGCACCTGGCTCGAAATCGCAAAGTTCCGAGTTCGATACCGGTTCCAGCCAACTCAGCGCCTGATTAGCACAATTTGGGTAATCTCATCGGTGGTAGGTGTGACGCTCCACCGCAGCAAAATTTATCTCCCTGACCTAGCGCTAGTGAAAAGGGGATAGACTCCCTCGCTGTCCTGCTGATACCGACAATAGGCCACTCTGCCAACTTTACTTTTATGTTATTCTCAGGAATATGAGAATTATGAGCAATAAGTCGGGACCACCATATAAGTGCTATGGCTTTACGTGACCAGCCGATCGACCAATGGGGCTTCTCCACCCGTCCGTCAAGCCCAAGTAAGAGCTAAAGGGGAGTGTTGCATGGCATGGACTGCTCAGCCACCAAGATTCCGTTCTCAAGCATCACGGATCACAACCCACGACCAACAGGTGGCCCCATTGCGGTGGTTTTATCCATCTGCAGAGGTGCATTCGGCGTATACTTTAGCCCTAGCCGACAGGGCGGGTAACGTCAGGTTGTGTAAGCAACCTGATATCAAGTGAATGTATTTTTTTAAACATTTTAATTGCTGATACCGACAATAGGCCACTCCGCCAACTTTACTTTTATGTAATTCTCAGGAATTACAGAGATCAGGGAAAAGGGGATAGACTCCCTCGCTGATACAGACTATAGGCCACTCCGCCAAGTTTACTTTTATGTAATTCTCAGGAATTACAGAGATCAGGGAAAAGGGGATAGACTCCCTCGCTGATACAGACTATAGGCCACTCCGCCAACTTTACCATTAATTGTAGAGGTGCAGTTGGCGTATACTACAGCCCTAGCCGACTGGGCGGGTAACGTCAGGTAGTGTAAGCAACCTGATATCAAGCGAATGTAGTTTTGTTTTGTTTTTTTGTTTAGTTTGTTTGATGATTTAGAAATAATGACACAAAAGATGTTTGATAATCACAAGAGAAAAGAAAAGAAAACAAAAGAAATACGAGATTCTTCTTATCGGACAAAATCTGAATGCAAAAGAAATACAGCAAACAATAATTAAATGTTTTTTTTTTATATTGATTTTTAATTTTTTCTTTTCTTTTCTTTTCTTTTTTCAATTTTTATCTTTTTTTCTTTTCAAAGTGAATCGACTAATTGCTGATGGATTTCTTTTATTTCAACAAGTTACTGATTACCGAAAGGCATTTGCCTAGAAAATGTTGTGTTTCATCTAATTTTGATCTTCTTTCTTTTGTTTGATCGATTCGAGCAACAGTGAACATTGTGTTCCCTTAATTACATAGAATCGGTTAATTGGTTTCCAGTGTTAAAGAAGGAATAATCTTTCTTTAATAAACTGGTACACAAAAAATGTTACCGTTTCTTGGTAAAAATTAATAAATGGTTGATCAATAAAAAGAAGAATGCAAAGAAGAAGAAGAAGGAGGAGGAGGGGGAGGAGGAGGGGGAGGAGGAGGGGAGGAGGAGAAGAAGAAGGAGGAGGAGGGGGAGAGAAGAAGAAGGAGGGGAGGAGAAGAAGAAGAAGGAGGAGAAGAAGAAGAAGAAGAAGAAGGAGAGGAGGAGAAGAAGAAGAAAGAAGAAGAAGAAGGAGGAGAGGAGAGAAAGAAGAAGAAGAAGAAAAAAGAAGAAGAAGAAGAAAGAAGAAGAAGAAGAAGAAGAAGAAGAAGGGGAGGAGTAGAAAGAATGCAAGAAGAAGCAAAGAAGAAGAATGCAAAGAATAATAATAATAATAATAATAATAATAATAATAATAAGAAGAAGAAGAAGAAGAAGAAGAAGAAGAAGAAGAAGAAGAAGAAGAAGAGCAAACAGAGATAGACGAATAAGACAGAGAAGAAGAAGAAGAAGAAGACCAATAAGAAGAAGAAGAAGAAGAAGAAGAAGAAGAAGAAGAAGAAGAAGAAGAAGAAGAGCATATTTTATTTTGAAACTCGCAAATAAATTCCTGTTTTTATAATTTAAAAATCTCAGCAAGTATGTTTTACGGATAAAACGCTGGTTATGAACGTTGCATATTCTAATCAATTAAGAACTTTTACTTTATTCTGTTTTCTTGTTTTTTTTCTGTTTTTTTTTGTTGTTGTTTTTTTTTGGGGGGGATTAATATCTGTTATCTATTCACTTCATCTGCTGGGTATATAAAAGAGAGGAGAGGAGAGTGTTTTTAGGTGGGGTCTATTTCACCGATTGGCCATCTTCTTTTGGGTGATTTCTTTCTCTGGTTGATACGACTTCTTCTGTGCTGGTCCCCGTTATCTGTGTTCATTTCCTTTTAATCATGAACGCAAGACTTTCCTCGGAAGTTTTTTTTTTTTTATTAAAACCGAGTCCAATCGCGCAATGAGAAGATGGCTTTACTTGGGAACAGACGACCATTACGTCTGCTCCCTTCGATTAACCGCCAAATTCTGACTAATTAATTCTGTTCTCTTTTATATGCTTTGCCTTTAGCCAATGAGAAATCAACGGCCAGATCAGTGAAAGTTTACTGTTGTCAATAACTTCTATAACGGTTATAATGGTCACTTTTCATTTACAATAAAAAGTAAAGTCGTCGGGGCGGCCTAAAGTCGGTACCAGCCAGTCAGCGAGGGAGTCTATCCCCTTTTCAATAGCGCTAGACCAAGGAGCGCCACACTTACCATCAGCTCTTTACTTTACCGAACAGATCCCTATGCTACTCATACGCTAAGTTGGCGAGGACCGGTATCGAACTAGGAACCTTGTGGTTTCTAGCCGAACGCTCTACCGACTGAGCTAACCCGGCCCATTTACAATACTGTCATTTAAATTTTACTATAATACAGTACATAATTTGTAGGCAACCAACGAATTATGAAACATATCCACCTGCATGGGTTATTTAATGCCAAAGCTATCCTTGTAGAAAAACAGTAGAGGTACTTGAACGATTAGCTTGGTTTGATTCTTCCCATCATGATAGCGTCCTTTCTTCTGGTTCGTAACTTTTCGCTCCTCGTCATTCCTGGTCGGCCAAAACCATCTGCTTTTATTGGCACCACGTCATCCGAAAATTATGGTACAGGCGAGTCTAAGTCGTTTCTGGCCGGGGAATCGGGTTTGGCCACTACAATCTCCGGGCAGATAGTTCGGTGTTATATCTATAAGTAAATAAAGCTCAATATCGTGGATAGAGCATTTATATCTAAGTTAGGGTACCATGGGCATGGAGTCATCGGTGCATGGTTACTGGCAGTCTCTTGCATATGTTTCTTAAATTAAAAAAATATTCTTGATTATATATATATATATATATATATATAATATATATATTATATATATATTAATTGTATTTTGGCAGCATTTTTCATTTAAACATGTTGTGTTAAACTGTACAGACAATTCTTGTTGGACGAGTTTTTGTTCGATCCTTTCTAATTTTCTACGCTCCAATTCCTACGCTACTACTCGTTCTCCTTAAGAAAGTGACACTGAACTTACCATCAGTTTCCTACCCGATGATGGCAAATTGTATTGCCGAATGCGCTCGTAATGAAACCTTTGCTGGATTGCTACACCAGTTCCACCCTGACACCAAAAAGATGGCCAGAAAATTAGAAAGGATCGAACAAAAACTCGTCCGACAAGAATTGTCTGTACAGTTCAATACAACACACACACACACACACACACACACACACACACACATATACATGTTGTTGATGTGGGGTTCATGTATGCTTTTTAGTTGGTAAATTTTCGCGTTCCGAAGAAGAGGCTTAAACATCCCCGAAAATTTAATGGATTTAGAATAAGTAAATCCCCACTGAATATTCTATGTAGTTCGTTTGATGCAGATAAGTGTGAATTGAACCAAATATTTTCCGTTTTTTTTTCTTCTGTTTAATTGAAAATTGTTTCGTTTAATGAGTTGAAAATTAATCTGTGACAAATGGATTGTAGGATATTTTATCATGTTGCGTGGATGGTTATAAGTGGTGTGTTTGTAAAATGGAATGTCGTTTAGTTTTCTGAATAATTGGTACGTTTATTTTTTTAGTTTACATATCGTGCCTAAAAGTCTTTCTGGTTTAGGTTGCTTTTTATATCTCTATCTATATCGAATGCTATTTTAAAAATATTCTATAAGCGTGGAATCTTCCTGAGCCCATAACCTGTAAAGTTTTTAAATGCCATCCTTGGCCAGTTGAAAAGGGCCTAAATAAAATTCTGTGTTATGGGATCCTTGGGTAAGTCCTATCCTGCGTATTGGTAAAGGTCCAGTGATTTAATCCTATGTCCGTCGTCCATGGATGTCAACATAATTATGGCCAGTAAGGTCGGTTAAGTATTGTATCAGCCTCAGAGTACTGCCAGTGATTGGCCAAGAGATAGATCATATGGTTCTGGACGAGTCTATAAGTAGGAGCGGGCAATTAACACACATCTTATATGTCCAAAAATTATCAACACCTGTTTTCTGATAGTATACTCTCCAGGTTGAGCTACATCGGCCCGTAAAAATGATAATTTTTAAAGATTTTTGGGAAATACAACCAACATATCAATTGATAAAGAATACCTACTTGTAAACATCATAACAGAAACATTATAGGTGAAAAAAATCATTAAATACAATACAGCAAAAAAAAATGATTATAGATATATTATCATATTTCTTACTGTTGTAAATGATGTGTTTATTTAAGTGTGGTTTGGTTTGGTTTGTTTTACGGCATATCAACCTCAGTGGGTCATTTAATGCCAACAAAGTTTTGAAATGAATTCATTCTTAATGGATACTCAATTTGTTTTTTATAAACACATTTTTCTATTTAACCCATACATGGGACCCTAACAGGTACTACCACTTAAGATCAGAGTGGACCTGGGAGCAATGGTGATGAAGGGGTGTTCCACATTCCCCAGACCCTCAGAAATGGAACCTCACCATGTTAGAGTTTAACATGTTACCCAGGACACTAAGACCCTCAGTCACAGCCCTCTAGCATCCATATGATAAACGAGTTGGGGCTTACCATAAAGGCAATACAGTCAGGATAATCATAGAGGTCCTAGGGCTTGACATGACCAGCCGATTGATCAGAGGGTGCCTTTTTGAATGCCCATCTAGCTTAAGTAAGGGCCAAAGTGGGGTGTTGCATGTTATGGACTTATTCCATCCTTAAGCATCACTTAATTTTTATTTATCAGTTGGCTATATTTTAGATATTCAAAAATAAATACTAAAGGAAAATGAAAAATTAACAAATTATTATATTTTTTGTCAACTCTAGAAATATCTAGATGATTACAAAAGAATTGATTATTTGGACTTTATGCAAATTCATCAAAGAGAATAAATAGAAGTCTTGAATATTGATTAATTCTAAAATCTTCAAAACTTCTTAATTCAGATAAAATTGTAGGTGGGACGGTCTTTGTTTTGCGTTCATATATTCTTGAAAGAAAGATACAATTTTTAATGATTATCTTTTAATTTATTTTTAATTTTTAAAAATGAACCCGGGAATTATCATTGGACGGGGTATTCTAATCCGATACATATATATATGTATGCTATATGTATGCTAGTGGTATAAGACTACTAGTCAGTATAATACTCCCTATTTATGAGGATTGGGACATATCCATTAATGTTTATATGTAGGGTATATAGTTATTTTCTAAGCTTAGCTTAGATGTAGCACAAGGCCAGAAGTATGGGGCGCCCAATTGGAATCGAACTCACTACAATGGTCTGCAAATCTAGCTTGCTAACCATTACACCACGTGAGGTGCCAATGGGTAAGGTATATAACAAGTTCTTATGTATTTGGATGTCTGATTTCACGTATAGGAAATGTGATTTTGTAGGTAAACGTACAATTTTAAGTAGGAAGTTAAAATTACGATTTACGAAGCAATTCTTAACTGTGGTAGATTTACGACGGAGCATCCTAATTGATTTTTCACTCTCTTGAAAAATACGAATCGTTCCCAAGTTTGTTTGTTTTTAATTCATTTCGTGTCATTAAGTCTGTGGTTTCCATGGTAACATATAACGGAATATATACATTTCGTCAGTGAATATGATTAGGAAATAGACCCCCAAATAAATTGCACTGACAACTGTGATTGTTTAAAAGTATGTTATTTTCCTATTGAGAATTGTTATTATTTTATCCTACCACAACAAAATGGACAGTTCATTTTGTTTCGGTCTTGTTTATTTTATGGAAATAAAGTTTTCTTTAATTTAAAAATCAAGTATTTCTTCACAAAATGCATATATTAAGGATAATAATAAAGACACAATTCCACACACACACACACACATAACACACACACACGGGAACACACATGCACATACACGCACACACACACGTACACATACATACATACATACATACATGTGCATTATGAGGCGTGTGGTGTAATGATTAGAGTCGTAGGAAATGGACTCGTCGACCCGAGTTCAAATCCTAGACAAAACTGTTTGCATTTCACATCGCGCTAATACCTTTGGGAAAGGTATGAATCCAACTATACTCCCTCCAGCTATGGGTAAATAGTTGGGTAGACTAGGTTCTTCAACCTTGGTCAGGAAACCTTTCTAGACTCCGCTTAAGAAATTGACCCTATGTCGCATCCTGCTCGTGCGGAGGAGTTGGTAAATATACACACACACAAACACAACATACACACATCTCTCTCTCTCTCTCTCTCTCTCTATATATATATATATATATATATATATATATATATGTATATATATATATATATATATATATGCATATATATATATATATATATATATATATATATATATATATGTATATATATAGCGTATATGTGCATATAGTACGTATATATATATATATATATAGTATATAGTATGTATCCCATATACGTGTAGTTGTCACCATAACGCCCAGTCCTGAGACGACGGCCGAATTAGATATCAGGCTTCAGTCTGAGTTTAGCCAAAGATAGCTAGCCACACTGAAGAGGCGTAAAACGCCGAAATACGTGTCTGTGGATAACTTATTAAAATATGCTCCCATAAATTTGGTATGAGTTCTCTAATTCTTTCCCCGGAAATTTGATCTCTCAGTGACCGTAAAATACATAAACAAACCTATGTACTTAATAGTTTAAAAACACCAGTCCCCGCTACAGCTGTCATTGGCAGAGGGGAATAGATATCAGGCAAACGGTCAGTCTGAGTTCGACCCTAGCCAAAGATAGTTGTGTCTAGCCACACTGAAGAGGAGTGAAACGCCGAAACATGTGTCTGTGGATGAACTTATTAATTATATATATATATTATATATATATATATATATATATAATTTATTGATATTAATGATATAATTTGTTATATTCATATATCATATCATTGATAGAGTATGTATATTATGATAGAGTAGCGAAGATATGAAGTCAACTGCGCTTAGAAACAGACAGTTACTTGCCTATACGATTTTTAAACCAAGTGATTTGTGTGACAGAAGGACATTGACCGTACAGCTGTTTTCTTGTGGGATGCCGCCTCCAGGATTTGTTCGGGACCGCGAAACATACTAATGTACCTCCCATCTAATATTTTCTCTAAGAACTTTGTTAGGGTCCAGGTGAAGCAGCCGTACAGTAGCACTGACACGGCTACGGCTTGGAAGACCCCTGCTTTCTTGTCAGAAGCTGTTTTGTCTGTTGCAACTTTTGATAGACATTTAGATATCAACATTTTATTACACACATCCCTCGGATCTACATAGCTTTTCTTTTAAATTTAAATCTAAAAAAATCAAAGGTTCGGGCTCGATAATACTTAAATGAAAAGATCAGATATTAATAATCTCTGGGTGAAAAGAGCAGTGAAACTACAATATCAACTGTTCTTTTATTCATCATTTTATATTGTTTTGTTTTTTCTCGGACAGGTATCCTCATCTTTATCGTGAAATATAAAAACACCACAAGCATAGAATTAATTCAACCTGGGAAATTATTTTGAATAGTTTATCTGTTGAGCAAACATGGCATTGAAAAACTTAAGATCTTATTAAAATAATGACATCGTTGTTTTTGCATGCCCATCAAACCGAGAAGCGTCACGAGAAGCGTCACGATCATTTAAAATCTATCGTGAAATATAAAAACACAACACTTTGGCCGCTGTTAACTCGGCCTTCTTCGGGTGTACATTGTCCATTCGAGCATAGAAATGATTCAACCTGGGAAATCGTTCTGAATAGTTTGTCTGTTGAGCAAGAACTTACAAAAATCTCAGAATTGTCACTATCATTTAATTTGTTTTTTAATAATCGCGAACGAGGCTGAGGACCGAAAATTTCAAATAATATATATCAAGCATCATCTCAAAAATTCAGACGGATATCACCATCCTATTTTGTAAAAATTATAAAATCTTTTGTATGTATGCATGATTGATAAGATCAACTTAATTATAAAAATAAATGATAGAATGTTTGGCCCATTAGGGAAAAGAAATATTGATTAATGTATATGTATATCCAAGCGCGATAAATAGTCTGGGTTTATTCGGTGTGTGTATTCAGCCGTTCATCGTTAAGTTGCTGGGAAAACAGATTCTGATAGATTTTAATACTTCGTGTTATTAAACTGTTACTGATTAACACAGAAAATAAATTGCAATGATAATTAATGTTGTTGATAAACAAAGAATCTATAGAGGTGAGTGTGGTGTAATGATTATTCGTGGGAGGAAATGGACTCGATGAACCGAGTTCAAATTCTGGACGAGTCTGTGTCAACATAGTGCTAATACCGATGGGAAAGGTATGCGTCTAGATATTTTTAATTATTAGACACCTTATGTCTGACCTGCAAAAGTGGTATGCGTTGTAAATAATACGTCTAAATATTCTTAGTTTGATTGTTTTTCTATTTAACCCATAAATGGGACCCTAACAGGTACTACCACTCCGGGTCAGAGTTGACCAGGGAGCAATGGTGATGAAAGGGTGCTCCACATTCCCCAAACCTCAAAACTGGAACCTCACTACAGATAGAGTTTAACGTCATTCCCGGGACATGTAGACCCGCTGTCACGCCTTCTAGCACCCATATGATAAAAAAGGGGTTGGGGCTTGCCATAAGGGCAATAGGGTTGGGAAAATCATATAGGTGCTAGGGCTTGATGTGACCAGCCGATTGATCGGAGGGGGCCTCTCCGACCGACTGTCTAGCCCAAAATAGGGCCAAAGTGGAGTATTGCAAGTCATGAACTGCTCATCCACCTGGGTTCTATCCTTAAGCATCACGGGTCGGAACCCACAGCCAACAGGTGGCCCCATTGGGGGAGTCTTACCCCTCTTCAGAGGTGCAGTCGGTGCATTCTAACGCCTCAGCTGACAGGGCGGGTTGCAAACTAGGAATTACTAAAAAGTATTCACCACAAAACTGTCGACTTATTTAGCCTGCTGCTATTTATAAAAAAGGTATTTATTTGCATATGAATACATCAGCCTGGAAAACACTGGGTTCGATACCGGCCCTCGGCAACTCAGCACATGAGTAGCACAGCTTGGTTTATGTGGTAAAGTGGGGAGCTGTAGTAGGTGTGGCACGCCACCGCACACGCAAAAACAATCTCTCTGGGTAGCACTAGCGAAAAGGGGGATAAAATTCCTTGCTGTCCGGCTGATACCAACAATAGGTCACTCAGCCGACTTTACTTATTCTAACTACAAATGCAACACGCTTTATCTTTAAATGTTAATAACTTTTGTACATACCATAGAAAAATACAAAATAGAGACATTGGTGCTTTTTGTGAGACTGATTGGGACAAGAAAATCTATGAAAAATTAAACGCTGTGAAGTAGTATACAATGGAACTATACAAAGAAATGGTTTGTACGACATACAATGACCAAAATTATCAATTCATTTCAGGCGTTTCTTTAAATAAAACAAAAGAAACACAAACAATGGATTCGGTAGTTCAAATAACTCTTTTAGTTGGAGGTACGTGACGTAATGGTAAGGAACTGGACACGGCACCTCGAGTTCAAATCCGGAACGAAGCTGTTTACATTTCACATAGCGCTAATATCCTTGGGAAAGGTACGATTGCAACTATTCTCCCTCCAGTTATGGATAAATAGTAGGGCAAACTGGGCTCTTAAACCTTGGAATGGCAACTGAACTAGGAGAAGAAAAGTCTGAATTCATAGAATAATGTTGGAATATTTTGATATATATATAAGGTGTGCTACAATACACCACTTAAATTTATAGACTAGGCGAGTCATGTGGTTTAAATCTCAGCCAATTAACAGCCCTAATGCGTGACCAGTTGATTACTTAATCACTGATACTGAGAGGCGTCCATTTGCAATCATTGATGAAGGACTTGCTATACTGAGGAGCACCAAGGAACAACCAAAGGATTCTTTACCGAGGATTTCCACTGGACAAGCGCTCTTGCTTGGAGCCTAAAAGATGGCCCATAAAATCATAACACCAATCTCGTTAATCAAAAAACTACTTCGGGAGCTCCTCTACATCCTAATCCGCTAAAATAATGGGTTATTCTCATGGAACTAAGGATAAAATTATTAGAGTACCCCGAATGTTATGCGTGTCTTCCATATTCATTATTACTTATTGTGAGTGAGATCCTTGCTGGTTGCCCCTGCATCTAATGGTGAGGTTCCAATTCTGGAACTTCGAGGAGTGAGGAGTATCCTTTCATCTCCCAAGTCCACTCTGACCCGGAGTGGTAGTACCTGTTATAGCCACATCTATGGGTCATATAGAAAAATGAGTTTAAAATATTGCGTTTAAAAGGAAATTGTGTTTAAAAGAAAATCGAGTTTAATTTTTTTTTAAACTCGAATACGCATCAAGAATGAATAAAACAAAGCCCCTTCGGCATAAAATAAACCAACAAGAGTTGACACCCCGTAAAATCCAACTAACCATACAACCAAATGTAATGGAAACTATTTATTTTCACAGAAACTACAACAGATGCAAAAGATATAGCAATTTTTCGACTACAAAACACAATCTTTCACTCAATCACCACAACTGGCTATACATTTCCGCTAACAGTGGATAAGAGCTAGAAGGCGTAGTTGGAAAGATCTGCACCAGAAAAGACGATCAAATTCTTTTCACTCTCGCGATGATGGTGTGGTAATTGTCCGCCTCTGTTGGGATGGACATGAGTCCAAAAGAGTTATCTTCCCTTGCCGCCAGGCTTTCGCCTATAGGTGGCTGGTGTATTTAAGCAGTAGCCCGGGAATTCTTAGTCTCTCTCTCTCTCTCTCTCTCTCTCTCTCTCTCTCTCTCTCTCTCTCTCTCTCTCTCTCTCTCTGCCCGGCAACGGCTGCATGGCATAACACGTTGTGCATATGTCTATTAAGTGGGGGCTTTGTCCCCCCAGCCAACCAGCAGTAAGTGACATTTCTTCATGAACTCTTTATCACTTCTTTAGGACTTAGTCCTACCTGTTCTCTATCGTATTGTATCTTGCCATGTATGTATGTTCTTCTCTTTGTGCTCAGACAAATAGAGTCTGCATTTGTTATTATATATAACTTCTTGTCGGATTATTTTATGTACATATATGTACCCACGTTGGAAGGTTACTTTGAGCCTCCTAATGTATTATAAGAACAATTCACATGTTATAATGGTGTAGCTGTCTGAAAAATGTTGTCCGCACAATTTATATTTCATCGGCTTAAACTTCATTTCACAATTTGATGGCTGAGTTGGGCGTGGCGTTTTCACTGATATCGCTGTCACAAACACTAAAATGTATTACCTATTGCCCGCGTTCATATTCAATGTTTGGTCTCTGTAAATGTTCAAAGGGGTTCATGAATGTCAATGAATACATTTTATTAGTATAAGTAAAGTCATCGAGGTAGCTTAAAGTCGGTATCAGCCAAACAGCGAGGGAGTCTATCCCCTTTTCACTAGCGCTAGACCAAGGAGATTGTTTTTTGCATCTGAGGTGAGCGACACACTTACCATCAGCTCTTCACTTTACCGCACAGATCCCTGTGCTACTCATACGCTGAGTTGGCGAGGTTCGGTATCGAACTAGGAACCTTGTGATTCTAGGCGGGCGCTATACCGACTGAGCTAACCCGGACCCTTTTCTCTTTTGCGCCTTCGGGAAGACTTTTCATCCGGCGTCTTAGGAACTGACTGACCCGTGCTCGACCGCTGTTGGCACGGAACCATTCTCCACTTCGGTCTTCGAAGGTCTCGTTCGAATATTTGCTACTTTATTAGTATAGTCAGATTAAGGGACATTCAAAAATGATCTTCACTCTTGTTTTATGGAAGCCGAGCTCATCGTGGATGATTTGAGAGGGAGAAACATGAATAATCTTCAGAGAAGAAGCTACCTCATCGATGATAACTAGTCGATTCGCCATAACCATCTCTCAAGCTTGATGAATCTTCTCATCAGTGGTGGAGGTTAACGGGTGTCCTGTTCTCTGTTTGTGTGTTATGCTTGTCCATTCACTTTAAACTTCTCTATCCACTCATACACACGTCTACGTGGTTGTGCATTTTAAATTAGCTACAGTAAAAGGTAGATGATTTTGAATATATATATATAAACATTCACTGATAAAAATGTATTTTTCAAGATACAAGAAGTGGCGCCTGAGTAGAGGGGGATTTTTTAAAAGTTAGTCTCGCAGATCCATTATTGCTTATTGTGAATGAGATCCTCACTGGTTGCCCCATAAAAATCCCACGTAAATACATAACAATATAGTAAGAAATTTTCATTCACTGATTTACAATTTTTAAAAATTAAGATATAAATGAGGCGATTAATTCAATCAATCAATATCATATTTCAAAGCGGAAAAAAATTAAACATGCAAAAAAAAAAAAAAAAAAAAATAAAATAAAACACAAATGTCTCTCCCTTCTGTTACTTTACAAATTTGAATTTTTAAATATCTTCCCAAATATAAATCAAATCTTTAATTTTTTTTTGCACAAAAAGCAAGCACGAATGATAGTGAATGTGTATATACATTTACTCTGTCGGTAATTATTTTATTTTCGTAGTTTCCCCCCGGACATACATACACACAATTGCCCTTTATATATGTACTAGCAGCGTCTATCCGGCGTCGCCTGGGTAGATGGAGGTTTTTTAAGTTAGCCCTGCAGATCCATTATTACTTAATTTTTATTTGAATCCTCGGGGATGCCCCATTTAAATCCCTATGTAAAAAAATAGACCTTGCATTAATCCAGCTACTCCGAAAAGAAATATTAATGTCTACTATCTAAAATATTAAATGAAAAAAAAAGTTCATGCTGTTATCATTTAAATTTTATTTTTTTAGTTATCTTCACGAATATAAATCGAATCTCTATTATTTTGCTCAAAACCCAAGCGCTTATGATATTTAATGTGTATATATATTTACTTTGTCGTTAATTTTTTTTTAATGTTTTATTTTCGTAGTTTCCCCGGACATACATACATACACACAATTGCCCTTTATATATGTATAGATAGGTAATTACCAAAAAGAGTGATTTTCTTTCTTTCTATGATTTTAGGAGTAAACAAGGTGAATAAGTTGAAAGGGAATCCACAGTAAGGCATAAATAATTACACAATAGAAATTTAAATGTCTCAATCAATTGTGTCGTTTGTTCAGTTGACTTAAAATTGCCACTTTCATTTTTTTTTTTTTTTATTTAAAAAGAAAAAATGTCGTTTTAACAAGAGTTAATGAGCATTTGAATAGAAAATGTCAATTGGATTTTTCTCAGAAAATAAAGCTAACTCTCTCTCTCTCTCTCTCTCTCTCTCTCTCTCTCTCTCTCTCTCTCTCTCTCTCTCTCTCTCTCTCTCTCTCTCTGTTGATTCAACTTTGAAAGGTCAAAGTTAGTTGAGGACAATTCCTGATGCTATAAGTGAGAAAAATTCAACTTGATACTCATTTTAAAAAATTACGATACATATATGCATACATACATGATGATGGCAGAAAACTCGAGTTCAAAGAGTACAACGGTGAGCTTCAAAAAGTTTAATATTACATACATACATACATACATACATACAACGTCTTTTTTCAATTATGTTTACATAAAGAACTTAAAATATTGTTAAATACTTCATTTCAAATATATATATTTACCAACCCCTTCGCGCGAGCAGGATGTGACACAAGTTCATTTTTAAGCGAAGTTTGGATTCAGAATTTTCCTTCTCCTAGACAGGTTACCTAGCCATGGTTAAAGAGCCCAGTTTGCCCTGCTATTTACCCATAGCTGGAGGGAGAATTGGATTCATACTTTTTCCAAGGGTATTGGCGCTATGGGAAATGCAAACAGCTTCGTCAGGAATTGAACGCGGGTCCATTTCTTATGTCTCTAACCATTAGACCACGTGCCACCATAAACGTCAACTCAAATATAAGCACCGTAGAGAATTTGATTGGTCGGTTCAGGTTTTTTTTAAATCTATTCAACCCCTAGATGTGACCTAACAGGTACTACCACCAGGTCAATGATATTTACGTCATTTTAAATTTTGAACACGTATCTGTTTTTCTACATAATGGCCATTTCCATCGATGCATTTTTGTTGGCACCGTGGCAGTTGAGCCGCCATGTTGCTGAGGAAGCGTTGTACGTCGCCGTCATTGCAAACTCTCTAAACAACTTGCGGACGTTTTTGACATTCATTCACAACTCGCCATACACTTTTGTAAATTGCTGAGGTATTTCAATCGGTTGAAAATTTTGCGTTCAAAATCCGACTAACTGCGCAAACTTTACTCTTGGCAGTAGCATCCATAAGGATCTCCATCAGAAACGACTGCCAGTTTCCCAGCGTCTCCAGCGCTTTGGAGACCTTATTTTTGGGATTACTTTCGTACATACAAATCAAATAAATTTATACTATATTTCTTGGATAATAAAAAGATTGCCGCATTTAAGAAATTTCTGTTCATCTATACATATATAAAGGGAAGTTTGTGAATATGTATGTGTGTTTGTATTTCCGGAGGAAACTATGTATATAAAATAATGACAAGGTAAATATATATACACATTCACTATGACACATCTTGCTTTTTGAACAAAATGAAGATTTGGTTATTATTCGTGAAGATAATTCAAAAATAAAATTTAAATGATAACAGCATGGAATTCTTCTTCTTCTTTTTTTTTTTTTTTGTATTTAATATTTTAATAAATTTGCAGAGCGTCTGGATCAACTCAAGGTCTTTTATACATAGAGATTTTAATAGTGCACCCCCATTTCGGCAGTTCAGATCCAGGAAAAAATGTTTTAAGTGTATTTAAGTATATATTGTTGAAAACAGTCTAGCTGTGCATTACAAAAGCAAAAAACATAGCTGTATAAAAGCAATTTGGCAGTACAGGCAACAATAAGCATACACAAAACTTCTCAATATCAGGAAATAATAATAATAAAATTAATAATAATAAGTCTCAAACGTCACCTACGATGTATAAGACGCAGGGTAATTTTTTAGCCCAAATTTTGGAAAAAAGTGCGTCTTATATGCCGTAAATACAGATTTAAATACAATCGATCATCGACTATACTTTGCAAATATAAAGATGCCTGTCTCAAAGAATTTGTAAATGAATATTCAAATATAAAAACAAAAACTAATACTAGGATAGGTTGGTTGATGGTTAAATTTAGGATTCGATTTAGAGTTAGGTTTAGGGTTGGGGTTTGGGGGTTGAGTTACGATTAGAGTTCGGTTTGGAGTGAGGAATGGGTTTACATGTATCGTTGGGGTTAGGTTTGGGTTTAGGATAAGGATTAGGTTGGGGTTGGGTTTAGGATAAGGATTAGGTTGAGTTTGGGTTTAGGGTTTGAGGTTGGTTTTACGGATCGGTTGATTTGATTTGATTTGAATTTTACGGCATGTAAACCTTTGTTGCACTTATTCAAAAATCGTACTTGAAAGAGTCAAAAAGATTTTTATGTAAATCTTCTCAGATCTTTTCATTGTATTTATTTATATAGGTCTTTTATACATAGGGATTTTAATGGCTCATCTTGCGAGGATGCAACTCGCGATTCAACAATAATGAATCTGCGAGACTATATTTTTGTACCCCAGCTCTCCCCAGGTGACGCCGGGTAGCCGCTTTTAGTTTCAAATGAAGGGGGTTGATATTCTTCAGGACTAGCTTCAACAAGATACTCGTCTACATCGTGTAAAATTAAAAATTAAATCATTGAACGATTTATGATTAAAATTGTGGGTGGTCCCACATTAATAGGGCT
>CM042149.1:87095835-87118335 GCA_023376005.1 Doryteuthis pealeii
ATTATATTGTCCAGAGGGGCTGGGTAAATAAATATATAAAATGTATGCTTTAAATAATTTGATATATATCAACTATTTACAGACATGATTTGATTATAATTTTTATGGAGGTGCGTGGGCTAGAAGGTTAGAGTCGTGGAAAATAGACTCGTCGATTCGAGTTCAATTCCTAGACGAACCTGTTGGCATTTCACATAGCGCTAATACCCTTGTGAAAGGTATGAATCCATATATTCTCCCTCCAGCTATGGGTTAAATAGTTGGACAGACTGGGCCCTTCAGCCATAGGTAGGTAACCAGTCTAGGAGAGGGATAACTCTGAATTCAAAATTCCTGAAGTCGGTCGTTGATTGGGTTTGTGGCAACCCTTGATGCACCAATTCTTTCCTATCGACTGTGCCAAAAAGGGTGGATGTTCGAACACAAGCCTTCACCACTATAAACAAATCCCTGTGTGGGAGTTCATTGTGTGTATGAACCCGTCGAAAATCGACGGGAGAGTCCATTATATATATATATATATATATATATATATATATATATATATATATATATTATATATATAAATGGAAAGTACCGGCTTTTTTATTTAAGAATAAGAGAGTAAACTACTTCTTGAATTATATATATATATATATATATATATATATATATATATATATATATATATATATATATATATATATATATATATAGAGAGAGAGAGAGAGAGAGAGAGAGACAGCGCGTGGCATAATGGTAAAAGTCTTAGAAAAATATATATGAGATAATTTTGTTTGATATATTAAAAGGCAATATAGAGAATAAACTTTGTAAACTCACAAATGGTTGATCAGTGTCCGGCTGATACCACAATTGACCTCTCACCGACTTTACTCACTTACATAAAATCTTGGTATGTTTATATATCTTTTGTCTTTTCCCTTTTTAAATTATACTTCCGTTCAAAAAGTAGTTCACTCTCTTATTCTTAAAGATTTTGTGATGTGCTGTGACATGCTTCTACTCTCAGTTTTCATTGTTTCAAAACATCCTTAACGGTGACCAATTCGTATCGATCTGTATTGACAGTCTCATTTAGGCGTTATAGAGGGTTTATAAAGAGTTTTAGACCATTCTTTTACGTATAAAAAATATATTACGGTCAAGTCACGCTGAAAACACCGGTTCTCGCGAGATCACCGAAGTTAATCAGTCATGAATCTTTACAATATTTAATTAGGTGATCACTTAAGCAACTGCAAGTACTGCAATTAGCCGGGTTCTTTGCAGATCAAAATGACTTGATTCAGCATTAAATAACCCGAAAAGCTTTGATATGCCATTAAACAAAAGACAAACCAACCAACCTGTGCTATCTCTTCTCATTGCGGTTGTCATACTATAAGCACCGGTTCCCGCTAGATCACCAAAGTTAAGAAGTGATGACCCTTCTGAATACTTAATTGGGTGACCACTGTCGGAAATTCCATGTGAATTATCTCCCCCTGTCACTAGGCGGACAAATGGCCAATGGGATATTGGCGCCAGAATCAAAACTCTAGCACTTGTCTGTGGGCCCTCGTCCGGGACGGACGTACTTATCACAGAGCACGCACTAAGGGTAGTCGCGGTATCACCGTTCCCTAAAAAACCTCAACAAACTTTCTAAGGCATTATTTCAGCATACTGTAACTGGCTGTTATAATAGCATACTGAGAACTGAATAATCTACTAGAACAGGGCCCACATAACCAGCTCACTTCTAAGGCTATATTTCAGCATACTGTCTCTGGCTGGTATAATAGCATACTGACTGAAGAACGAGAAACGACCCGAGAAGCTTCTTAGAGACATTTTCCTATCAATCGCAGAACACCTCTATCAGCACGACACCAAGAACTCTTAGAACAGATAAGTTTGGTCGCGAATTCCATTTAATTTGCAAATCCTTTTTGTGATAAACCCTTGTTGTTAAACCCTTTTGTAAATCCTTGTATTTTTGTAAACCTTGTAAATTTTGTAATACAAGTGTCTGCATTTTACTTTTGTGTTTGTTCTTCTTTGTCCGACAATTTGCCAACGACTACGGGGAAATAAAAGCCCCTTCGAATATCGTAAATACTTTTACCACTTAACTTTTTGCCTACTTTAAACAGCTCATAGTGGCTCTTCCACCACTGTGATCCTACCGTATGCTACTGACAGTGGCTCTTCTACGTCTCATTTGTTTACAATAATAATAGGACTTTATTTGATTATAATGAGTTCTGAAGTGAATAGATAGGGAACTTTGAAATATCCATCATACTGGTAAAAAAAAAATACCAAGAAAATTTGGTACAGCCGTGAAAAAAAGAGTTAAACATCAGCAGGTACTGTAAGCCATCTGGGTCGTTTGTTTAACATTTTATACGGTATAAATGACTCGAAAGAGGATTGATATGACGTAAAACCAAATAACGAACAAAATAAGGTTGTGTAAAACCAAAGTTTTTTTCCAATGGTAAAATAATTGGAAGATTGATCTTTAGTCATGAAAGGTTTATTTCAGGAAATTTCAGTTCCGATCGAGCCAATCTGTTTATCAATACCTTTCATCTATGTAATCGAACCCGTAGTAAACTAGCAGGACCTGTGGGTATACCACAGTATGATAATTTGATTATTACAACGTTTGATATGTTTACTTAAGAGCTACTCCCCAAAATCCAATATCTAAAAAGTATAATAATCTTGATTTAACTCTCTCTCACTCTTTTTTTCTTTCTTTCTTCTTTTCATGAGCTTCGATTGAAACAGATTAGCGCCATCGCTTCCGCAACCTCACCCCACTTTCTACCTTCCCCTACACTCTTTCTTTCTTTCTTCTTTCTCGTTATATTTTTTCATTATAGCATTCATTTTCTTCTCTTTTTTTCTCTTTAATAAAAACGGAATGACCTATTATTTAGCTGAGGTGACGACGTTCATATGAAATGAAAATTCGGCGGATAAGCAACACCAGATAATCAGGATTTTTATATTTTGCATTTCGTCTTGGACGATTTGGACGGTCTCATTTTTAATCAGACGATAATGGTTAGAAGATTAAGGAACAAGACTATATATTTATGCATAATCTATCACCAATATTGAGCTCCCTTTATTTAGAGATATATAGTCATCCACAGACATGTTTCGACTTATCAAGTCTCTTCAGTGTGGCTAGACATTTTGTGAGCTACCTACAGCCGGGATAGAACTCCGATATATTCAGCATCAGTCGGACAGCTTAACCGCTCGACTATCGTCACTCACAGAATGCAAAGGGGATTTTAACTGTTTTTAATACACACATCTGTATGCATGTAAAGGCCGCCATAGAGTGCTCCATCCCTTTTATAGGAGAGCGTTCCTTTTACGCTTTAGTTGGCGGTTATCAGCGAAATTCCCTCCAAAGTGGAATGGGGAGCATATATATATATATATATATATATATATATGGTCATGATGATTGGGCACAGAAAAAAGATCCCTAAACCCGATAGCGATAGCGAGTAAAGAGGAGACTGGACCAACATGTAAACAGGAAAATTAAGGGGATCAATAATAATCACATCGATCACGCACTCAAAGATTTGCTGTGTTTGAATTACCTCTGGTGATATAAGACTAATAAAAGAACGATTGATTACATTGGTGATACACCAATAAGCTGAGTACGCCAGCCGACTGATATAGATTAATCGATGAGCCACTTATTTATGGGACAAAGACTTGCTTCCTTAACCCGTTCATACATCTGAGTCACAGTCACTGTGTTTCTGTCACCCTGCTATTGAAAAATAGTCGCAATGTGTTACCTTGCTTCGTTTTATAATGTTTATAAATTAAAGTCTGGTTAGAAAGAGTTTGAATTATTTGTTAGTTGCAGGAACCGTGGAAATTCCACGGCATAAAAGAAATAAGTTTTGGACAGTCATATAATATTTCCTTTCCTTTCACTCTTTTAAAATCTGTAGACAGCTCTAAGGCCGAGTTTAAATAATATCGCAGAATTGCAAGAATCTCAAGATTTGTATATATCATTATAACATCTGAAACATAAGATCCAAAGGAAGAGTATAGATAAATATAAACACACACACACACACACACACACACACACACACATTCTCAGTCTATGCTGTCTGTCTGTCTGTCTGTCTGTCTCTCTCTCTCTCTCTCTATCAGGCAGATGTTTGCATCGAGGAGAATCTGACAATCGTTAAGCGCTGTTGACTCTGTCTAATATTATTCTTACTTAGATCTACACAAATTCTATCATCAATATTGTGCAGTCTTTATTTATAGATATAGCAAACTATATATATATATATATATATATATATTTATTATTATTATTATTTATATTTTTGCTTGAAGGCAATTACAATGCGTATATCGCATAAAATTCGATAATTATAGAAGATAATAATGACAAGTGAATTTCGGTAAAGAATTATTCTGTGTATAGAACATCGTACAGACTGTTTCAACTTTATTAAGTCTTATCAGCGATGTATACTAACGATTTCCCTCCGACAGAAATCGAAACCTGAACTTCAGCAGGATAGTCAGAAACCATACTGCTTCGGCCACGATACAGCACGGGAAAATCCTTGCGAAATTAACCTGTCAATGATACTGATACGTCTCTACCATATGAGGTAAGGCGACGTTGAGTGAATCATAACAAACCCAGGCCTTATGCTCTTCGGCGAAGGAAATAAGATTTTTGGATGTTTGTTTATTTTAGAAGCATTGTTGAATAAAGTATATATTATTATTTATATATATATTATATATTTATATATATATATATATATATATATATATATATATATATATATAGGCTTAATACACATTAATCTCAAACTCACCCAAGCGGAGTTTGAACTCTGTTCACCGATTCCATTCTCTTCACAATTACCTGTTAGGCTATCTCACTCCCACAGAGAATATACATGCTTATGTAAATGCTGAAATTTACTAACTTTATCTTAGTTTGGTACAAGGCCAGAAATATGAGCTACCAGGGAGAATTGAACTAACAATGGTCTGTTACTCTATGTATTTATCTAACTCCTTTCCTCAGATCATAATGTGACACTAGATCAATTTTGAGTTCACTGGAAACGATAACGCAATCTAGTACGTTAACCACTATACCCTTTGTATTTAACCACAATAGATTTATGGTTTTATTTATCCAATAAATCTTAATATTTGACATGACACTAAGATACACTTAATGAACTTTAGGCCCCACACCACGAAGACTCCCGCCAATGTTTTGTTATATTCCCTGATTATAAAGAACATTATAGAAAAGCATTACATCTCAAAATAAATACTTTGCCGCTTTTAATTTCTTTTATCGAAACTATAGAACTAAAGTTAAATTGGTTGGTTGGTTTATTTGTTTAATAGTCTATCAACCTTCATGGATTTTTTAAAGTTTTGATATATCCCCTAATTGTTTAGAATATTATTTGAAAGCAATACATATCAAAACAAATACTTTGCCGCTTTTTATTCCCTTTATCTAAACTATGGAACTGAAGTTAAGTTGGTTGTTTGGTTGGTTGGCTGGTTGGTTTGTTGGCTGGTTGGTTGGTTTCTTTAATAGTATATCAAACTTCGTGTGTCATTTAATGTTTTGCTCAGTCGGTAGAGTGTTCGACTGGGAACCTCAAGGTTCCTGGTTCGATACAGGCCCTCGCCAACTCAGTGTATGAGTAGCACAGGGATCTGTGCGGTAAAGTGATGAGCTAACGGCAGGTGTGGTGCGTCACCTCAGACGCTAAAAAAAACAATCTCCTTGGTCTAGCGCTAGTGAAATGGGGATAGACTCCCTCGCTGTATGGCTGATACCGACTCTAGGCCTCCCCGACGACTTTGTTTTTTTTTATTTACATATATCCCCTAGTTATATAGAATATTATTGAAAAGAAATACATCTCAAAATAAATACTTTGCCATTTTTTATTCATCTTATCAAAACTAAGAACTGAAGTTGTTTGGTTTGGTTTCTGTGTTTAATGGCATATCAACTTTCGTTGGTTATCTAAAGTTTTGTTATATCCCCTAAATATATAGAACATTATTAAAAAGTGATAAATCTCAAACAAATACTTTGCCGCTTTTTATTTCCATTCTATGGAATTGAAGTAAAGAAAATTTATTTTAAAAGAATTTAGTAGAGAGACAAATTCAATTACGATAGATTACAAATAAATCACCTAAATTCGAGAATTAATCCCAAATTGAAACTGATTTGAGCAGATAAGCAAAAAAGTCAGAAAACTCACTAATCTCTTTTTAATTCGAATCTCTTCAGCCTTTCCTCTCTGTTTTGTTCTTTTTTGTTTGTTTGTTTTGTTTGTTTGTTTGTTTGTTTTGTTTAACGGTATATCAACCCTGTGGGTCATTTAATTCCAAATCTACTTTTTGTATATATACTTTTTAAGGGAATAGTTTTTATGTAAATATGTTGTTCTTAAACAAACTGTTAGAGTGCGAGACAACAGTAGGTAATAAATTTTGTTTTACGGGTGTATTTTTGTAGATAGTTTCGTCGAAGTATTTCATATCTGATTCATAATTTTAAGTAAATCTTTATTTCTCTAAAGAATGATAAAATACAATCTATGCTGACATTTTTTACTTCTTGTAATTTGAAACTGAAATTTCAAAATCTTTAGAATTTCCCCATAATTAAAATAATACTAAAAATCTTTACACTAGGAACATCAACAAATAAAACTATAATAGAAAAATAAATACACTTGCTAAATATGAATTTAATTATCAAAGTTAAGAAATTCGCTTGTACGAATGTGGATCAATATTTCAATAGCCTGATACCGTTGCTAACTTGATTTGATCTTAAAGCTTGAATATATATAATAATTTTATCTTAAAATTTTACTGTATATCTTTTTTTATCATAAAGTTTGATTCTCTCTAAATTTTTTCTTAAAATTTGACTGTATATCATTTTTATCTTAAAGTTTTACTGTCAATAATTTTTAATCTTAAAATTTGTCTATATATTATTTTGATATTAAAATTTGACTGAATATCATTTTTTATCTTAAAATTTGACTGTATATCATTTTTTATCTTAAAGTTTGACTGTATATAATTTTTATCTTAAAGTTTGACAGTATATCATTTTTAATCTTAAAATTTGACTGTATATCATTTTTGATATGTGTGATCAATGGATAAGTAATGGAGTAAGTACAATAATAAGGAAAGAGATTTTGTTGAAAAGGAAATATTTTCTGTGTATTATAAGTATGAGCTGATTGAAATATTTCTGGTCCCGTAATGTGAAAATGTAAACATCTGATTCTGTTTCTGGTGATCGTGAGATAAGATCTGAGTTTCAGCAAAGCTTCTCTCTGACTATTCAGTAATGTTATTTGCCCACTTCTCTGGCTGACGGCCTCGTCTACAATTTTCTCTGCACTGGTACATGAAAGAAGGTCTTGGAGAATCCATTAGAACTTGTCAGGTGGCCATATATATTTACCTATTCACTCCGCACGGGTGGGATGTGACACAAGGTCTATTTTTAAATGGAGTATAACAGGTTTAAATTTAGAGTTTTCCTTCTCCTAGACCGGTTGCCATACCAAGGTTAAAGAGTCCATTCTGTTCTACTATTTACTCATAGCTGGAGGGAGAATAGTTGGAAGCATACCTTTCCTAAACGTGTTTGCGCTACGTGAAATTCAAACAGCCTCGTCCAGGATTTGATTTGACCCAGCAGGCGCAGGAATTTTAACTTTGTTCTGAAACCGATACTCTTATCTGCCTATATAGACTTTAACTAATTCGGACTTTGAACTTTCTTCACTAATGTTGCCACCAAGTTAAACATTGCTGTTTGTGTTGTATATTGAAGATACCGTCGTTTTTAGACGGTAAGTGTAGAGATATATTTTGAATCCAGGTGTTGTTGAATTCAAAAACGAGGTATTAGGTGATTGGCGTGAAATAACCTCTACTTAACCTTCTTCCCGGTTACACAGACAGTGGGAAAGAAGGGTCAGTTAGCTTAGTTAGTTAAGCCGGAGATTTCGTAATGTAAATATTTACATTGGTTCCGCTTCACTCGGCACGCGGTTGAGAAAGTTCTGATTCTCAAATAAAAATGTAATGATAAAATACAAACGTTGCGTTGTCTCTATGAGAACTAATGGCAGTCTTGGCAGGATCAGACCAGCATCTTGAAGAACGAGACTAATCAACAATAGAATAAATAGAAGACTAAGAAAGACTATTTATAAGAAGAAATGAAGTTAGCAACAGATTACAGAACACAAGAACAGAAAAAAGGTAAGGTAGAAGCCAACTAATTCAAGTAAATAGAATAAAGATTCAAATATATGGGATATATAACCACGGATGTCTCCCTGAAAGATAAGTAAAATAGAATATTAAATATAAGGTCATCGTCCTGATATTACATACCCAGAGAGTAGAAGGAGTATATAATATCACTTTATATTGAGAGAGGAATAATCTGGCGGAGCACATTCTTCTGTAGACATGACCACTGCTGGATGCTTCCATCTCAGTGTCTCGTCTCAGCAATCATTCTAACTTTGTTTTTACAATGTTATCATTTGAACTGATTTCAGTTGACTATTACAGAAAAACAGACAGATCTTATTATAAAGATTGTGAAAGTGAGAAAAATGAAGACTCAAAAAGATGAAGAGATTAAGTAAAAGAGTTGGCAAACAGAAATAAATAAAAATAAATCTAAATATTTTTTTAAACAAATATTTTTTAAACAATTATTAGAGAGATTATTGTACACACTCTCGACAAAAATACAGAAAATCTGATTTGATGGGATTAAATAATGCGTAAATAGCAATGTAGATTAAATTTCATTTCAAATTTTTCAATTTTCCTCCAGACATATTTATTAATATACAACTTTATTGACGCATAAGTATACAGTTACACAGTATACACAGTTACTTACTTGTTTCACAAAGAGGGAGACCTAGAAACACAGACATACACAGAGAACGGACACACAAACTTATATATAAACATAAATAAACAATGAATATATATATATATGAGAATGCATCTATCACAGAACAACTCTACGGCCACCTACTTCCTATCACTCAAACGATCCGAGTTGGACACTGCTGTAGCATGGACACACGAGACTGCTCCAAAGTATACAAGGAATAACGGCGTTCGTCAGAGTAAATTCTTTGGTGTCAGTAAAACAACTTAAAAATAAAATCAATTTTATCCGTTCAGCATTTTCTTTTCTTTATTTTTCATTTAAAATATCATCGGATTTGCTTCCATTTTAATGCAGATAACACTAATCATCAAGCCTCATCAGAAATTAAGTAGAACTTAAATGGTTAAGAGCAGAAAATTATTTACGTTTAATTCTGAAATTTAATAACAAAGAATATTTCTTTGCTAACGATTATCTTCATTTGTATTTTTTGTAGTCTTGTGGCTATTTTTTATAATTTTAGGATCCAGTTGAAATAGGATTCTTCACATACTATCAGCCCGAGCTGTTTCGATTGTGTTATCAGTCGTCATCAGTGGGGTATACGATTTGGTGTTAGTTCTTTTTTTTTTCTTGATTTTTTTTACCTATTGTGTCTTTAAATTACAAGAGTGGATTCTAAAATAGATAAAAGAACAAGAAAAAGAAAAAAAGAACTAACATTTAAACTATATATATATATATATATATATATATATATATATATATATAGAGAGAGAGAGAGAGAGAGAGAGAGAGAGAGGAGAGAGGGAGGGAGAAGAATGAATGAATGAATGAATGTAGAATAGGCAGAAGAAAGTAAGAAAGTTCAAAAGTGTATGCTATATCTTTACTATTAGAAGAAAAACTTCACTTAGGAATTGACCTTATATTCTTGGGAAAGGTATGAATCCATATATTCTCCCTACAGCTATGTGTTAAATAGTAGGGCAGACTGGGCACTTCAGCCTTGGGTAGGTAACCAGTCTAGGAGAGGGATAACTCTGAATTCAAAATTCCTGAGGTCGGTCGTTGATTGGGTTTGTGGCAACCCTGGATGCATCAATTCTTTCCTATCGACTGTGCCAAAAAGTGTGGATGGTCCAACACAAGCCTTCACCACTATAAACAAATCACTGTGGATGTTCATTGTATGAACACTCATACGTTGAGATCGACGGGAGAATCCATCATATATATAGAGAGAGACAGACAGACAGACAGACAGACAGAGACATAGAGAGAGACAGAGAGAGAGAGAGAGAGAGACAGACAGACAGACAGAGAGAGAGAGAGAGAAGAGAGAATGAATGAATGAATGAAGAATAGGCAGAAGAAAGTAATTGTATGCTATATCTTTACTAGTAGAAGAAAAACTCTGAATTCAAACTTCACTTAGAAATTGGCCTTGTATTGCATTCTGCTTTGTGTGGAGGGGTTGGGTAAATATATATGCAGGCCGCAAACTAGCACATACTTAAATATTGCCAAACTTTTGACTCCCCCTTGTCTATCGAAATAAAGCCACATAGCACCGGGCTGTGTCATATATTTTCCCACTTATCCAAACCATTGCACATAAATTTGCCAGCCGTTACAGACAACGTCTCTATTACTAAATTGGTGCGTAACCATCGGAATTGTGTTTTATTACAATACTTTAATTGCATTGAAAAACAATGAATGATATATTATCAATAATTACAGTAAGTAGATGAAATAAAATGTTGACATTTGTAAACATTTTACTTAACATGGATTGTCGGTCTGAAAATTAATATAACCTAAATGATCCATTTTATTTTTATTGGTGACCAAATAATTTGTATAAACTCCATCTGTTGTGTCTTTTCTGTACAAATAATCACATCTGTCCTTTTCTATATGGCTTATTCAATAAATAAGGGGAATCTATCAATCAATCATTCTATCTATCTATCTATCTATCTATCTATCTATCTCTACGAGTGTTATTCAATAATAAGGGAATCTATCAATCAATCATTCTATCTATCTATCTATCTATCTATCTATCTACGAGTGTATTCAATAAATAAGGGAATCTATCAATCAATCATTCTATCTATTATCTATCTATCTATCTATCTATCTACGAGTGTTATTCAATAAATAAGGGAATCTATCATCAATCATCTATCTATCTATCTATTTATCTATCTATCATCTACGAGTGTTATTCAATAATCAAGGGGAATCTATCTATCAATCATTCTATCTATCTATCTATCTATCTATCTATCTATCTATCTACGAGTGTTATTGAATAAATAAGGGGAATCTATCAAAATCATTCTATCTATCTATCTATCTATCTATCTACGAGTGTTATTCAATAATAAGGGGAATCTATCATCAATCATTCTATCTATCTATCTATCTATCTATCATCTACGAGTGTTATTGAATAAATAAGGGGAATCTATCATCAATCATTCTATCTATCTATCTATCTATCTATCTATCTACGAGTGTTATTCAATAATAAGGGAATCTATCAATCAATCATTCTATCTATCTATCTATCTATCTATCTATCTACGAGTGTTATTCAATAAATAAGGGAATCTATCAATCAATCATTCTATCTATCTATCTATCTATCTATCTATCTACGAGTGTTATTCAATAAATAAGGGAATCTATCAATCAATCATTCTATCTATCTATCTATCTATCTATCTACGAGTGTTATTCAATAATAAGGGAATCTATCAATCAATCATTCTATCTATCTATCTATCTATCTATCTACGAGTGTTATTCAATAATCAAGGGGAATCTATCAATCAATCATTCTATCTATCTATCTATCTATCTACGAGTGTTATTGAATAAAGAAGTGGAATCTATCTATCAATCATTCTATCTATCTATCTATCTATCTATCGAGTGTTATTGAATAAATAAGGGGAATCTATCAATCAATCATTCTATCTATCTATCTATCTATCTATACGAGTGTTATTGAATAAAGAAGTGGAATCTATCTATCATCAATCATTCTATCTATCTATCTATCTAGTGTTATTGAATAAATAAGGGGAATCTATCAATCATCATTCTATCTATCTAATCTATCTATCTATCAATCATTCTATCTATCTATCTATCTATCTATCTCAATAATCAAGGGGAATCTATCTCTCATTCTATCTATCTATCTATCTATCTAGAGTCATTCAATAATTAAAGTGAATATATTTATCTATTGATCTATCCATTTATATTTCCATTGGTGTCATTCAATAATTTAGGGGAATCTATCTATCTATCTATCTTTCTCTCTATCTATCTATCTATCTACGAGTGTTATTCATTATTTAAGGGGAATATATCTATGTATACATCTACGACTCTCATTCAATAATTAAAGTGAATATATTTATCTATTTATTTATCTATCTATATTTCTATGGGTGTCATACAATAATTTAGGGTAATCTATCTATCAGTCTATCTATCTATCTGACTGTCTGTTTGTCTATGATTGTCATTCAATAATGTAGGGGAATCTATCTATCTACGAGTGTTATTCAATAAATAAAGGGTATCTATCAATCAATCATTCTATCTATCTATCTATCTATCTTCGAGTGTTATTCAATAATCAAGGGGAATCTATTTATCTATATATTCATCTATGAGTCTCATTCAATAATTAAAGGGAATATATTTATCTATTTATCTATCTATCTATCTATATTTCTACGAGTGTCATTCAATAATTAAGGAGCATATGTCTATCTACCTGTCTACGAGTGTCATTCAATAATTTAGGGGATTTATCCATCTGTCTCTCAATTTATATATCTATCTATCTATCTGTCTGTTTGTCTGTCTATGAGAGTCATTCAATAATTAAGACGAATCTATCTATCCACGAGTCTAATTCAATAGTTATGAGGAATATATCTATCTATCTATCTATCTATCTATCAACGAATGTCATTCAATAAATAAGGAGAATTACTTTTGGAAAAAGAATTACATTTTTTTCATAACTTTTTCCATAAATGAATATCTCTGCATTGTTTGTAATTGATTTATAGCAAAAAATATTGTAATCTTATTTTTAAAGATATTTGTTTTGATGCTATTCAAAATGGAGATAAATCAAACAGAGCCCACCAAACTTGAACAGAGGTCTTTCATCAAATCTTTGTTGCCTGAGAAGTGCAAACCATGTGAAACTTACAGAGGAACATATCATGTGTACAGAGAAGTATATTTTAGTAAAGAAAAATGGACTGAACATGGGTTTGCCACTACCAGACTGAGTCTAAGAGGCAATCAATTAAATGGAAACACACTGACTGTCCATAAATAAAATCAAGCATTATCTCAAATTCGACAAGAAACACCTGAAGAAGGCCGGTAGACACATCGGCCGAAACAATGTGTATATCACAATAAAGATGGGGACAACAGTCCGAAAAATCTAAATAATGCAGTGTATTAAGCCTCATCTAAAAAAATTCAGACCCATGAAACGTGTCAAGTAATTTTCACGTATTTCTATATATATAATACAGGGTTGTTATTTATTCCATGTATTAATGATTTTTACTATGAATTTAATACTCATTGATAAAATTATGCAATACCTGTGCATTGTGACGTCAGCAGTGATGTAGTTTCAGTTACAAACAGACACCGAATCTCCATTATATATAGATATCATGCATTTAAAATTGATTTTGTAACCTGATTTTTTTCTGATTTTGGCAATGGATTTTGAAATTTTCTGGGTGAATGTGATACGAATAAGTAATTGGTTTTACCGTTTTCCATTTATTTGCAATAAAAAAAATATCTATTACAATAATTGAAAGTAAACAGTTTGTAAGTATCATTGAAACAACTATTTTATATATAAGGAATGGGGAAACTTTCTTAATATAAGAGATGAGAAAGATGATAAAGAGCTTAGATGTTTGTGAGACACGGGACATGAACACATACGTTTTTACTGTTACATTTTTCTCTCTCTCTCTCTCTCTATATATATATATATATATATAATATATATATATATATATATTTATTTATTTATTTATTTATTTATAATTAATAATACAAATGAAAAGTCGGTCCTATCATTGGTTTCTGAATAACACTTTTTCGGTGTTATTCGTCGTCAGAGGCGTTGACTTTTGAAGAAATGGACAGTTTTAAACTTTTGGCACGTGTTTACGTGATCCGTTAATCATTCTTGCATTTTGCTTTCGTCATTCACCGGCATCACTATTTGTCGTCATTGGGTCTCATGTTTTTATGGTGATTTTAAATTTTTCCGTTTATATTTTTTATATTATTTTTATTTTTACTTTATTTTTATATTTATTTTAGTTTGTGTGTGTTTATTTATATGTGAATTCTTAATTATGGCGGTCTGAGGTTTTGGTTAGTCCAATTCCATATTAATTTTTTTTTTCCTGTGTGGGCATGCTCGAAAAATTTCTGTTTTGTTGTTTAGGAAATTTTCTTCGGAGTTTATTCCTTGAAGAATACGGAATTTTTCTGTTGTGCATAATGAGCATTTTTTTTTTAACCATTTATGTATGGCTTCGATTGATCTAGTATATATATATATATATATATATATATATATATATATATATATATATATATATATATATATATTATGGACTCTCTCGTCGATTTTCGACGCATGAGGGTTCATACACACAATGAACATCCACACAGGGATTTGTTTATAGTGGTGAAGGCTTGTGTTGGACCATCCACACTTTTTGGCACAGTCGATAGGAAAGAATTGGTGCATCAAGGGTTGCCACAAACCCAATCAACGATATATATATATATATATATATATATTATATATATATATATATATATAGAGAGAGAGAGAGAGAGAGAGAGAGAGAGGCCCGAAATGTACACACAGAGATTGATTTTTCTCGATTTGTTTAGCCTTACATTTGAATAGGTATGCCGCCTAATTCATTAATTATTAATTGATTAATTTTCAAAAATTAGGTACGACTTCAATTAAGCACATATTCTCCCAAAAATTGTCGGCTAAAAAAAAGCCATATCAAAACACATTGTTTGTTTGTTTACTTCTCATATATATATATATGTATATATGAGGTAAGGTAAAAGGAAAAGTGGACAAAAAATAATGACTCAAACAAGTAGAAGTAGGAAAGAAATATTTCGTTCTTCTTTACGCGAAGAACATCATCAGTAAAGAAGAACGAAATGTTTCTCTCCTACTTCTACTTGTTTGAGTCCTTATTTTTGTCCACTTTTCCTTTTACCTTACCTCATACTGTCGGATTTTATTCCAACCCTCCTATCTTCATATATGTGTGTGTGTGTGTGTGTGTGTGTGTGTGTGTGTGTGTGTGTGTGTGTGCGAAGAAAAGGAAGTGAATCCGATGAAAAGATTGAAAAAACACAGGTTTATTAACTCATTTAAACCTGTGTTTTTTCATTCTTTCTTAATATACTATATATATAATATATATATATATATATATATATATATATATTCTCGGGCAGAGTTAACAAATTGATGTAGGTATAAAAATAGACACAAGCTCTGCCTAGAGAATTCTGGTGTTACGTAGAGGGCGAAGGCGAGTGTGTAACACACTCGCTACATTGAAAATGGGGAAAAC
Organism: Doryteuthis pealeii; assembly: GCA_023376005.1. Classification (NCBI taxonomy): domain Eukaryota; kingdom Metazoa; phylum Mollusca; class Cephalopoda; order Myopsida; family Loliginidae; genus Doryteuthis; species Doryteuthis pealeii. The sequence goes on from CM042149.1 coordinate 87,111,553, forward strand.
CCATTTATATAATCCATAACGATGACAGGAAAAATACCCCAAAGATTCGCGCTATAGCGAGAAACTCTTGTCGGTAAATTTTAAACGGTCGGTATTTTAAACCATTCTATTTTGATCGTCTATTTAGCTCTTTATATTTAGTACTTTTTAATCGATTTTAGTGAAAAAATCTAGAAGTAAATAAGATTGTATACTTATTTGCTTGGTGGATTTTATGGTAACTGCGGTATATATATATATATATATATATATATATATATATATATATATATATTCCCTGAATAATTGGTACGGCAAGAAACTGCAGTTGGAATATTTTATAACATTTGCTTTAAAAATAAGTATATTTAGCTCTTTTTATTGAGCACTTTTTAAATCGATTTTTATTAACCCAGAAGTAAATTTATTTGCTTCTTGGATTAGCAAAGATCCGTAATATATATATATATATATATATATATATATATATATATATATATATATATATATATATATATAAGAGAATATAACCTACTTCTAAGCAAAACGAGGAAATCTAGGAAGGTCCGGTTGGTATAGGGGTTTACGGTCCTCGCCTGTCAGCTTGACAGTCAGGGTTCGAATCAGGCAGTCTTCCTATCTATAGCCCTGCTGATGATGCCTAATAGGCCGAAATTTACATACAGAGATTGATTTTTCTCGATTTGTTTAGCCTTACATTCGAATAGGTATGCCCGCCTAATTAATTAATTATTAATTATTTAACTTTCAAAAATTAGGTACGACTTCAATTAAGCACATATTCTCCCAAAAATTGTCGGCTAAAAAAAGCCATATCAAAACACATCGTTTGTGTATTTACTTCTCATATATATATATATATATATATATATATATATATATATATATATATATACCACAATAATTACCACAATGATTTTTCTCTTATTGTTTAACTGTACAACAATATAATAAATTCTTAAAACAAATATTAATCATCATTTTTTATTATTTGATCCACAAGAAAATCAAGTCATGTTTTAAGAAATCGTTTGTACACGGTAAATTTGAAAAAAAATTTTAATGACTAAAGGAAAAAGAAAAATGAAAAATAATTTGCAAAAATCTAAAACTTTAAAATGAATTGATACATTTAATCCCTAAACAGTTCGTTAATTAAAATTCACCAAGTCATTAGTTTCGTTATTCCATATCAGTTTTTGCAAAACATTGTTAACCAAAATGGAATTCAACAACCAGAAGATCCATTAATTCCACTGGGCGTAAAGTTTTAAATAATGTATTATAACCCTAGTTTCACCGGATATGAGAAAGCAATAGTTACTGGTATATTGGTTTACCAACCCCTCCACGCGAGCAGGATGTGACACAAGGTCAATTTCTTAAGCGGATAATAACAGGTTTGAATTCAGAGTTTTCCTTCTCCTAGACCGGTTGCCTATGCAAAGTTAAAGAGTCGTCTGCTTTACTATTTACCCATAACTGGGGGGAGAATAGTTGAATGTATGCTTCAAAATCTAACCAACCAACCTGGGTTAAAATTGCAAATCGTTGTCAAAATTAAAACAGAAAAATTTGACTTGGCATAGATTTTAATGAATTTACTTATTACTAAGGACACGATTTATATTATTTTTTACTTAAATTTTAACCGTTATTTGTGTTTAAGGAAAAATAGATAGAACCATATGACTTTGCTTTCCTGATTCATAAGTAATTTTTTTTCATTTACACCGTCAACATCCGGTTGTTTGTTAGGGTTAGGGGTTAGTTTTATAATTAAAAAAAACTCTAAAAAGCGTCTGTTAACAAACACCGGATGTTGACGGTGTAAATGAAAAAATGTACTTATGAATCAGCAAAGCAAAAGGGTGCCTAAAGATCATATGGTCCAATAGATAAAATAAAACAGATGAACGATAAGACTAGTCAGAATTAATAAACATGTACAAACAAAAAACGTACTTTCTATTTCAATATTACAGGCGACGCGTGCTTTTCTTAAGTATGAATGACCAAAAGTGTAATAATCCGTGTTTTTTATGTTAATAAATTCTCGGAAATTATTCATCTCCCTTAAAAATGACTTCTCTTGTGGCCCTCTGTAGGAAAATAACGTCCAATGAAAAACGGTTAAAAACACAACTAACGGTTAAAATTTAAGTAAAAAATAATATAAACCGTGTCCTTAGTAATAATTAAAATCCATGCCCAAGCCAAATTATTCCGTTTTTGTTTGACGATTTGTAATTTTAACCCGACCTGATGAAACAAAGGGATTAAAAATAAGAATCATCAATAAGTCAAACTTTGAATAATGCATTGAAGAAGAAAACAACTTTTCCTTTGTTGAAAAAAAAGAAAAGTAACATTTCAATCTATATATTAATAAACCCAGTGGCTGCTTTCTTGATTGCATTAGTCTTTGTATATCAAAATGGTTGGACTCTTGGGAAGGGAAGTAGAAAATCTGTCTTTAACAGTAAATTGTCATAAGAATAAAGATGGCGCTGACTAAAGGTCACTTCATATCTATTTACAATCAAAACTGCTAAAAAAAAAAAAAAAGTTTACTAATGAATTCAAAAATATTTCTCAACTTCACAAATGGTGCGGCTGTGGATATTAATTTTGACCTTTTATGTCATTGGGGATCACATGGAAATACAATGTAGGTTAATTTATAGTTGAAAGTCCAATCGTGGTATAATGGTTAGTAAGATAGCATCGCAGATCCATAACCACTGAAAAGCGAGATCGATCCTCGTTGGATGCCAATACTCGCGACTTTGTGTCGCATCCTACCCGAGTTAACTGGTTTACCTCGGTCATGCAGAATCTACTTATGATTAATGTCTGAGTGAATTGGCCGGAGCTGAAGCAGAATGAACCAAAATCAAGCAGAACCTACTTATGATTAATGAGTCCTGGGCGATTCTGACAGGACAAATAAATTATCTTCATAAAAGAGACGGCATTTTCGGCTGATGAATAGAATTGACACAGACATCAAAGGGTATGAAATGGCCTCAAGGTTTTAGACAATCCATCACCCCCTCTTAATGCCAAATTTTTGTTAACTCTGAGCGCTATTGATTATAAGAAAACTATATTTTCAATAACTTATCGTCACAATGAGTGTTTTCTAGATGATTTCGGCAATTTCATCTGATTCTGTGTCCAGCCACATGCGATGATCTAAGAACCTGCATCTGCAAGCCAACCATTTGTTAGTCTAAGCTCGACATTTTAGAATATTTTGTATAATATATTTTGATAAATATATAAAACCCAATTAATTAATACATCAAACTTGTCCAATTTGTATAAATTTTAATGCTATGTAAAAAATTGTGAGGGAACTGATTTTTTTTTTTTATTTTTACGATGGTAGGCTGAAAGATTCATAGGCTGAAAAGTTCATAGGCTGAAAGGTTCATATGAAGATGTCATACAAGCCGTTGTCAACTTTTTTACCAATAGAACGCTGTTGAAAGAGGTTTGTGGAATGCAGGGGGGGGGGCTATGTTAAAAATAAACCTCATTTGATCACATTCACTTTTCAGCCGACCCTTGTCTCTCTCTCTCTCTCTCTCTCTCTCTCTCTCTCTCTCTCTCTCTCTCTCTCTCTCTCTCTCTCTCTCTCTCTCTCTCTCTGTGGTGTGAAGTGTGCAGAATGCAAGGGGGCTATGTGAAAGATAAACCTTATTTGGTCACATGAGACTATCTTGGTTAGTCTATTAACTTTTCAAGCCGACCCACGTATTTAGGTAAAGGGGTTTTTTTTTTTTTTTTTTTATCGCTGCAACTACATTAATCATTAATGGTCATTCAGGACTAACATCTCTGTCATGAAAATTTGAAAAAAACGACCTCCGGGCGGTGTAAAAATTATTTTTGGAAAAATATTACTTGAGAGGGTGGGAGTTAAAAATTCAATGTCAGAGGGTTTATATCTTGAGTAATAAAAATCATCAAATTTATTAAAGGAGTAAAAAATATATAAAAACAATTTGAAATGGAATATGATAATATGATACAAAGGGTTCGGGTTTGCCATAAGGGCAATAGGGTTGGAGAAATATAGGTGCTAGGCTTCAAGGACCAGCCGATTGATCGGAGGGGTCCTCTTCGACTCCCCGTCTAGCCTAAGTATGGGCCAAAAAAGAATGTTCCATGTTATGGACTGTTCAGCCACCAGGATTCCCACCACGGCCACACAGGTAGGGGGGGATCTTACCCCTCTGTAGAAGTGCAGTCGGTGTAATCCAAAGCACCAGTCGACAGGGGTTTTATTTTTTTTTTTCTGCAACTACATTAATCACTGATGGTCATTCAGGACTACAAATCTCTGTTATAAAAATACGTTACATCATTGTATTCAAAAGAATTTGCTCATAAAATATAACTACAAGAAAAACATTAGCAACTGATTGTAATGAAAACATTACAGTCTACATATTCCAATATGTCAGTTGTATTACATCAACAATAAGAAGAATAAAAAAAGTGCATTCAATTTCTACGCTCTAAATCCATGTGCACATTCGTTACTAGTTCCCATGTATTTTTTTATTGAACGGCGTATTTCAGTTAAACAAGTTGTGAAAAGATTAGTCGCCATGTTTGCTACTTTATGTTTGTCTCCATTGTATTTCTTGTCCAAATGCATTTGTTTTTAGAAAAATAAGAATGAACAGACAATTGCTATGCGCACGGCAATCAGTCGATAGAAGAAGAAAAAAAAACGTTCCCTTTTAATTTTCATTCAGAGTGTTTATTTACCCGAGTCGATATGTTTGACATTTTGCAAATATAAGTTTCCATAGGAAAAGAAAATGTTTGTGTCAAACAATCATAAAAGGTGAATGCAAGCAATAAATGATGGAATTATTGCTGTATCTATTGAAGCCCGGATGTTCAATGGATGAGCCTCAATATCGGATAGATTTAAAGTTCTATAAAAATGGATATGTTAAATGCCACAAAAGATTCTCACAGAATCAGCGTGACATTTTATAAAATAATTGATTACAAGCCATAATATATATATATATATTTTACCAACTCTTCCGTACGTGCAGGATGTGACACAAGGTAAATTTCTTAAGCGGAGTTCAACAGGTTTGAATTCAGAGTTTTCCTTCTAGACCGGTTGCCTAACCAAGGTTAAAGAGCCCAGTCTGCCCTACTATTTAGCCATAGGTGGAGGGAGAGTAGGATTCATACCTTTCCCAAGGGTATTAGCGCTAAGGGTAATTAGTAGGGCAGTCTGGGCTCTTTAACCTTGGTTAGGCAACCGGTCTAGGAGAAGGAAAACTCTGAATTCAAACCTGTTAAACTCCGCTTAAGAAATTGACCTTGTGTCGCATCCTGCTCGTGTGGAGGGGTTGGTAAATATATATATATATATATATATATATGTGTGTGTGTGTGTGTGTGTGTGTGTGTGTGTGTGTGTGTGTGTGAAATGATAGCACTTTAATAATATCCATCTTTTTGCGGGAATTTCGATTTATATATTTTATGTCATTATTATGTTGTGAATGTGTCTAAGTGATAGATAGGTTTTCGTCATATGTTTTTACTATGATTTATATGTTGGATATGATGCGTAGAGATAATTATTCAAACAATCCTCTCTCACAGGAATTAATGATCATCTTCTCATGTTAATTGATAGAACGAAAAATTAGTAAAAGTACAAAACTACAAAATCCTTACTGATCCGATTTTTGTATATATATTACAGTAACAAGGGACGGTGTAGCTCAGTCGATAGAGTAACCGCCTTGGAATCTTTTATTTCTGTTCCTTAATGTATCTAATAACGTTTTGTAATTAAATACATATTATATGGGTTGGCAACCTTCCGTCTATTTAAGACGATGGCGTAGTGTCCATTTTTTTTTTTTTTAATTTTTTTTTTACCTTCAGCTACGTGAGTGGCTGAACAGACCGATCCTTGAATGGCAGTCTCTGGTGCAGTGGCTGCAAACAAAAGTGATGTTTTCTGAAGGTGTTGGGGGTGTTGTTGTCTCTCCTTTCTTTTAGCTCTCTTTTCTGTGGCGGCTTCTTTCCTCTCTTTTTCACTCCCTTTTGTTCCTTGTTTGACGAGGAGGCGCCAAGTCGCACGGTCCTCTGCACAAGCCCCCCCCTCCATGTGTTTATGTGATTTTTGTATGTATATTACAGTAACAAGGGACGGTGTAGCTCGGTGGGTAGAGTATCCGCCTTAGAATCTTTTGTTTATTTTTATTTCTGTTCCTTAATGTATTTAATTTCGTTTTGTAATTAAATACATATTATATAGTTAAGTTGTTCATCTATTATTTACATTATGTACATGTGACATTACAAGAACTAGCGAGAATATGGGACTAAGTTACATTTAAGCACCCCAGGGGCGACCTGGATTCAGAGGGACATGTTTCGCTTTGCACCGTCAACATCCGGTTGTTTGTTACCAGACGATTTTTAGACGCATTTTTTAAAATTATAACACTAACTGCTAATCCTAACCCCTAACCCTAACCCCTAACTAACGACCGGATGTTGACGGTGCAAAGCGAGACATGTCCTTCTGAATTCAGGTCCCCCTGGGGTGCTTAAAGGTAACTTAGTCCAGAATATGAGTTCTCCGGGTGTGAGTATTTAAGTTTTAATGTAATGAAATATATTAGATTACAACGACTTACGAAATTAAATAAAAGAACGCATATTTTAATTATATTTTAATTGGTTTATATATAAACACCAAGTAATTATTTATTAAACCCAGTT
>CM042149.1:87123335-87145835 GCA_023376005.1 Doryteuthis pealeii
TTTCTTTTTTTAAAAAAAAAAAAAAGATAAATAAAACAATTTCATTTACAGAGGCAGATTTTTTTTTTTTTTTTAGAATTTCTTTCTTTTCCTTCTTACTCTCAATTGACACTACCATCTAATATGATGTTCACACCATTATTTGTTTTTTGGGTACAAAAGGAATTAGACTAATTGAAATTCATTGCCAATTACCTGTTGTCTTCTTGTGTCTGTAATATTCTTTTTATATTTACTTAATTCTAAATTATTTTTGTTTCAGTGATTTGCTGCTGATGCTGCTGATGATGCTGCTGGTGCTGATGATGATGATGATGATGATGATTCTTACTTCTTAGTCTTAAATACAATTAAATTTCGGCAAGCGTGAACTTGACCGTAGGACCGGTGTTCAGTAAATTCTTATACCAGAAAAAATAAGGCCATTAAGCAATAGATGGGTTTGAAAAAAATGCTTTATTGCGAATCAACTATATCATTAAGAATTTGATTGAAAGTGTTAGTTTCTTTATTCTCTCACCACAAGAATTCATAAACATAAATCTAGCATATCTGGTTGAATCAATTAACCCTAGCCCTTAACCCTAACCCCTAAACATAACCCCTAACCCTAGCTCTAACCAGTGTACAGCGGAGTGTTCTGAATTTTTCCAAATTACGTTGGGAAAATAAATAAAAAATTCTTAATGATATAAGTGCCTCACTACGAACTATTGTTCAAACCTATCTATAGCTTTATTATTTTTTTAAGGTATAAGAATTTACTGAACACAGCTCCTACGATCGAGAAAGTTCAAGGGTGGCTAAATTTCTGCTAAAAACAACTGACAATTGGAATTTCAATAGGCAATTTGCTTTATGTTAGGTTTCCTATAAATCTGTAGTAGATTTTTTTAAAGAAGTATGAGGAAAAAATTTACTCTTTTTTTTTAATCTGATATCCACCGATGATTTGGAACATATATAGACAAATCCTTAAGAATCAAGAAAAAAGGACGATTTCCGAGAAAGAATCTTCCATGGTTAATGGGGATACAAGAACAACATCTCTCTCTCTCTCTCTCTCTCTCTCTCTCTCTCTCTCTCTCTCTTCTCTCTCTCTCTCTCTCTCTCTCTCTCTCTCTCCACACTCACACACACACACACACACACACACATATATATATATATACCAAATCAATATATATATATATATATAATATATATATATATATATCAATATACCAAATCAAAAACAATCACTTGGGTTCTTAATAATATCAAATCCTGCCAAATATAAATGCAACAAGCATTAGGGAAGCCGTACCAACGCAAATAGGAAAAAGTCAAGACACACTCGAGAAAAATACCACACACTCCACAAATGCAAAGATGGATCCAGTCAGGTTGTCAGATAACACCCTTACATTGCAGTCGTCAACATCAGCAAACGACATCTAGTAATCAAAATAAAAGAAATAACAATTAAAAAAAAAAAAAAAAAAAAAACTAGACAAAACAAAAAACAACTTAACAATGAAGCAAAAGTTAGGGGACATAATTCAGAAAATGACACAACCTATTTCTTCCATCCCACAAAGCAATGTAGCGACGGGACCTATGACCGACTGGAAACTGGGGAAAAAAAACACCGAAGAAGAGCAGATATTGTTCCGAACGAAATGTTCTGAAGAGGGGGAAAAAAAACACCAAAGATCATACTTTTAAGTATGGATAAATAAACAGCGTGATCCGAAGGGATCCACGCATTTTTTTGTCTACCTATCACATAAGCTTCGGTTTGTTCGTGGCATCCCTCGTTAAAATGACTTTGTGGCATAGCCTAACCTGGAGGGAGCTTTTGGTAAATACCAAGAAAAAAACACCAACAAACATAAGAGAAGGAAAATAAGAAATTCTTAAGAAAAAAGATTGATTTGTTAAATATGTAAACTGACTGTGAGTACATACAAGACTAGAGTCTCAAATAAAATATTCATAGTTCACAATTATCCTTTAAAATCTAAGAATACAGTGGTACCTTGACTTACGAGTTAAATTCATTCCGCTCGTAACGCAAATTCTTCATATATCAAACCAACGCCCTGTCGGCTGGGGCATTAGAATGCACCGACTGCACCTCTGCAGAGGGGTAAGACTCCCCCAATGGGGTCACCTATTGGCCGTGGGTGGCGACCCGTGATGCTTAAGGATAGAGCCCAGGTGGATGAGCAGTTCATGACTTGCAATACTCCACTTTGGTCCTATCTTGGGCTAGACGGGCGGTCAGAGAGGTCCCCTCTGATCAATCGGCTGGTCACGTCAAACCCTAGCACCTATATGATTTTCCCAACCCTATTGCCCTTATGGCAAGCCCCAACCCCTTTTTATCATATGGGTGCTAGAAGGCGGTGACTGAGGGTCTATATGTCCTGGGAATGACGTTAAACTCTATCTGATGGTGAGGTTCCAGTTTTGGAGGTTTGGGGAATGTGGAGCACCCCTTCATCACCATTGATCCACTCTGGTCCACTCTGACCCGGAGTGGTAGTATCTGTTAGGTTCCCATCTATGGGTTAAATAGAAAAATGTATTTATTAAAAAAATTGTATTATCCATAAAGAATGTATTTATTTCAAAACTTTATCGGCATTAAATGACCCACTGAGGTTGATATGCCGTAAAACCAAACCACGCCAAACCAATTTCCCCATTAAACTGAAACGCCATTAATCCGTTCCAGTCTCTTTCCAAAATCACCCTATTTTTTTATTTTTTCTTGTGTTTTAATAAGAAAAATAGCATTATCTTGTGCTGTAATATGTTTTAATGTTTATTTTTTTATTAATATTTTTCTTTGGCGTAATAAATTTGGAAGCTTAAAAGTTTTTAGTGAAGTGTTTAACATAAGCGTATCCGAAGCTCGTACGTATTTCAAACTTTATATATGTAGATTAACTACTCTCATACTAGTAACAGTTTATTAATACACATTTTATAAATTTGGGAGAATAATCACAAAGTGTTACTGTTATAAAGTAAATTGTTTGCCAATCATAGAAATCTACAGTTTTTTTTTTCGTTTGGTTGTTTTGTTGTTTTTTTGTTTGTTTTTTGTTTTTTAATAATACTAGCAAAATAAAAAACACCCTCCGGGCGATGTAAAAATAGATTTTTTAAACATATTGCCTGAGGGGTGGGAGTAAAAAATTCAATGTCAGCGAGTTTGTACCCTAAGTAAGTAAAATCATCAAATTCATTAAAGATTAAAAATAGAACAATTTGAAATGTAAACTTTAAATATGTATTAAAATAAAACAAACTATATATAGATATATAATACCAGTCATGTATTTATTAAAACTTGTTTAAAAAAAACAATAAGGACTGTCTAATGTTGCATGCTCAAATTTTGAGTGTATTTATTCTATTTTATGACGATTTTAGGGTAATGTGACGTAAGCATTGACGTAGTTTTTGTTACAGACAAAAACCGGAAGCGAATCTCCATCATTAATAGATGTTACCATTAAATTTGAGGTACAAGAATTGCTTTCCAAAATGTATACACCCTGTCGGTTAGGGTTGACTGCACCTATGCAGAGGAGTAAACTTCCCCAGTGGGGCCACCTGTTGGCCGTGAGTGGCGACCCGTGATGCTTAAGGATGGAATCCTGGTGGCTGAGCTATCCATGACATACAACACTCTACTCAATTGACTGATCACGTCAAGCCCTATCGGCTATATGATTTCCCTGATCCTATTGCTTTTACAGAAAACCCCAACCCTTTTAATTATATATGTGCTAGAAGGCGGTGGCTGAGGGTCTTAGAGTCCTGGGTATGATTTTAAACTGCATCTAGTGGTGGAGCTCTGGTGAATGTGGAGTACCCCTTTATTGCCATTTTTCCATTCACACTCTGTCCCAGAGCGATGGTACCTGTTAGAGTCCCGTCTATGGATTACATAGATTAAAAAATGAGTTTAAAAATTTATCAAGAATTATTTTTTTTAAATTAATACCTAATAAGAATGAAGAAAAGCAAAAACGCATTCGGCATAAAATAACCCAAATTGACATGTCGTAAAACCAACCAACCAACCAACCAGCCAACCAATATGTAAGCTTTCTCCTCGAAAGCTTTTCTCTTTGATAATTCTGTTGAAACTGGGCTTCGAATAGGTTAGTCGGCCTCCGGTTCACAACTTGTATCAAAGGCAAAAAATGATATTTTTTGGTGTGCCCCCATCCTTTTAAAAGCAGTGTCGGTATAATTCTTTCTTTTTCTGTCGGCTATACCGACTCTGAACTGATTCATTCAAATGCTTCCATATAAAGACTAGCTAATCAGACTTATTGAACAAACACGACAGTATTAACATTTGAACTTTCAGATAACATAATCTGCCCCCCCCCTTCTCTCTCTCTCTCTCTCTCTCTCTCTCTCTCTCTCTCTCTCGCACTCTCTCGCTCTCTCTCGCTCTCACTCTCTCTCTCTGAAACATACACACATACACACACATTCACACACACACACATATATATATATATATATATATTCAAAAAGTATATACTAATATATATATATATATATATATATATATATATATATTCGAAAAGTATATATATATAAATATATATATATATGAACAGTATTTACTAATATATATATATATATATATATATATATATATATAATATATATATATATATATATATATATATATATATATATATATATATATATATATATATATATGTAGGTTTGAAAGTATATATATATACATATATAAATATGTATTTATATATATATATTCGAAAAGTATTTATATATATATATATATATATATATATATATATATATATATATATATATATATATATATATATATATATATATATATATATATATATATATATATATAAAGTATATACTAATATATATATATATATATATATATATATATATATATATATATATATATATAATATATATATATATATATATAAAAGTATATATATATATATATATATATATATATATATATGTTTTATGTAATAAATACAATCGTCAGATGAAACACCTATATATTTTTTCACTGTCTCTGTCTTCGTTTTTCTCTCCATTCTCCCTTTATATTTTCTTGGCCGTTCATCGTCTTTGTAGATTAATAAATTCATTTTGAGGAAGTATTTTAACAAATAAAGAGGAAATATTAATTGAATCAATTGTTTGTGTTGGTTTATCCACCTTTCCATTTTTTCACACACATGCACACACGCACACACACAAACATCCATAGATACATAGATATATAAAGATTCAGCATTGGAGTTTGAAGAGCTATGATCTAGAAGAGTTCTCACATTCCAACAACAAATGTTAAGTTTAATCCGGTCATTTGAAAATTGTTTTATATTTCTCTTCTTCCTGCAAGTTCTGTTTTCCTACACATATGCATACATACATAGATACATACATAGATACATTATAATGTATAATGTAATACATACATAGATACATAATAATAATAATAATAATAATAATAATAATAATAGCGAAAATTGATAGGACCCAACAAAATAGTAAATGTAGACTTTGCGGTAATAGAGATGAGACAATAAACCATATACTCTGCGAATGTAGCAAACTAACACAACGAGAATACAAAACTAGACACGACTGGTTTGGGAAGGTGATCCACTGGGAATTATGCAAAAAATAAAATTTTGACCATACAACAAAATGGTATATGCATAAACCAGAATCTGTTCTTGAGAACGAAATGCATAACATTCTCTGGGACTTTGAAATAAAAACAGATCACCTTATCCCAGCAAGAAGACCAGACCTAGTGTTGATAAACAAAAAAGAAAGAACTTGTCAACTGGTGGATTTTGCAGTGCCAGCAGATCACAGGGTAAAGCTAAAGGAAAAAGAAAAAATGGAAAAATATCTGGACTTTGCCAAAGAACTGAAAAAGTTATGGAATATGAAAGTGAAAGTGATACCAATTGTAGTTGGTGCACTTGGAACAGTCCCAAAAGGATTGGAAAAGGGTTTGGAAAGTTTGGAAATCAGAGGAAGGATTGAAACCATTCAGAACACTGCACTGCTGCAATCTGCCAGAATACTCAGAAGAGTCCTGGAGACCTGAGGAGACTTGCTGTCACTCAGACTCCAATGAAAGACCATCAGCTAATGCTGATGTGAAAACTCAAAAGGAGCAAATAATAATAAACATACATATACACACACACACACTCACACACATACAATTATAACAAATCTTACTATCACCCCACCCTCTCTAACACCTACAACCAAAATTTACACAAATATACCAAGCAACAAACTGAATGTTAATTGTAAATCCATCTTCCCCAATACTTTTCCCCATATATATATATATATATATATATATATATATATATATATATATAAAGAAAACATACACACATACACTCATAACCAATCCTTATGCCATCCACCATGCACACATATAACCCAAACACCTATCTCCTGTGACACTACTATCAGAATACACTTTGATACACTCCCTATCTGAGAAAAAAGAAAAATCCACCTCCAGCCTCTTCTGACACCAACAACCGACCACCCCTCCCCTTATTCACAACCTCCTAATTCACCAGTATGAAAATGTTCACCATTAAAGCAAGAACTTTATCCTAAAGTCCTGAAGAAGGTCTAACAGACTGAAACGTTGCAACGTCGACATCACTACCTACAATAAACACTCATTTTCTACAACATCCCGTGTTTGTCTACCTTTCTCCACATAGATACATACATACATAAAGATTCAGCATTGGAGTTTGAAAGTGTCTATGGTAGACGTAATAAACTGACCATTATTATGAAGACTGTTTTTTTTTATAATTGCCATAGTTTTACATATTCATATAACATAAAACCTAGAAAAAAGACTTTATGACGTACTTAATACAGAGAAGTACATAAAGATATGCTTTTCTGTTAGTTTTATTTTCTATGTTATAAGTTACACGTATATCAAACTCATTCAGCACTTTGCTAATTATTAACACTTGTATATTTGTCTTCTTCTCTAAAAAAAAACTATTCCTCTCTTCTCCCCGACTGTAGACATGAGGGATGAGGCTATAGAATATACCGACTACACCCCAGAAGAAGGGTAGGACTTTCTCCCCATGGGAGCCATCTATTGGGCTATCTATTGGCCGTCAGTGGCGACCAGTGATGCTTAAGGATGGAACCCTGGTAATTTGACATCCACGGATAGGTCCCGCCAAGTCGATATGATTGTCCCGACCGTATTGCGCTTATGGCAAACCCCCAAACATGTTTATCATATATACGCGTGGTGTAATGGTTAGAGTCGTAGGAAATGGACTCATCGACCCGAGTTCAATTCCTGGACGAAGCTGGTTGCATTTTACATGGGAAAGATATGAAGCCAATTCTCCCACAGCTATTGATAAATCACAGGGTAGACTGTGCTCTTTAACCATAGCTAGGTAACCAGTCTAAGAGAAGGAAAACTCTGAATTTAAACCTGTTAAACTCTGCTTAAGAAATTGACCTTGTGTCGCAGCATGATCATGCGGAGGGGTTGGTAAATATATATACGCTAAAAGGGGGTGTCTTGGGGTCTTAGTGTCCTGTGTATGACAATAAACTGCATCTAGTGGTGAGGTTTCAATTCTGGGGCTGTGGGTAATGTGGAGTACACATCCATTGCCATTACTCTCAGGTTCCACTCTAACCCGGAGTGGTAGTACCCGTTAATGTCCATCTATGGGTTAAATAGATTTTTTTAGATGTGTTAAAATGAGATTTAAAAAAATTAGATACCCAGCAAGAATGAAAAAGAAAAACGTCTTCGGCACAAAATAACCCAAGAGTTTTATCTTCCAGCCTTTATTAAAAGTATATCATTTTCGTTTAACTTCAAAAAATGTCGAGCAGAACTCTTTATTTGATAGATACAGATATACGAGGGAGAGTCAAAAATTATCAACACTCTCGGATGATTTGATTGGCAGAATCATGACTAATCTATAGAGAACATGCTACCTCATCGATGATAACTCGCCGGTTCGCCATTACCATCTCTCAAGATTGCCGAATCTTCTCCTCAGTAGTGAAGCTTGACAGTCGTCTCGCTTGTCCGACCATTTTGAAACTTCTCTATCCACTCATATACACTTTTACTAAGTAATTCACTATTTCCCCATCTGTGATAAAAGTCTTCAATGAATTTCAGACCCTGACACTCTTTCCAACCAGAAAAATCGGGTCACTTTCTTGGTGTATACTGCTAGTGAAGCGGCCATGTTTACACACTAACAGACAGCAATCAAAATGGAGCGATCAGACTCAAACTTTGATCACGTGACCACAAGAGTTCCAACTATAAGCACGCATGCGCAGAACGCAGTGTAACAATAATAAAAATATATTATGGCGAAATTGCAGATAACTTTTGATTCTACCTCGTAATTTTCTTATTTGTTTACCTGTTATATTCTATCTACTTCTTAGGTAATTCATACATTTCTAACGATCAATCAAGGGTGATTTTTTTTAAACTGAAAACAAAAAGAATCAAAATGTCACTGTATCAAATTGATAGATCGATAGATTCTAATTTTACGATAAATAAAATACTGTTTCGTTACTAAAAGAAAATCCTTAAACTTCCCGAAACATAATTTCAGCAAATATTTCTATCAGTGTAGCTTTCTAATGTATGACTATTATACAAACTAGAACAAATTAAAAACACGCCCTCTGGGCGGTATAAAAATTAAATTTTGAAAAATATTGCCTGGGAGGTGTGGGAGTTAAAAATTCAATGTTAGAGGGTTTGTATCATAAGTAAGTAAAATCATCAAATTTATTAAAGGAGTAAAAAAATAAAACAATTTGAAATAGAAACTTACTTCTGTCCTCCTCAATAAAATGTTGTGTGCATCTGTTAATTATTAATTGAATAATTATTTTGAATATTTTACACATAAATCTTACACAAAATCGTGGGTATTTATTTATTTGTAAACTTTTTAGTTAACTTCTTGTTATTGAAAAAAGGGTGAGAGTAAAAATAAATTTAAAAATTGATTACAGGGTTGTTCTTTATTTTATGTATTGACGATTTGGGATATTGTGACGTTAGCAGTGACTTAGTTTTGGTTACAGACAAATGGAGACCGAATCTCTAGTATTAATAGATGTCTACGTTTCTTATATTTCCTCGTATTTTAGATCCATCACATTTGTGAATTAAGATTTCAATGAGTTAAAAGAACAGTTAGTCAACATGTTAATTTCAATATTTTGTTCAGAATACCACGAAGATATGTCTATGACACTTGTGGATCATATGACCTTTAGGCACCCCTTTTGCGATCTTGATTCATAAGGACATATTTTTCATTTACACCGTCAGAATCTGGTTGTTTGTTAACAGATGATTTTAGAGGGTTTTTTTATTATAAAACTAACCCCTAACCCCTAACAAATAACTGGATTTTGACGGTGTAAAATGAAAAACATGTCCTTGTGAATCGAGATCGCAAAAGGGGTGCCTAAAGGTCATATGGTCCATACTTATGGTACCTACAAACTTGGGAAAGGTATGAATCCATCTATTCCCCCTCCAGCTATGAGTCAATAGCAGGGCAGACTGGGTTCTTTAACCATGACTAGGTAACCAGTATAGGAGAAGGAAAACTCTGAATTCAAAATTGTTAAACTCCGCTTAAGAAATTGACCTTGTGTCACATCCTGATCGTGCGGAGTGGTTGATAAATATATATAGTACCTTCAAAGAATTTTATCAAAATCAAAGATTCTCTATACGGAATATTCAAAAGGGCGAATTAAATACTCGGGTATTTATTCAATTCAAACAAAAATGGTTTGCGTTACTTAAACATTTACACAGAGAGTCGATCATGGCGTCCCATCGTGGTGTAATCGTTAGTCAGCTAATCTCACCGATCCATAACTACTGAATAGCGAGTTCGATCCTCACTGGATTCCCCATACCTGAGACGTTGTGTCACATCCTACCAGTGACGAACAATTAGGGTAAATACCTTAAGTACCACATCGTGATTTAATGGCTAGCCAGATAATTTCGCAGATCCATTACTACTGAAAAGCGAGTTAGATCCTCGCAGGATTTGTGTCACATCCTACCAGAGGCGAATGGGTTGGTATATATAAGAATGTCTCATTGTGGTGTAAATAAGCTATTCTCGCAGATCCATTATTAGGGAATAGCCAGTTAGATCCTCGCTGGATGCCCCATACTTGCGAACTTGTGTCACATCCTACCAGAGGCGAATGGGTTGGTATATATAAGAATGTCTCATTGTGGTGTAAATAAGCTATTCTCGCAGATCCATTATTAGGGAATAGCCAGTTAGATCCTCGCTGGATGCCCATACTTGCGAACTTGTGTCACATCCTACCAGAGGCGAATGGGTTGGTATATATAAGAATGTCTCATTGTGGTGTAAATAAGCTATTCTCGCAGATCCATTATTAGGGAATAGCCAGTTAGATCCTCGCTGGATGCCCCATACTTGCGAACTTGTGTCACATCCTACCAGAGGCGAATGGGTTGGTATATATAAGAATGTCTCATTGTGGTGTAAATAAGCTATTCTCGCAGATCCATTATTAGGGAATAGCCAGTTAGATCCTCGCTGGATGCCCCATACTTGCGAACTTGTGTCACATCCTACCAGAGGCGAATGGGTTGGTATATATAAGAATGTCTCATTGTGGTGTAAATAAGCTATTCTCGCAGATCCATTATTAGGGAATAGCCAGTTAGATCCTCGCTGGATGCCCCATACTTGCGAACTTGTGTCACATCCTACCAGAGGCGAATGGGTTGGTATATATAAGAATGTCTCATTGTGGTGTAAATAAGCTATTCTCGCAGATCCATTATTAGGGAATAGCCAGTTAGATCCTCGCTGGATGCCCCATACTTGCGAACTTGTGTCACATCCTACCAGAGGCGAATGGGTTGGTATATATAAGAATGTCTCATTGTGGTGTAAATAAGCTATTCTCGCAGATCCATTATTAGGGAATAGCCAGTTAGATCCTCGCTGGATGCCCCATACTTGCGAACTTGTGTCACATCCTACCAGAGGCGAATGGGTTGGTATATATAAGAATGTCTCATTGTGGTGTAAATAAGCTATTCTCGCAGATCCATTATTAGGGAATAGCCAGTTAGATCCTCGCTGGATGCCCCATACTTGCGAACTTGTGTCACATCCTACCAGAGGCGAATGGGTTGGTATATATAAGAATGTCTCATTGTGGTGTAAATAAGCTATTCTCGCAGATCCATTATTAGGGAATAGCCAGTTAGATCCTCGCTGGATGCCCCATACTTGCGAACTTGTGTCACATCCTACCCATAGTGAACGGGTTGGGTAAATAAGAATGTCCCATTGTGGTGTAAAGAAGCTACTCCCACAGATCCATTACTAGTGAATAGCGAGTGTGCTTCTCACTAGATACCCTAGACTTGCGAACTTGTGTCACATCCTACCAGAGGCGAATGGGTTGGGTAAATACCTTAAGAATCCCATCGTGGTGTAATGGTTAATTAGTAAATCCCGTAGATCCATTCTTACTGGGCAAGCCCCAACCCATTTTTATCATATGGGTGCTAGAAGGCGGTGGCTGCGGGTCTACATGTCCTGGGAATGACGTTAAACTATCTGATGGTGAGGTTCCAGTTTTGGAGGTTTGGGGAATGTGGAGCACTCCTTCATCACCATTGCTCCCTGGTCCACTCTGACCCGGAGTGGTAGTACCTGTTAAGGTCCCATCTATGGGTTAAATAGAAAAACATGAGTTTATAAAAGAATTGTATTATCCATTAAGAATTGATTTATTTCAAAACTTTATCGGCATTAAATGACCCACTGAGGTTGATATGCCGTAAAACAAAACAAACCAAACCAAACTATTCTTACTGAATAGCAAGTTCGATCCTCACTGAATGCCCCATATTTGAAATCTTGTATCACTATCCGTGGCGAACGGGTTGGATAATACCTATACAGTGTTCCGGTCATCAACATGGAAGCCATGACGTTATATACTGTGTGGGAGGAGAGGAATAGTAAAACTTTGTTTAAAATGGAAATGTAGGTAGAATTTAGTTTGAACGCAAGGCCACGAATATTGGCTTTTATTCTATTTTGCTTTTGCAAACTTTTACGTTTTGTAAATGATAAAAGTTACCGACTGACTGGCTGCATAAAGTTTTACTTTTTTATTAAGATAAATCATATTGTTGAATATTTCTTTAAAGGGCAAAGAAGACTGCAAACAAAGTGATAAGATCATCTCCATCTTTGTTTAGCTTTTTTTTAAACTTGAAGCTGCTTATGTGAAACAAACAAACAAACAAACAAAAAAAGGAATTGTCTTCGACTAAGTAACGATCAATCAGAGAAGATCTGACATTTTCTCTTTTCTTAAAGAATCACATCTGAAATACATTTTTTTTATTTGTTGAGAAAATCTTATGACATTTGCAGTGTGCATTATCAGATGAAATCCGTTACTTCTATTTTTTGTTTTACAATTACATATAGGATATGTTGACCACTTAAAATGGTAGGACGGTTATCGTCATAATGGATACGGCGGGACGAGTTCAAATCCTGGAGCAGGCTGTTTGAAATTCACATAGCTTCTGTTTTCCTTTTACAATTAGATATAGATTATGTTGACCCTTAAACGTTAGGGCACGCTCAATTTGTAACGATTTTCGTCATAATGGACAAGGCGAGACGAGTTCAAATCTTGGATCAGGCTTTTTGCATTTCACATAGTGCTAATACCATTGGGAAAGGTATGTATCCAACTTATTACTCTAGCTAGAGATAAATAGTAGGGCAGACTAGACTCTTTAGCCTTGGTATGATAAAATCTGCGTAACTGCTTGTCTGCACTATTCCCCATTCAGCCCTTGGCCTCAACTACAGTGCATATAGGGAACCCGAGGCAGTTCCCCCGGGGCCTGGGTTCTTCCACTCAGTCAATCTCTCCGACTGCTATATGGGCTGGCTAAATCTCCCGACTGCACTCGGCTCTGACTGTCTGTCAATTAAACTTTTCTATCCAACTGTTACTCAATAACTCCAACTCTTCTAACTTCCCAGGATCCATAGCGAATCCAAATATCCTGTTGTTACCCATATTCTTTACTTTTGGGTGGCTACCCACCATTAAATCTTAATTCTAAGTCTTCAAATTTAAGAGTCTTATTTCTCTTTAAAAAATAATAACAAAACACTTTTTTTAAGACTTTTAACCCCAGCCCCTACTTATATTATTATACTAAAGCTGATCGAATAAATCTTTGTCTCCTAAAGGTTTTTTTCCTGTTTCGTTTAATGACACAAAGTTCATATCAAAATATTCCTTACTTCTAGGATTGGATCATGTTTGAAAGAATCCATTTTAATTGGTTCTAATTAGTCATAATTTGCAATTAAGTTAAAAACTGACCCATCTATTTCTCTATATTTTGCCTGTCACTTTCCCCTCTCAATATATATCTTGATTACCTCCTCGCTATATCTGCTAGTTTCTCTGTGAGGGTAAAGAGAATGATTTAGAGAATGTGAAATATAGTTGTATGTTGTTTCACAAGCATCTATCCTGTAGTTTAAATTAGGTCAAACGTTTCCTTTCTTAGAAGTATTACAAAATGATTTTAATGTCTTTTTAAAATCATCCGGTCGTATTTTTTGTTTAAATTTAATTCGCTTTGATAACTCACTTTGCCCTAATTCCACTTATCTATCCGGAGCTCAATGGGTGACCCAACGGGTCACGTTTTATCTAGTATTCATATATATAGACTCACATATGCATATATATACATATGTACGGATAGAAATAAATATATTCTTCTAGTTTTTTCTTTCCAATGCCAAGTTTACATATACATACACTTTTTGCCTCTCATACACATTCAGTTTTTACAATTTTCTTAACATTTTGATTTCCTTAAATTGGGATGTGCTTATACACACACATAATTCATATACATACAACGCATATATACATACACACATTTTCATATTATCAATCAGGGCCTGAAGAAGATGCCAGAAGATCTGAAACACGTGTTGCACATGTAAAACAAAAAGAATTTAAAAAATTTTCTGAGAACAAAATACATTTTGCGGACCTTCCTTTTTTTATAAAATATTGAATTTTCTCCCGTTGGAACCAGAACAACATTTTTTATATACATATGCATACATATACATATAGGTTTTCCTTTTACGTTTACATATCCATACCTGCCCCTCGGCGCCAGTGTCCAGTGGTTTCGGCCCTGAACTGGTGAAGTAATTAAACAGCGCTGATCCCAGAGGGCTACCCCACCCCAGGTAACACCTGCCCCCTTGATTTAAAGAGGCAGGGCTGGGTTTATTGCCCAGTACCCGAGGCGCCACAATTGAAGGGGAATGCCGACGGGATCAACATATATTTTGCATCCGCCATCCCATGAGCTTCGGCTCGTGGGTGGACCCACATTAAAAAGACCTTGTGTCATACCCACATACGTGACATACGAGTTAAATATCTACATATACATAAAGGTTTTCCTTCCACGCAAATTTATAAAAGAAAAAACTGCATTTATACATCTATCCGAATATAATCGAAAGCATTTTTGGAATTAAATTAAGTTAAAACTAAACACTCCCCCATAAAATCTAGCCAAACTTTTGGAGTAAACCATTTCTTTAGCGAATAATTTTATAGTTAGGAAATTCAATCTATCGTTTTTATAACTTTCTTTCATTAACATTCTACATTTATTGTCCATGGATTAAATTATGTTTTAAGCCGACTAAAGTCTTGTGTGTTAGAGTTTATTACAGAAATATAATGTTTTTATAATAGAATAATTTAATTTATACAGAACAGTTAATAAGACCTGCAGAAAAAATTATAGACCATTTAGAAAAAGTCTAAAAAAAAATGTCAAAAATTCTAAATAATTTCAACAGAATTCTTTTCTATAAAACCTCTATTTTAACTTATCTAAAAGTCTACATAATATTAACCCATTGTAAATATGAAAACTTTTTGCCAACAGATTTGTTTCCTTCTCCTGGACTGGTTGCCTAACCTAGGTTAAAGATCCTTGACACCCTATTTACCCATAGTGAGAAGAAAAACAGATGGATCTGTGCTTTTCCCAAGTGTATTAGTGCGTAGTGAAATGCAAACAGCCTTGTCCAGGAGTTGAACCCGAGTCACCGTTTCCATTTCCTAGGAAGATAACCATTATACAAGCACAGCTCCTGAATAATAACAGTAGGTTAATAGAAAAATACTAGTAGTAGTAATAATAATAACGGTTGTATTAGTAATTATCATAACAGTAAAAATATTAGTGATAGTTGCATTATAGTAGTAGTAGTAAGTAGTAGTAAGAAATATTATTATTGTATACACATTATATTACATCCCAAACCGTGGTATAACTTGAAGTGCATCAATAAAAATTAGATATCAAATTAAATATATACTGAATACCTCTTTAATTTTATAGCAAAAAGAATAACTGGTGCCGTTATAGTATGTAGCCTACCTTTTTGATTCTGTTATAGTATGTGGCCTACCCGGTTTTAATGTGTCCTACCCCAGTAAGAGTATATTTATAGATATAAGTAGCAGGCAATTTATTGAAACTAATTATTTTTCACATATATTCAATTTCAAGAAATGCAATTCAGTTATAAGTTGTGTATAATAATTAAGAATAATTAAAAAAGAATTTATCCATAATTTACATGAATCAGAGATCTATTTAATTCTAAAATATTCTAAAATTCTAAAATAGGATTAGGGTTAGCAGTTATTATTATAACCTTATAATATGATTTTTATGGTAGGCCACATACTATAAGAGAGACATGATTTTGTTGGCCACATACTATAATGGTACTGAATAACTTCTATAAAATGTATGTTGGGGTAAAAATAAAATTTGATCACAAAATTTTCCATTAACAAACTGTGTTTATGTTTACACATTCGAAGAACATTTTCTCACTGTCAAATTATTGTAATATTTTGAGGCATTTCTTTTTCTTAAATATATTTCTACATTATTAAGTTACAGTTTTTAAAATGATGGAATATATTTGAATGAATCCATTATTTCGTCATCATGATATTGTCATCTTCAAACACTGATTAAGTAGCACAGAATCTACCACAATATTCTCCACATTCTACGGCTAAACAATCAAGACCATGCTTCTTGCAGGCGCACTGTGCTGCATTAAAATCAATTTTGCAGTTGCACCGGATCAACTGGGGAAGGTTTTCTGGTGCTGATAGCATGTCCATCATTTGTGGTCTCATGGTAACATCGACCAGCTGCGAGCCCCAGTTGGTTTTCTTGTAACATATATGCTGGAAGCGCGTGGTATAATGGTTAAAGTAATGGGAAATGGACTCGTCGCCCCGAGTTCGAATCCTGGACGGGGTAACTGCATTTCACTTAGCGCTAATATCCTTGGGAAAGGTATGAATCCTGCTCTTCCTCCAACTGTGGATAAATAGTAAGACAGACTGGGCTCTTTAACCTTGGTTTGGTAACCGGTCTAGAAGGAAAACTCTGAATTCAAACCTGTTGAACTCCGCTTAAGAAATTAACCTTGTGTCACATCCTGCTTGTGTGGAGAGGTTGGTAAATATATATATATAAATTCAAGACTATAGTGTTTCTTATAATAAATGAAGTTTAACGGGTTTGAATTCAGGGTTTTCTTTCTCCTTGACTGGTTGTCTAACTAAAGTTAAACAGCCGAGCTATTTATCCATAGCTATAGAATAGCTGTACTCATACCTTTCCCAAGGGTATTAGCGCGATGTGAAATGCAAACACTCTTGTCCCGGATTTGAACTCGTTTCCCTGTGTCATACCACGCTGAGTCCATCGGAGGATTTGATTCTAAGCATCACTATTTGCGCAATGATAAGATCAACTAAAAACTCTTCCCAGAATCTATCGCTACGGTGAATAAGACGTGAACCATTTTTAAAGATAAAATAAAAAGTTGTTGAACCTGTACTCGTACATACACGCATAGAATGTGTAAGTATCAGTTTCGCCATAGTACGGGTTCAGTTGTTCGGTTGTTGTTCATAGAATCCAGTTGGTTTCCTTGTAATATATGGTGTTACATAATTTATCTGGTAGCATAAATTGTTGACTTTCAGATCCGCCAGTGGAAAAATACCAGGATTGTTGGTAACCCCATCTGACCCCTAGAGAACACGTGTCGAGAAACACGTGACTAGAGTTTAGATTGAGTTTCCACAAAAATGAAAGCAGGGTAGATGTGCTACTGCTGAGGTTAAACTCACCCGCGCGGCGAATAAAAATGGGTTAAATAGATCTTGATCAAGAAAATAAAAGTCTTGTGAGAGGATTAATTGCATAACTAAAAACTAGCCCTTAAAAGAAGCCCTTAGAAAAGACTAGACAACATGGCGGCCAGAGAAGAAGAAAAGGAAACAGCCACACAAGATAGCAGGAAGAAATGAATAACAAAATCTCTACTCTGTCTGTCTGTCTGTCTGTCTGTCTGTCTCTCTCTCTCTCTCTCTCTCTCTCTCTCTCTCTCTCTCTGTCCCCGAGTCTCCTCTCTCGATTATATACCCGATGTTGGGTATATACGTCTATACAATAATATAAGTTCAAGTCTATGGTTAGTCTTGTAATAAACAAAGTTTAACGGTTTAGAATTCGGAGTTTTCCTTCTCCTAGACTGGTTGTCTAACCAAGATTAAACAGCCCAGTACTACCTACTATTTACCCATATCTGGAGAATAGTTAAACTCATACCTTTCCCAAGGGTATTAGCGCTATGTGAAATGCAAACAGCCTGTGTCCATATTGAATATGCAGAGGGTAGATATATTTGAATGTAAGACCAAGATTCCAAATGATTCCATGTATGAAAGCTCCGGCATTCAAAACACTGAGTCCATTAATGCCAACCTCTTTATTAAATTCTATGCAACAACCCCAGAGATAATACTGCACATTGACCTGTCAGATTTACTGAAGGGGTTTCTTGCTTTCAAAAAATTGATTCAGCTTTTGCGTCCCTGCAGTCCCTATTCTGTCGTGTGCCAGATACTTCTTTGTGATGTTCACTAATGTTATAACTGATATCAATAAACAACTGAAACTGCTTTGATTTAGTTCAGAAAAGGTTGGCAAAGATTTTATACACAGTAGTTGTTGCCGTTCTGTCATTTCCATACACCTGGTGAGTCCACAAAAAAGATTTGAATCTATACATCACTATTTGCTCAATGATAGATCAGTAAAAAGCTCCTCACAGAATCTATCGACACGGTGAATAAGACGTGAACCATTCTTTAAAATAAAATACAACTCAGGATGGTCTCTTAATAAGTTAACTATTTACTGCATATATATATATATATATATATATATATATATATATATATATATATATATAAATATAGTATTTGGTAATTTGCTTGAAGCATTGTTAAGTATGTTATTATTTATTTATGTTAGGAAAGCAATTACAATGCGTATAAAATAAAATGATGTTCAGTCTTATCGATTTCAAAGTGACTTTTGAAAAGTTACTTTGAAATCGATAAGACTGAACATCATTTTATTTTATACGCATAGTAATTGCTTTCCTAACATAAATAATATAATAATAATATATATATATATATATATATATATATATGTGTGTGTGTGTGTGTGTGTGTGTGTGTGTGTGTGTGTGTGTATGTGTGTGTGTGTGTAATGTTGTTAAAATTTTATAATTTATTTTTTCCTTAAACTAATGAAACACCTGATGATGGTCCATCGAAACAGACTGCAGCGTAAGATTAATAAACATCATTCGTTAATGAAACTTGTGTTTTTTCAATTTTTACAACATTACACATTGTCAAATTTACTTCCACTTTTTCTTCATATATATATATATATATATATATATATATATATATATATAGGGTGAACCATAATGATAAGACACATTTTAAATGCTATTTTCTCAGATTATAAAAAGAACACAGAGTACTAAATGTATCTATCACATAACTGATACACAGGAGTTTACATGTTATCAAGATTTGAATATTACATTAAGTTTTTATTAGTTTCAGGTATTGATTTTTGGTGATCCTCATAATGCCGTAGAGTCCAAAAGAAATTGCATATGTAGTCGAAGAATACTTGGCCAGCCAAAGATTCATCGTTGCAGCCCAAGGAAAATTCCGATAGTATTTTGGAAAGCGAGAGGCACCATCCCAGAAGGTGATCCTTCGTACTGTTACACATTTCCATGACAAAGAGAGATAATAGCTATTCCAATTGATATGCTAAACCACACTTTACGTGATAAAGAGAAATCGAGCTCTCAGGTGTTTTCGTCATGATGGTGACCATCTCAAGGACATAATATTCAATTTTTTAAATATTTTTATATATATCTCTGGTTCAAGAAAATCTCCAAAAAAACTTTCTTATGTTACCAGTCGACCTTTGGATTTTTAGTTTGAATTTTACAAATACACTTATACAAATTTAATGAGACTATATATATATATATAAAATTGTCGGCCATCGCCATCTCAAACAGATTGTTTGTCCACTTCATACTGTCGTGCTGTAAGTCAACCAAAAAGTGCGATATATATATATCAGTTTAAAATAAACGAGAAAATCTGGAAAAGCCAGCTAGTGTAATGGTTAGAGCCCTCGCCAGTCAGCCTGGCAGGTAGGGTTCGAATCACGCACAAAGCACTGTCCTGTCTATAACTCTGCTGATGAGGCCTAATAGGCTGAAATGTACATATATATATATATATATATATATATATATATAATATATATATATATATATATATATATTACTATTTACTCATAGCTTGAAGGAGAATACTTGGATGCATACCTTTTCCAAGAGTATTAGCGCTATTTAAAATGCAAACAGAGTTGTCCAGGATTTGAATTCGGGTAGCCTAGTCCATTTCCTACAACGATAACCATTGCACAGCCGCCTCCTCATACATGAGTATAAAAGCATTCATGCTAGAATTATTCATACTGCACATGAAGAAGATTGATTCAATTTTTTGTTGGTTTATTTTGGTTATTTTTTGTTTTGTTTTGTTCTTTTTCTCCATTTCCGTCAAAATTCACTGGCGGCAAATTGTGTCTATTAAAAATGATGCATTTCAAAAAGTAATTTTCAAAGATTTATATTAATGAATTATTTTTTTGGTTCCATCTTTATACGTTCATAATAAGAGATTTTTGCAACAGTCAAGAATTACACTTCGATTCGCTGATGTCAGTGAACTCTGCAGCAGATGTCAAAAAATATGAATATTTATGCATAGTTCCTTCAGAGATTTGAAATTTCTTCGTCATTATTTTTTCCTGTTGTTTTTCTAATCATTTGCTTTTAAGCAACGATTCATATTTAATAATAATCCTTTGTTTGTCTAAAATTATAAGGTTTCAATTTTTCCTTTCTAATCAGGAGGGCCTACACTGGCGTGTCCATGTGTAGGTGTCCACAGGTGAATGTCACTTATGAGTTCGTCGTTACTTCTCCAGCAGTGAAACCTATTTAGTTCTCTCATTTAAGGAATTATTTTACCCTATTATATGAAATAAAGTATTATATGTTCATAGATATTATAAAGTAATAATATTAGAAAGTAACGTATGATATATTAGCAATGTATAATGTGTGTTAATATTTTCACCGCCCTGTCGGCTGGGGCGTTAAAATGCACCGACTGCACCTCTGCATAGGGGTAGACTCTCCCAATGGGGCCACCTGTTGGCCGTGGGTGGCGACCCGTGATGCTTAAGGATAGAGCCCAGGTGGATAAGCAGTTGATGACATGCAATACTCCAATTTGGACCTTTCTTGGGCTAGACGGGCGGTCGGAGAGGCCCCCTCCGATCAATCGGCTGGTCACGTCAAGCCCTAGCACCTATATGATTTTCTGCGGGTCTACATGTCCTGGGGATGACGTTAAACTCTATCTGATGGTGAGGTTCCAGTTTTGGGGAGTGTGGAGCACCCCTTCATACCCATTGCTCCCTGGTCCACTCTGACCCGGAGTGGTAGTACCTGTTAGGGTCCCATCTATGGGTTAAATAGAAAAATGTATTTATAAAAAAATTGTATTATCCATTAAGAATTGATTTATTTCAAAACTTTATCGGCATTAAATGACCCACTGAGGTTGATATGCCGTAAAACAAAACAAACCAAACCAAAATAATATTTTCATTTTATAATGATATCATAAAATAACTTTAATATAGATGTAATAGTTATCTATTAGATTTTCTTATAGTAAATAAGTTGCTTAAATGTTTACCCATCTAAGTACTGAACAGACTCGTTGCTGTTTGATTTTTGGTGATCTAGCCGGAACCGGTGCTTTCAACGTGACTTGAACCTGAGCCATCCGTCCGTTCCTATCGGCTCTCGGCCTTGGCAGATCTTCTACACGGCATCCAGTACCCGTACAGAGCTGATGAATGTAACATTTTGATAGTCGGCCAAACGTGGTGTGCCTATGTGCAGATGTCTACAGGAGAATGCTCATGAGTTCACCACTGCTTCCCTAGCAGTGATCAGTATGTCTTGTTCGCCTTACTTTGATGGTTTGTGAGACGGGGGGGGGGGTAAGTGGTCGTATAATAGTTGTTTTGTGGGATGTAGTTCTATGACTTGTTCAAAACAGTATGCAGCATCCTTGTGTAGTTACGATTAAAACTTTCCTCCAATCATTTCGTAAAAGTTACATACAGTAGTACTGACACGGCTACAACTTAGACATATGTATATATATTGGAAATAGAACAATTCCAAAGTTAAACAAGTTTGGTATGTTGAAATAGAAAATCAGCCGGTGTTCAAATTTGAAAGTTTACAAACAAAATTAGAAGTAGATGTTTACAAATATATTCAATTAGATTTTCTAAATTCAATAATCATGAAAATTCAAACAGTTTCATACAAAATTATATTATGTTATGAATTTGTAAATAAAATCAAAGCTAAAATATTTCTATGTAATGATGTTCTGTTTTGAATTGAAAAGGCAAGATGGACGATGAGACAGGAATTTATTGTCTCAACGAAAAGGAACAGAATAGTAAGATTGTTTGATTACTAAATCGAAGTGGAATCTCCAGGGTGTCGTGGCTAACGTGTTGGACAGTGGCATTGTAGTGGGCGAGTTCGAAATTTAGTCACGCTATTACGTCTACATTTAGACCAAAACCCTACTGTTATTCTACAAGGATGACTTACCTCCCACAGACACGTATCCGTTGGGCATGTCAGGTTTAGCTGAAAAATTACATGTCCGTCATTAACAGGGATGTGGTCTTAATTT
>CM042149.1:87150835-87153335 GCA_023376005.1 Doryteuthis pealeii
CATTGCAGATAATGCCCGTGGGAAAACTACTCGACAGTCGATACAGCAGCGACTCGGCATGATAAAAATCTGATGCAATCGTGGGTGACGCAATATTTTTAAAAGCCAAATTTCATCATACACCCCGAAAATAGGTTCATATTACTGCACACCACTGCAAATGACTTAATCTGAGGAAACAATAGAAATCGATTACACCCTGTCATTCCAGTGGCTCTAAAACTGACTGTATGGTGAAAGAAGGGGAACTAAATCGGTTGTTTCAATTAATTTGCACAAGGGTATACTTTCGTTTTTGTGTTTGACTTTGAAGTGATTGTGTACCGCCAAAAACTACAAGTTTCAGGTGATAACGGTTAGAGTATATGGCATTTGTGGAATAGGATTAAAATAGAAAAATCTTTACTGTAGTAAAATATTTCAAATATTTTTTTATCGACTTTGACACAAATTACTTTACTTCTGTCAATTAATAATAAACAAAACAGTATTAAAAATGTTCACCAAATTTTAATCGGTTGGTTTGGTTTTATATTAATAGTCATTTTTTTTTTCAGTACAAACAAACACAATCTGCTGTTTCTTTTATAGGGAATTATGATCTCAGCGTGAATAATTAAAGCTTAGTAGACATTATTGAAAAAGGTAAGTTTATAAAGTGAATCAAAAAAGATTCTTGCACTTGTTTGTCTCAAGATGATTTTAAGACGTGTCACGCAATCTGATTTGTACGGAACCGAGTCAATCTGCCTATTGATAACCAGTTTATATATATATATATATATAAACATGTATATACACACACGTACACACACATACATATAAATACATATATATATACATATATATACACACACATATACATACTAATATATATATACACATATATATATATACATATATATATACACATATATACGTATGCATACAGATATATATAAAGACACACACACACATATATACATATATATACACATATATACATATACATACTTATATATAGATACACACATATATATACCCATATATACATATATATGCATATTCATATATACATAAATATGCACATACCTATATACATATATATACATATATATACACATACACACATACACCATACACACACACACACACACACACATATATATATATATATATATATAATATATATATATATATATATATATATATGCAGTGCTATTAGAGAAGCTGAGAGTATCACCTCCTGCTGTAATGAGACTTATTCATAAAAGGCAAATTTACTTTGCTTAAGTGTTGCTATATTAAGTTATCTCGATTTAGATTCACGCAAAATATATGACAAAGACTCTTAAAGATTATTTGATCTTAATGAATTAGTCCTCGTAAATACAGTGGACGAGAATCGCTGACTTTTCTTTTTCATTGAAAATTTTCGCAACCTTTCGTTTTCGGTTTCTTTATTTCCTTTTCCAACTCTCTTCATCTTTTTTCTTTCGTTATTCTACGCGTTGCTTCAAATATTACTTGCTCGCGGTTAAGCCACGTTGAAATCACCGTTTCCCGATAGATCACCGAAGTTAAGCAACGATGAGACTGTTCAATACTTTGATGAGTGACCTTTAAAGAAACAGGTATTGAAAGAAACCGAATATCAAAGTGTCTTGGGTATGGAGTTAAATTCCTTCTAGTGGTGAAGTTCCAATTCTGGAACTCTGGGGAATGTGGAGTACAACAAGTATGAATAAAACAAAATATCTTCGGCATAAACTAACCCAAAAAGGATTGACATGCCGTAAAATCCAGCCAACCAACCAAATATGAAAATGACTAAATCCGGCATTGAATAACTCGAAAAGGATTGATCTGCCGTAAAACAAAACAACCAACCAACCAACCAACCAACCAACCAAATTTTACCTGACTAGTAATATATCTAAAATAAAACGTCAAATGATATTTCTAAATGAATTCACTTCATGAATATTTTCAAAATATTAGCCAATATTCAAGCAGTCGGTAGAGCGTTCGGCTAGAAACCACAAGGTTCCTAGTTCGATACCGGCCCTCGCCAACTCAGCGTATGAGTAGCACAGGGATCTGTGCGGTGAAGTAAGGAGCTAATGGTAGGTGTGGCGCTCCACCTCGACACTACAAAACAATCCCCTTGGTCTAGCGCTAGTGAAAAGGGGATAGACTCCCTCGCTGTCTGGCTGATACCGATATTAGGCCGCCCCGACGACTTTACTTTCTACTTACTTTATTTTTGGTAGTGTGATGGTCCTTGTCTCGTTTGTTGTGTGATCCTTATCAATATGATCGTGTGACACCAACCCTGGTGGTGACAATTCTCATGGAACAAGCCAGCCCGTGGGCCCCGCTGCAGATTACTTTGTTGACTTTTAAATACCTTTCCCAAGTGTATCAGCGCTATGTGAAATGCAAACAGCTTCGTTCGACTTTTGAATTCGGGTAACCGAGTCTACTTTCTACGACAATAACCTTCAAGCCTTTCTTAAGT
>CM042149.1:87163335-87193335 GCA_023376005.1 Doryteuthis pealeii
TTCACACCGGTAGAGTTTAAAAAGAATATATATATATAAATGTGTGTGTGTGTCTGTGTCTGTGTGTGTGGTACTATTACATACTCACATTGACACACAATTGGTGAGAGAGTGAGTCTTCTGGGAGAGTTCTTCAGTGATAGAGAGAGACATTAGAGACTTACTTGGTGAGGAGATCTTACTTGCTTCTTGCTGATCCTTTTACCATCTCCAGTTGAGATTCGGGAAAACCTTTTTGTTCTAGTGCGGGGAGAATCAGGGTTCGATCAGCCCTGATTGGGTCGCCTCTGATAGAAAATGTGATGCTGAAAGTCCCGAAATATTCAATCCCAGAAACATGGCTGACGATTGCCCTTTTTCATCAGAAAGATATATTTTGTGAAATCTAAAAAAGGACACATCAACGATTATGTTGTCATTATATCTAACTTGATTTTTATTCTCAATGGACATAAAGAGAAATCAAAGTTGTTTTTTTAATACTTTTTTTTAATTTAAGCTATTGAATGATGTATGCATACGTGACGCTTGTTTCTGTTTGCCTCTGAACGAGCACTTACAGAAAAGCTACTGTCTCTCTGGCTACACCGTAAAAATCCGAAAAAATGGTTTTAACATTGGATAGGATTCGTTAGCGATTGCTGGGATATAACATGTTTGTTGTTTCTTTCTGAAGGGTAGGGACGTTTTTGTTTTCTTTTTTAGCTGGCTTTTGAGTTTTTTAGGGATTTTTCTTTTCTTTTCTTTTTTTTTTTTGCTGCTTATATGGTGATAAATTTTGCTAAAAAACAACTGTAATTTATTTCGGAATTGCAATAAAAGTAGATAGTGAAACAATAAAAATCCGACCAAATGTTACTGTAGCTGTAGCTTTGCCTACACTGAGTCAAACAAGATAATCTTACTCGGACAATTTCAACAAAGCCAATTAATGGACAAATGTTTCATGGTTACTCTCCCTTTTATTGAGAATTCTGTTGTGTTTTTGTTTTTGTTTTTTTTTTTTTTTTTTTTTCAACTCTTCTTTAACTGATCAAATCAAAACCATTTAAACGGTTTATTCTATTTTACTTATTTTAGTTTGGTTTGGCTTGGTTTGGTTTGTTTTACGGCATATCAACCTCGGTGGGTCATTTAATGCCGACAAAGTTGTGAAATAAATTCATTCTTAATGCATAATACAATTTTGTTTATCAATTCCTGTTTTTCTATTTAACCCATAGATGTGACCCAAACCGGTACTACCACTCCGGGTCAGAGTGGACCAGGGAGTAATAGTGATGAGGGGGCGCCCCACATTCCCCAAACCTCCAAAACTGGAACCTCACCATCAGATAGAGTTTAACGTCATTCCCAGGACATGTAGACCCGCAGTCACCGCCTTCTAACACCCATATGATAAAAAGGGTTGGGGCTTGCTATAAGGGCAATAGGGTTGGGAAAATCATATAGGTGCTAGGGCTTGACGTGACCAGCCGATTGATCTTCGACCGCCCGTCTAGCCCAAGATAGGGCCAAAGTGGAATATTGCAAGTCATGGACTCCTCATCCACCTGGGTTCTATCCTTAAGCATCACGGGTCGCCACCCACGGCCAACAGGTGGCCTAATTGGGGGAGTCTTACTCCTCTGCAGTCGGTGCATTCTAACGTCCCACCTACAGGGCGGTACTTATTTTAAAGTTGTTATCCATGATTAGATCAATATATAACGCTAATCGTTTCCATGGCTATTATTGTACATGTATTGAACAGACTTTCTATGTAAGTATATAACAAATTGGAAGGACTACAAGGTGTTCAGATGGGTGATATTTTAAGGTAGAACCCGACGTTAGAACGTTTCGGTTTGCTTAGCAATTCATCGTCAGGGCATGAAAAAAAGAGACAGAATTCAACGCCACCTAACTATTGGCATTCCTCTTCAAACTATTTGACGCAATTTGTTCGAAATTAATATGGAAAATTTTTAATATGGAACATTTTTATTGATGGCATTAGCTTACTTGACTGTTTATTTTGTGGTATTCAAAATCTTCTTTTTTTTCTTCTTCATATTTGAGGAGCATTCAGAAGACGCAACGTAGTACAAAACAAAACTTACAAACCACTGTTTTTACTTTAAGTTTTTCTTTATAAATTAATGCCATGACGAAGGTTTGCCAAACAAACCGAAAAGTTATAATGTCGGCTCCTACATTAAGATATGACCTTGTTTTTGTTTTTTTTCAATTTTTTATTTGCTTACATACCGGCGAATTCATTGCTATTTTTCCTGATATACATTTCTGCATAAGAAAAATCAATATTCGAAATAGCGAGAAAGGTTCCATCACAACTTTTTCGAGCAACGGTTTTTGGCACAATAATCAGAATATAATATACTATAATTGCAGGTGTATAAAATATAATATTGCTCTTGTCTATGTCATGCGTTGTCGTGATATTAACATTTTTACTTCTTATCTCTAAAATGAAACAGAAAAAAAAGAGTAGAAAATATGGAAATGATAATGTTGATGTGTGTAACTAATCTTTCCAGATAAAACTCATTTGTGGGAAAAATTTTTGTTTGAAAATAAAGCAGATAGAGAGAATAGTAAGTGTTATATTTTACTTTTACTTTTTTATTTCTTTATCTGTTTTGGTTGGTTGGTTGGCTGGTTGGTTTTTATGGCATTGTTGGGTTATTTTATGTCGAAGACGTTTTCTTTTATTCATTCTTGATGGTTAATTTAATTTTTTTAAACCTTGATTTTTTAAATACATTTTTAAACTCTTCTTCTATCCAGATGGATGAAACTGTTTCCAGTGTCCAAATAGAACTTAATTTTAATTGGTTGGTTGGTTGGTTGGTTGGTTGGTTGGTTTTTATGGCATTGTTGTGGTATTTTATGCTGAAGACATTTTGTTTTATTCATTGTTGATAGGTACTCAACTTTTAAAAATAACTCATTTCTTTTAAACTCATTTTCCATTAAATCCATAGATTGAACCCTAACAGGTACTACCACTTTTGGAGCCAGTACTCCCAGCTCACGCTGATCGGGAGTGGTCAAAGTGAGCTGGGAGTACTGGCTCCAAAACTCGAATTTCATCATTAAACGGAAGATGAAGCAGTTTTCCAGTGTCCAATATAATTTAATTTTAATTGGTTGGCTGGTTGGTTGGATTTTTTGGCATCGTTGGGTTATTTTATGCCGAAGACGTTTAGTTTTATTCATTCTTGTTGGGTATTCAAAAAAATCTGTGAACTCAATTTTTAAAGCATATTTTCTGAAACTCATTTTTTCTATTTAACCCATAGGTAGGACTCTAACGGGTTCTACCACTCTGAGTCAAGGTTGACATGGGAGTAATGGTGATAAAGGAGTACTCCACATTCCCTAGAGCTCCAGAATTGGAACTTCACCATTAGATGCAGTTTAACTAAGACCCTTAGACACCGCCTTCTCAACACATATATACTAAAAATGGTTGGAGATTTGCCATGAGGGCAACACGACAGGGACAATCATATAGGGGCTAGGGCTTGACATTACCAGCCGATTGATCGGAGGAGGCCTCTCCGACCGCCCGTCTAGCCTAAGTAAGTGGAATGTTGCATGTCATGAACTTCTCTGCTACCAAGATTCATAGGTTGCCACCCACGGTGAACGGGTGGCCCCATTGGGGAGGGTCTTATACCTCTGCAGAGGTGCAGTTTGTGTATTGTATAGCCCCAGCCGACAGGGTGGTTATTTGTTTTGTTGGTTTTAGCTTGAATACAATTATACTAAAAAAGTAGAAATAAAATAGACAAAAACAGAACGTTACAATTCATGAGAGTTCATGAATTGTGAACGTACCTGTAAATTAGTTTTAAATAAAGTTAGTTAGATTTAAAACAGGAGGTGGGTAATTTTCCATAACCGCTGGGAGTTATGATTGACATTTTAGATGACCCCAACTGACCTCCGGTACAAAGACGTGAGAATAGTTAATAAGAATTTAGATTCGACCCGGCTCCCAGAGAGCTTAGATGTGCTCTAGGGTCGATCTCTCCCGTGGTGAATAAATATAGGCTAGATAAGTAATAAAAACTTGACCAAGAAAACTTAAAGTCTTGTTGGTTATCAAATATAAAACAATGACTAATCCAAAGAAGTCCAGTTGAAGAATTTGCAGAGATGAAAATCAACCTCTAGATACGTCAACTCAATGAGATAACATGGCGGACAACAAATTCGAAGAACCAGCAGGAGCGGTAAGCAGAAATAAAGTAATCAAGTAAGACCATCACCAATATCTCTCTCTCTGAATGAACAATGAATGGAACGTTAATTTTTTCAGAATACAAGGTGCGTCAAAAAGTACAAAAAATGTAGATACTTTTTGACACACTTTATTCACGTCTCTTCAGTATGGCTAGACATTAACAGGCTACCTCCAGCCGATTGATTTATCATCAGTCAGACTTCTTAACTGCTTGTCCATCAGCACCTACAGACTGGAAATAGGATTTTAACTGATAAATTCATACATATGTATATATGTAAAGGCCGCCAGAGTGCACCATCCATTTTATAGGCGAGCGTTGCTCTCTCTCTCTCTCTCTCTCTCTCTCTCTCTCTCTCTCTCTCTCTCTCTCTCTCTCTCTCTCTCTCTATGTACCCGAGAACTCTCCCACCGTTTGTATATCCGATGTGGGGTATACAACATATTGACATACAGTATATATATAGAACTTACTTACTCCTATGATAAAGTATAACAAAATGATATTAAATAAATAGTAAATAATAATATTGTTAATAAAAATAATTAAAAACATCATTAAAAAAAATAAATAATAGTAAATAAAGCTTTAAAATTCATTAATTGACATTCTATTCTTTTCAGTAAAGAAATAATCTTGACATAAACATCTTCTAATTTTGAGCCAGAGTTTTAACAATGCAGAATAATTTCTCTATAAATTAATTTCTTATATACATAGATGTATAGATATTTCTACATATATACAATCTTTAGTTATATATTAATCATATATTATATTCACACAGTTCACAATTTTCCTATTCACGTCGCCTTAAATGGAAACAGTCGGATAACGTTTCAATCTTATTTTGTTTTCATGTTTATACCTTTTTATAGAATTGACATAAAAGTTTTAATTTATTAAAAAATATAGTAAAGCAGATTTTAAATGAAGAACCTGACATTCACCAGGTGGCGCTCTCCTAACTTATACATATATATATATAGAGAGAGAGAGAGAGTCATCCACAGACACGTGTTTCGACTTATCAAGTCTCTTCAGTGTGGCTAGACATTTGTAAGCTACCTACAGTCGGTATTGAAATCCGATCGGTTGGGTGCCAGTCCAACACCTTAACCATTAGGCTGTCATCGCTTACAGAATGCGAAGAGGATTTTAACTGTTTTCATACACACGTCGCTTTGTATGTAAAGGCCGTCATAGAGTGCTCCATCCCTTATATAGGAGAGCGTTGCGTATACGCTTGAGTTGGCGGCCCTCAGCGAAAATCCCACCCCAGAGTGCTCAACCCTAGGGGGATGGGGAGCATATATAGAGTCATACACAAACACGTGTTTCGACTTATCAAGTATATATATATATATATATATATATATATATATATATATATATATATATATATATGGTATAGAGAAATGAGAAAAGGAGGG
The DNA here is from genome assembly GCA_023376005.1 of Doryteuthis pealeii. Classification (NCBI taxonomy): domain Eukaryota; kingdom Metazoa; phylum Mollusca; class Cephalopoda; order Myopsida; family Loliginidae; genus Doryteuthis; species Doryteuthis pealeii. Next base: position 87,169,025 of record CM042149.1, read on the forward strand.
GTGGGTTTAGTATGTGGGGAATGGTATTTTTATCGAATCAGTCGGTTGACTTTGAAGAAAATTTGATAGTCAGAGTGTAGGTCAGTGTAAGGTTTGTGAACGAAGAGGCCTGGAATATTTTTTGTTTTTCTCAATATTTATCTCAATAAAATCTTGAGGAATTCTCTAAAATATCTAAAAAAAATATATATATATTAACAACAAATATATATATATTTATATGATTCCTGTGAGTTCCTCCTCCTGCTTACTACTACCGCTAGGGCTGGACATGACCAACCAATTGATCGGGGGGCTCTCCGACCGCCTGACCGCCCGTCTAGCCAAGTAAATGGAATGTTTCATAGACCGTTCAGACATCAGGATTCCGTCCTTAAGCATCTTGGATCGCCACCCATGACCAACAAGTGGTCCATAGGGGAGATTTTGCCCCTCTGCAGAGGTGCAGCCGGTATATTCTTCTGTTCCAGCCGATAAGGCAAGTCATTAGTTCCAGTTGAATGAAAACTGAAAAGATTTAACGAGAGATTTTGCTATTATAAGTTTTATGAAATGTTAGTCTCCAAGATGTATTCTTCAAACTTTACCTTAAACGATTAATGACTATTTTTGGTTTAGAATTGCTATTCCCATATATCAGTTAACAGATTCACAAAGATTGGAAAATATTTTTAATCGATTGGAATTGGAATACCTATCTTCATCTCAAAGATGCTGACGTCTTGTCATATCTATTGTCACATTTATTCCAACAATCAGTTGAATTAATCAATACATTCACCAAGCTTAAAGACGGTGCGTGTGTGTGACGTTATCTGGCCATTACCTATCAGGGGTGGGGAAGTCTCTGTGTTGTAGCGATTAGCGTGCTAGACAGCGACATCATAGTAAGAGAATTTGAACTCCAATCGTGCTATAATGTTCACTTTCGGACTAATACCATTGGGAAAGGTATGAAACTACTTACCCCCCCCCCCGCCTCAGCTGTATTTCCGTGATAATTCAAATTTGAAAGTTTACAAACAAAATTAGAAGTAGATGTTTACAAATATATTCAATTAGATTTTCTAAATTCAATAATCATGAAAATTCAAACAGTTTCATACAAAATTATATTATGTTATGAATTTGTAAATAAAATCAAAGCTAAAATATTTCTATGTAATGATGTTCTGTTTTGAATTGAAAAGGCAAGACGGACGATGAGACGGGAATTTATTGTCTCAACGAAAATGAACAGAATAGTAAGATTGTTTGATTACTAAATCCAAGTGGAATCTCCGGGGTGTCGTGGCTAACGTGTTGGATAGCGACATTGTGGTGGGCGAGTTCGAAATTCAGTCACGCTATTACGTCTACATTTAGACTAAAACCCTACTGTTATTCTACAAGGATGAATGTCCTAAACAAGAGGACTTACCTCTCGTAGAACGTATCCGCTGGGCATGTCAGGTTTTAGCTGAAAAATTACATGTCCGTCATTAACAGGGATGTGGTCTTAATTTGTGTTGTTTGTGAGTTGATCACGGCAGCGAATATGCAAAATATACCCACAGAGAAACTGGATATATATATGGATATATATATATATTTACCAACCCCTCTGCACGAGCAGGATGCGACACAAGGTCAATATCTTAAGTGGAGTTTAACAGGTTTGAATTCAGAGTTTTCCTTCTGAGGAATGAATGTGCTGAACAAGATGACTTACCTCCCACAGATACGCATCTGCTGGGCATGTCAGATTTTAGCTAAAAAGAACATGTCCGCCATTAACAGGAGGTGTTATGGGATGTGTTCTTGCTTTGTCTCGTTGTCGGTTTGATTATGGCAGCGCCTATACAAATTATTCCCGCGGAAAAACTGGATATAAGGAGTTCGTTTTGGTTATTTTGACAGTCAGTGCTGACATTACTAAGTGAGGGGATGGTAAAGTGGAATGCTGATGGTAGATATGGCGCTCTATCTCAGACGCAAATACAATCTCCCTGGTCCTCGCTATCCAGTTGATATCACTTCGCCTACTTTACATACTTTATTTATTTTTCAATTGTAATAAAAAAAACGCAATATTTATCATTAAATTTATTTAAGGAAAGTCTCTCATCCGTTGTTTAAATTATTTTCAGAACGCGTCGTAATTACCAGTTTATAAATATATATATATATATATATATATATATATATATATATATATATATATATATATATATATATATAATAAAAAGGAAAGGTAAATCAATACAAGGTATATAAAATGCATTCTCTGTATCCTGAGATTTGTTGAATGAAATCTTTTGGGTGTCGCTATATCAGTTATTCATGGATGAGGAAGAAAGTGTAGCGATTTTCATAAATATTCGTTGACAGCAAAGAAAGTTCTATTCCAAGGAAGAATTATAATGTTAGTCTGAAACAGAGATACGTTGTTTGAGGATCCATTATGTGATACCTATTCAGACTAACTTTTACCCAGTTATCCTAAATTTCCATTCTGAAAAGATATATCAATTTATTCAGGAGGCGCGTTGCGTAATGGTTATCGTCGAAGAAACGGCGGTACGGTTTCAAATCCTGGACGAGGCTGTTTGCATTTTATATAGTGCTAATGGCTTTTGGAAATGTATACATCCTGCTATTATCCCTCCAGCAATGGGAAAATATTAGGGTGGACTGGCTCTTTAATCAGTCTAAGGAAAATGAAAACTTTGAATTCAAAACTGTTAAATTCCACTAAAAAACTGGGCATGTGTCGTATAATACACGTGCTGAGTGGTTAATTATCTTCTAATATTATACTAAAACTGAGATTTTCAACTTTTGATCCCTAAAGGCTTTTTTGCTTATGAGTTAAATGACACGAAAGTTATACTAAATTATAGCTTAGTTTTAGAACTACTAAATGTTTGAAAAAAAATCCACTTTAATTGGTTCTAATTAGTTGTAATTTACAATTAAGTCAAAAACTGACCCGTCTCCGTCTTTACATTCTGCATAACTCTCTTTTCCTCTCTATATGCCAGTGAAGAGGAGATGGATAGTGATTAACAGAGACACAAGTCACTACACGTAATAATCCTATCAAAAGCAGCAGCCAGAGAATACGCTTCCTTTTCTATCTTTACAGTAGGTTTTTATATTTTACCAAAACCAGCTAAATAGCATCTTCCTAATTTTTTTACTAAAAAATATTTTATGTGCTTACCCCTTTGACTCTATAAATTTTAAAAATTAGTAATTAAAGTAATTTTTAAAAATCTATTTTAAAGCATGATATTCAATTTTAGTTGAGCGTAAAAAGAACTTTTGTTTTGTTTTATTAATACAAAACAAAAGTTATTCAGCAAAAGGGCCATTAGGGATCAAAAGTTGAAAATCTCAGCTTTAGTATAATATATATATATATATATATATATATATATATATATATATATATGTGTGTGTGTGTGTGTGTGTGTGTGTGTGTGTGTGTGTGTATACTCAACCATGGATGCAGCTACACGACACACTAGGTCATAGTATTGGCGCATTTATCATTGACATATTGATTTAAGGAGTTTCGTGTGTGGCGTGGTCCGGCGGTCTAGAGGTAGAGTCTATGGCTCTGCGTTCTTTGTTTTACGGTTCGATTTCTGTCAGGGGGAGATCGTAGGTATACACTGCTGATGAGACCTAATTAGGTCGAAACAGCTGTTCAATGTTCAGAGTGGACCAGTGAGCAATGGTGATGAAGTGGTGCTTCACATTCCCCAAAACTCCAGAACTGGAACCTCACCATCATATAGAGTTTAACGTCATTCCCAGGACATGTAAACCCTCAGCCACCGCCTTCTAGTACCCATATGTTAAAAAATGACTGGGGTTTGCCATAAGGGCAATAGGGTTGGGGCAATCATATTGACGTGACCAGCCGATTGATCAGAGGGGGCCTCTCCGACCGGCCGTCTAGCCCAAGAAAGGGCCAATGTGGAGTATTGCAAGTCATGGACCGCTCAACCACCTGGGTTCCATGCTTAAGCATCACGGGTCGCCACCCACGACCAACCGGTGGGAGAGTCTTGCCCCTCTGCAGAGGTGCAGTCAGTGCATTCTAACACCCCAGCCGACAGTGCGAGGATTAAATTGTGTAACTATGACAGGAACAGACGGTGGGAAACAGCCAAGGGAATCCGTGCTACAAGCACGATTTGATGATGATGATGATGTATTTGGTTTATGCAATAAACTTGGTTTCCAACTATATTAGTTTCTAGTTTCTTTTTAAAAAAGCGCCGAATCTTAAAAACTTAACAACAATCAAAGAAATGTTATTATTCATGAGATTCATTTTATTTTTCTTCCTATTTAGTTGAAATTTCCTGTAATAGACATTAATAGCTGCGAAATGATTAATCACCGCCGATCAAATTGAACCTCCTGCGTCTTGTTATTTAGTTGATAAAATGACAGGAAAAGAAATATCGAAGTTGACACTACTGATTTCCACTTAGTTGTCCATTAAGTTGACAACCTGAAATACTAATGTTTAGATTTTTTAAGAGTCGACCTTTGAATTTACCATTTCAAGTCATACATTACAGTTTTAATCTTATTTCATTCATTTTTCTATTGACGACTACAAAAAACACATTAATGATAATTTAAAGCTTGAAAGATTTACCAATGTAAACGTTTATATACTCACGTTTTTTTTTGGTTTTTTTTTGGGGGGTCTTCATTTTTTTATGGTTTGTAGAGTTTTGATAACCATCGACATTCTAACAAAATAATAACTAAATACTGTGTTTTCAATATGCTTATCAATAAAAGTGTTTTTCAACGTAGTCCATAAGTGAGTATATATATATATATATATATATATATATATATATATGTGTGTGTGTGTGTGTGTGTGTGTGTGTGTGTGAGGTATCCAAAACTTGGTAGTAAGGGATGATTCTATATGTGATTTCTAAGACACACTGTATTATTATTGTATGATCCAGTATGTATAAATACAGTGAATCTTTAAATCACTACAGAGAGCTCAATGTATAATAATCTTTGTACATTATATACAGAGCAATATTTATCTTTGAAAGGAAGGAAAAAATCAACACCGTTACTCCATAATAAATTTATTTCGACCAAAATTGGGGCCTTTATAAATCTGATGAGACTTGATTTTGAGGAGCTTTATTAAATCAACTTAGATTTATAAAGGCCGAAATAAATTTATTATGGAATAACGGTGTTGAGTTATTCCTTCCTTTCAAAGATATATATATATATATATATATATATATATATATATATATATATATATATATATAGTAAAAAGTCGTCGGGGCGGCCGAATATCGGTATCAGCCAATCAACGAGGGAGTCTATCCCCTTTTCACTAGCGCTAGACTAAGGAGATTATTTTAGCATCCGAGGTGGAGCGCCATACCTACCATCAGCTCCTCATTTTACCGCACATATGCCTGTGTTAATCATACGCTAAGTTGGCGGGGGCCGGTATTGAACCAAGAACCTAGTGATTCCTAGCCGAACACTCTACCGACTGACCTAAACCGGCCCCTGAAAAAATATGTGGGGGTGGCAATGAATGGCTACTCCCCAGAGCTCCAGAATTGGAACCTCACCACTACATGCAGTGTAGTGTCATACCAAGGATACTAAGACCCTCAACCACCGCTTTCTAGCACATAATTGTGGAATAATCATATAGATGCTACGGCTTGATGTGACGATTGGTCGAAGAGGGTCGTTCCGACCGACCGTCTGACCCAAGTAAGATCCAAAGTGGAGTGATTCATGTCATGAACTGCTCAGTTACCGGGATTCCGTCCTTAAGCATCACTGGTCGCCACCCACGGCCAACATGTGACCCCATTGGGTGAGGGATTTTAACCCTCTGCTGAGTCGGCGTATTCTATTCTAACCGCAACCGACAGGGCTGTTATCTTTTGGGTGGAGGTAATAAGAATCATTGGAATAATTATCTATTATTTCTATCAGATCAAATTTCGTCTCACAAATGTATCCAAGTTTTGGGTTCGTGTGAATGAGGAGGATGATAATCCGTGAACACGTAAGTAGCCAATAAAACCGGAAGTGTTTATATTTCATTTTATTTTGCTACAGGAGAGCGTGCAATTGAAGTGGGTTGTTTCCCCTGGCTGTTCACCCCCTATCTTATGTTATGACAATATGTCCCTTCTCATGAAGTTATCTGAACATGCATATGCTTAGGCCTATACTCCTGTTCATACATGCAAGTACGAGATGTGTTGAAAGGTTCTTGCTCCAGGAAAAGAATTTGTTTTTTTTTTTCAAAAATTGCCAATTTTCACTTCACAATGGAATACTGTACAGAGGACAGGAAAATCATATTTTCTACTTTTAGATATAAATCCAAATTCTTTAGTCCGTTTAGGGTTAAACTTTGTATTATCTAGACTTTTCGGGCTGTTTCCCTCATATTTATTGTTATTTCCGTTGTTGTCATCCTTCCGTCTTTTAAAAACGATGGCGTAGTGTCCATTTCTTAACTGCATCTGTGCGAGTGGCTGAACAGGCCAATTTTTGAATCGCAATCTCTGTTGCAGTGACTGCAAACAAACAGTGATGCTTGCTGGACTTTCTGTTGTCTCTCCTTCCTTCTGGCTCTCTTTTCTGAGTCGGTTTCTTTCCTTTCTTTCTCAGTATTCGCTGACAGGACAAAGTGCCCAACACAAACGCGCTGGAACGAGCAAACATGAACAGCATCTTCGCCATCCAATCGAAATAAGAATAAATATGAGGGGAACAGCCCGAAAAGTCTAAATAATACAAAGTTTATCCATGAACGGACCAAAGAATTTGGATTTAGATCTAGAAGCAGAAAAGTTGATTTTCTTGTCTTCTATACAGTATGCCATTGTGATATACACAAATTTCAGTCGATATACCCTCGGGGGTTCTTCAGATGTTTCTTGTTGTAATCAAAGGAACTTCAAACCGAACCCTGTATTTAATCCATCGGTACAGATCATTCTCATTCTATTAACCATGATTGAGAGTGTTAAGTGTTAAGCTATGTTAATTATTCTATGTTATTTTAGCCTGTATTCAGGATTGAACATGAAACCTCGATATGATTGTCACTTAGAACTTACCCCTTACAACCATTATGCTATATCTTCAATGGGTGATATATATATATATATATATATATATATATATATATATATATAACAATAAATATGGAGGTACGTGGTGTAATGGTTACCGTTGTCAGAAATGGACAAAACGAGTTAAAATCCAGGATTAGTATGTTTGCATTTCACATAACACTAATACCCTTGGGAAAGGTATGAATTAAACTATTCTCTCTCCAAATATGAGTAAATAGTAGGGCGGACTTTAACTCTTTAATCTTGGTTAGGCAACCAGTCTATGAGAAGGAAAACTTTGAATTCACTCCTTTTAAACTCCGCTTAAGAAATTGACCTTGTGTCACATCCTACTCGTGTGGGGGGCTTGGTAAATATGTATAATAAAATCACTTGAATGTTCTTTCTTATCTTTAATTTGACAATCTAACAGACTGGGTCATTTACCTTGGTTAGCCAACCAGTCTAGGAGAAGGAAAATTTTGAATTAATTCCTGTTAAACCCCACTTAAGAAATTGACCTTGTGTTGCATCCTGCTCCTGTGGAGAGGTCGGTAGATATATATACCAATGGAGAATATATATATATATATATATATATATATATATATATATATATATATACCGTAAATCCTCGAGTATAATCGGCACATTTTTCCCAAAAATTTAAAGGTCAAAATCCCTAGTGCGTACTATATACAAGGTTAAAAATGAAAAATGTTTTCTAAGTAATGTCCGGGTCTCTATTTGCTGTCCGGCAATCTTTATTCTGACGCATTTTTTTTTTCAGAGGTACAGTTCCCTAAAAATCCCCTGCGTATTATACTCAAGGGCGGACTATACTATGATTTACGGTATATATATATATATATATATATATATATATATATATATATATATATATGGTCATCCACAGACACGTGTTTCGACTTATCAAGTCTCTTCAGTGTGGCTAGACATTTTGTGAGCTACCTACAGCCAGGTTAGAAATCAGATCATTTCAGCAGCAGTCGGACAGCTTACCCTCTCGGTTATCATCCCCCACAGAATGTGAAGGGGATTTTAATACACACATCTGTATGTACGTAAAGGCCGTCTGAAAAAATAACAAAAAACATCCGTTGCATTATGTATTCAACAACCGAAAAGTTGTATATATAATTATAAAGATGAGGACAACAGTCCCAAAAATCTAAATAATGCACAGTTTGTTTTGTTGTACAGTTCATGATAAGCAGTATTGGTTGCATTTTACCTGAATGCAACATTTCTATAAAATAAACTAGTAAAATCCTATATTTCATCTTTCTAAACTCAGTCTGTTTCCTTCTCATAATTCTTAATTATTATTTCCTATTTTTTTCTCATTTCAACGCTTCTCTTTCATTTTATCTTCTCTCCCATTCGAAACATTTTATTCTCTCTTTTTAGTTTTACCTTTCTCTACGCTTACGGAAATTATTTTTCTCCTTTTTTTTTTTAATTCTCTCAAGCCTTCTCGCCTGAATCTATCATCCGTTATTCACTAACTTGATTTTTTTTTTAAATAGCGTATATTTTTCCATTGTAGTTTGGTAGAATTATACAAACAAGTATTGAATATACGTTGCAATAGAATAAAAAAGAGAAAAAACATTTCTTTTTTTAAAGTATAGTTTTGTTTTATAAGCTATCGAATGGATATAAAAAGGATATGTTTGTATATTACCTAACGAAAATCAAGTATCGTTTCAAGAATAATCATGATGTAAACCAACCAAAGTTTAATAGAATAATATCATGTGAAATTATTCATCTGTAGAAATAATATAGTGACAACCGATTTTAAAGAAATATTATTTACAAAGTATGGAAAAATATACTTACATAATTTGTTTATGGTTATATATACGCTCGCAGATATTGACGTATATAATTTGCTTGAAGCCTTGTGTTTATATTGGGTTGATGGTTGGTTTTGAAGGCTATCACAATGCAAATGTAAAGAAATATGAGGTAACTATTATGTTGTTTGTTTACCTTTGATTTATTCTTGATATTTCGGGATAAAGATCCCTTCGTCAGAATATTTCTGAAAGCTAAGTTCTGTAGCTGTTACCTTACTGCTATGATTTGTCCGTTCTGTTGTATGCCTGGTGATATCTTCCAAATTCTCTTCGTGTGTGTATGTGTAAGTCTCTGTGTGTGTGTGTGTGTGTGTTTATGCGTGTTTATGCGTGTGTGTCTGTCCAGCAATGTATGATTCAATGTTTGGCCTATCCTTATATATATATATATATATATATATATATATATATATATATATCAGGTTTTTATTCTGGCCGGAGGTAGCCTGCTAAGTCTAGCCAAACTGACGTTGAAACACCGTGTATGTGTATGACATGGTATAAATAAAAGGGTATGATAGGTTAGTCCACGACAAAACCGAGAAATAAATCGTAATTAACTTGTATTTGGGTTAAGCAAAAAATAAGAAATAAGAACAGTATTTATTAAATCATTTTATTTAAAAATGTATTAATTTTACTGGCAAGAATATGCACTCTCTGGGTGTAAGTATTTAAGTTTTGATTTAATGAAATATATTCACTTAGGAAGACTAATGAAATTAAATAAGAACATATATAAAAAGATAACACTTATTTAAATTATATTTTAATTGGTGCCTATATGAAAATCATTCGTAGGATTGATTTTAGTAATTAGAGAATAAGATAATAATATTAGAGATCAATAACACAAAGTAATTATTTATTAAACTCGGTTTTGTTAAAAACAAGTATTCAAATGAACCACACCATATATTAGGAAAGCCTTTATTTGTTAGTGATTACAGGATTTTAAATGCACTAATAACATTGGCAGTTTTGCGGCAAATCTATCTCAATCAAATACTCATCGATAAACTTACGCAGTTCCTGAGGATACTGTGACGTATGCAGTGATGTAGTTTTTGGTTACAGACACCGAATCTCCATTATAATAAGAGATAGCTGTGTACAAATATTGCTTTTTAATATTTTGCATTTTTCTGTCAATTTAAACAACACTTATCTTTCTCTTACGGTAAATAAATAAGCAATTTTGTATCTGTCACGACAAAACCAATTTTAATCTATCACTCCAACCAAACGTTTCTACTGCCTGTTCGAGCGGTTAACTGAATATTCAAAAAACTGCTTTATGAAGTGCCTATGAAATTTTCAGAAACGTGTTATAATCGTATGAAATATGTTGGGTTTTTTTGTATATAGATAATTAAATGTCTGGTAACTGAGTAAGAATGATTTACGTTAGAAGAAAACTGAATATTTTAGAAATATTGTTAGGGAAATTAATATTTTCTCTTTCTCTATTGAGGCTTGATTATTAGTATTATCTGCGTTATTCGGACTATTGTCCTCATCTTTATTGTTATTTCTCTGAATGTGTGAGATGAGGCTTGATGATTAGTATTATCTGCGTTATTCGCACTATTTTCCCCATTTTCATTGTTATTTGTACAACGTTTCGGTCGATATGCCCTCCGGCCTTCTTCAGGTATTTCTTGTCGGACTTGGGAACCTACTCGGACTCGGGAACCTTCTTTTCGAACTCGGGAGCTTCTTGTCGTAATCGGGAGCCGTCACGGAACTTCGAACCTAACCCTTTATTTAGTCCACGGGGGCATCTTGTTCTCATTCCGCTAAGCCATAGCTGGGGTAGGAGTTGTGTTAATTATTTTCTATGTTACTGCCTCTACTCAGGATTGAACCCGGAATCCAGAGATAACTGTCACTTAGAACTGTCTTAACCTAACTACCTTATCCACTAGCCATGTGTCCAATTGGACTCCTACCTATGCGAAATAGGCCAAAACTTATACACTAACGAACAATATATATATATAGAGAGAGAGGAAGTTACCCTTGAAAAACTGGAGATAATTGTTCATTGGTCGAATTAAATTCTGAACACATGTATAAAGGGCGAAAGCTGAAGCTATTTATTTACGGAGAGCGGCACAGGAAGTGCTTACAAACAACTATGGTGGTTGCAGGCTAATACCTGATCAAACTCGGCTGAGTCCCTTTAGCAAGGGGGTAAATTGTTGAAAAGGCCCTAATACCTCCAATGAACTAAAGAACATCTTTTATGATGCGTCCAACCGCATCTTAGATTGTTTGATAAGCAGAACCATGACTAATATGCAGAGAATAAGATACATCTTTGATGATAATTCACCGGTTCGCCGATACCATCTCTCAAGTTTCCGAAATGGTGGAGATTGATGCGCGTCCTGCTCCCTCTTCGTGCATTATATATATATATATATATATATATATATATATATATATATATATATGCGAAAGTAATTCTGTGACCCTGGGGTGTGCATTTATTAGGTGAAGGCACAAGAAGCATGAAACCCCAGAGTCACAGAATTACTTCCGTGCAATATATATATATATATATATATATATATATATATATATATATATATAGAGATGATTTATTGTGATTTCTAAGATCACTATTTTCTAAGATAGGTACTATTAATTTATTTTATTATTTAATTTAACTAGTATTTTTTTTAAACATCATTATACTCTAATGTTTAAATTTAAAATCTTTTTATTTTACTTGTCTATTTATATTTTAATATACTCTGTTTTTTCTGTCACTTTTTTGTCTGTCTGGACAACTAGGAATCAGATGTATCATTCACTTCCTGTTTTTATGGTTACAATCTAACTGTTAAAAAATATATATATATATATATTTTATTTTTTTGTTTTTGTTAATTTATATTTGGTTTTTTGTGATATGCTTGTCCATAAGTGAATTGAGACCCATCTGATGAGACGAAAAATTGGGGAGCCGGTTTAAATCAACTTAGATTTATATGGGCCCAATTTTCGTCGAAAAAATTTATAATGGGATTACTGTATTGAGTTCTTCCTTCTTTATATATATATATATATATAATATATATATATTATATATAATAGCTCTATCGCTGAGCTAATACTATACCACATAAACTTGTCACGATAATCATGAGCTAGTGATAACATTGACTATAATATAATATATAATATATATATATATATATATATATATATATATATATAGTTTTGTTTAACTTCCTATGTATTAATAAACTGGTAGAAATAATTTTCATTAACTTCATGTATGTTAATTAATTGGTATAAATAATTCATTAACTTCACGTGTATTAATAAATTGGTCTAAATAATAATTTAATTTTCATTAGCTTTATGTGTATCAATGAATTAGAAAAGTAACCACACAGCAAAAACAGAGGCTCGCAGACTTTTGTTTTCATTAATAATTTATTTATTTATTCCTTAAACCAAAGAAATCCCTGATGAAGGTCTACCTAAATAGACCGAGATACTGTATCGTAGGCTTATTAAACATCATTCGTTAATGAAACTTATATATATATATATATATATATATATATATATATATATATATATAGTGTTGTTCTGGTTCCAACAGGAGAACATTCAATATTTTATAAAATTTTCATTTTCATATTATTGACCAAAGCCTGAAGAAGATACCAGAAGATCTGAAACAAGTGTCGCATATGTAAGATAAAAATAATTTTTTAAAATTTTCTAAAACCATAATCCATTTTGCGGACCTTCTTATATATATATATATATATATATATATATATATATATATATATATATATATATATATATATATGTTTTTTGAACAGCCACTGCCTTTTATCATAAATAGGGTTTTAATGTTTGCCATAATTTGAAGTATACGACCGGGACAATCCTATAGGTGCTAGTGATTGAAGCGACCACCCGATCGATCGGTTTGGGTCATTTCGACCATCCGTCTATGCCAAGTAAGAAGCAAAGCGCAGTGTTGCGTTTCACGTGATCTATCACAGACCGCTCGGCCACCACAGTTCTGTCCTCAGGCATTGCAGACGGCTTCTTTTGGGGTAAGAGTCCTTACACTTCGGCAGAGATTGAGTTGGCGTATTCTACAGTCCCAGTCAACAAGGAGGACACTTAACAAGTGTCCACTTTAACTAATATGAAGAATCACATCGCATCGCAAAATGTAGAAATAATCTGATATTGTACATGAATTTTTACTAATATTTCGCCGCCCAGTCGAGTGAAGCAGAAGAATACGTCGACTACATCTCTGCTGAGAGGTAAAATCCCTTTAAAGGGGCCACGTGTTGGCCGTGCGAGGGGACCTGAGATGCTTAAGTAATATATCCTAGTGGCTGAGCACTCCATGACATGCAACACTCGATTTTGGCCGTTTCTTATGTTTGACGAGCGGTCGGATAGCACCTATATGATTTTCCCGACCCTATTGCCCTTATGGCAAGCCCCAACCCTTTTTTATCATATGGGTGCTAGAAGATGGTGGCTAAGGGTCTTAGTATCGTGGGTATGACGTTAAACTGTATCTAATGGGGAAGTTCCAATTTTGGAGCTGTGAAGATTGTGGAGTACACCTTAATCGCCATTACTCCCAAGTCCACTCTGAACTGGAATAGTATCATCGGTTAGGGTCCATCATGATTTGAATAGATAAAAAATGAGGGTTAGATTGAACTTAACGGACCTAAATCCACCATCATATGTCACCCACCGCCGAAAGAAAAAAATACCAAAAATCAGGGAATTATCCGAATTTAATGAAATTTTCAGTGTTGATATATAAATAAATAAATAAAAGATATAATGCACCAATTATTTTATTTAAACTTTTACATTTTTTTTTCAGGTCAGTTAACTTTGAACCACGTGTCTTTCAGGCGTAACACAGATTCTCAAAGATATGTGGTTCAAAGTTAACTGAAGTCGGACGCTCTCACCGATTGAACTAAACCAACCCTCTTAACTAAACCGGTTCTTCTGGGAGATAACAGAAGAAGAAAAAGAAAAATACTCGAAATGGTTCTTCGACGATCTTAGAAGTTATGGGAAACATTCAAGTCCAAAAGAAAAACACTAAAGTAACTTTTCTTTATTGTCAGTAAGATAATAGTCTCGTTTTACTTTATAGCAACTAGTTTTGTCACAATAGGGGACCGAACATAAAAGAATTCGTAAAACTTTTAATAGGTGTAATTTTGCAAAGAAAGATATATAAAAAATAAAAAAAACACTTATAATGCGAGATCAAATACAATATCGCCTAAGAGAATCGTAATCTAAGATCAAACAAGCATCTCAAAAGTGAAAGGAATGAAAGCGTAACATTAAGGGAAAAAACAAGTGAAATGAATCGACTAAGCTAACTGTTGCAGTCTTACAAACGTAGCAGCTGTCCGTTACATTATAAGACATTGAGATGCTGCTGCAGTCGCAAAAATATGAACGGGCAGTTTAAGAAAATTCTACGTACGTCCATATATATGAATGAATGAATGAATGAATGTGAAGTAACATAAGTCTTTGAGTACATGGATTCTCCTTCTGTATACCTGAGAGAATGCTTAGCCACATAAGTGCATTTATCAATGAAAACGGAGACAGATGCACGAATACAAGTGGATGGACCTAAATAGAATGCGTATTTTTATGTGTGGATTTATTTCATTGTAAACGCGCATAAGATCAGCTACAAACACGACAGACTACAGCAGTTTTACAAAAATAACTAAGATTGGTCGGCTTCTTTTCCTTTCAAACGGGTGTTTGCCAAGGTATATATATATATATATATATATATATATATATATATATATATATATAGCTCTGCTGATGAGGCCTAATAGGCCGAAATGTATATACAGAGATTGATTTTTCTCGATTTGTTTAGCCTTACATTTACATAGGTATGCCCGCCTAATTAATTAATTATTAATTAATTAACTTTCAAAATTATGTACGAGTTCAATTAAGCACATATTCTCCCAAATATATATATATATATATATATATGTGTGTGTGTGTGGGGGGGGGTATGAAAACACACAAAGTTGTAAAATGAATATATTTTTATATCATTTTCATTGCTATTATTGACAATATTTCTATTTATAAAAAAATCATCAGGGCATAATGATAATTCGGTCCGTTTTTAGATGTAAATGATTCTTAATCCGGACTCATCGAGAAAGAAGCAGAAAATAATTTAAATTCAGTTAAAACAATTATAAATTCTTAATAATTATAGTTCTGTGGTAATATTTTTTGCTTTCTTGCTCATATATATATATATATATATATAATATATATATATATATATATAGAGAGAGAGAGAGAGAGAGAGAGAGAGAGAAGGGAGAGAGAGAGAGAGAGAGAAGGGAGAGAGAGAGATAGAGAGGTTGTTCGGGAGAAATTTGACATAATAATCCATGGGGTTAAGATCTGGGGAGTTCGGAGGCCAAACATTGGTACTAGTGTTGTCGTAAAAATTCGCCGATAACTATTTTTTGACTTTTCTCAGAGGTGTGGCAGGGGGAAGAATCCTGTTTCCATACATATGGCCTACCATTGGCTACCCTTTTTATCCAGGGCTTGACTACAGTATTTAGCAGCTCCACGTACGCATCTGAGGGTCCTCCAACACTTATTCTGTAGATTTTCGAAGGATTCTGCTGTACGAACGCAATCAGATCTGTTATGTTGCTTTCTTCTAGCCACAGTCTCATAGTTTCCATTTCAGTTCTCCAGTTCATGCCTGATTGTTTTTATGGTGTTCAGGGAGCTTGGGCAGCAACTATAATCTCCTTATTTTGATGGTCGGCACAGATCATCATGATACAAGCTATTCTCTTCCATGATTCAGGTGGGTCCCAGTCATCTTGTTATGAATGAAGAAGGGTCCAAGCTTTTAAATGATGCGTAGTGTGCGTCAATACCTCCAGCCTACCAAAAAAAATAACCAAATATATGTCAAATTTATCCCGAACAACCTATATACATATATATATATATATATATATATATATATATATATATATATATATATATGGGTAAATCCGACAAAGATTAAAAATTGGTGAAAAACGAATAAAGCACAAAATAACTTAATTCAATTGATATTTCTCCTCGGTATGTACATAAATCTTCTGACGAAGCTTCGGGAACATACCGAGGCGAAATATAATTGAATGAAGTTGTTTTGTGCTTTATCCGTTTTTCCTCAATTTTTAATTTATATATATATATATATATATATATATATTATATATATATATATATATCTGTGCTATATTAATAAGTAAAGAGTACTCAATATCAGTGATAGAGCATGTATATCTATGTTAGTGTAGCATTTCGTTTAAAAATCAAATAGACAAGAAACTGTCAGGTACCAAGCGCCTTTTACTTCATGTCTACGCTACCCCAACTTATATATATATTTATATATATATATATATATATATATATGTGTGTGTGTGTGTGTGTGTGTGTGTGTGTGTGTGTGTGTGTGTGTGTTTATAATTCGGTATCGCACTGAAAATACTAATTAAAATCATTCCTTTCTACCTGAATAGGAGCATCAATATCATCATGGACTGCTTGCTGTGATGTGAACCCAAAAGCTTTACATTGCATCCGTAATCATCTGATAATAGAACCCGGAATTCTAGGAAATAATTTAATTTTTCAAATATTTCTTAGAGGTAAAATAATCATATGAAGAAAGACTTAGGAACATTGACTTACCAAGTTTGGTTCATCGACGTACAAAAGGGGATATGATTGAAGTCTACAAATATACCGATGGATTTTATTCAACGAACTTTGACCTACTAAATATTGCTCAAAATATCAATACCAGGGGTCATAAATTAAAACTCTTAAAAGAAATTTTGTAAATCAAATCCAAGATAAAATTATTTTAGTAACAGAGTGGTGAATACATGGAATAAACTAGCATCATCAATAGTGAATGCCCCATCTCTAAACTCCTTTAAGGCAATGTTAGATAATTTGTGGAAAGATTATAAATATTCTGTGAAATTAAGATGAATATTTATAAGGAACAGCTGACAGGTCTCAGACCTAATATACTAGCTGAAAGGATATTATTATTATTATTATTATTATTATTATTATTATTATTATTATTATTATTATTATATATGTATGGAGGCGGGTGGTGTAATGGTTATTGCCGAAGGAAATGGACTCGTCGACCCGAGTTCAATTCCTGGACGAAGCCACAGTTCACATAGCGCTAATACCCTTGGAAAATGTATGAATCCAACTATTCTCCATCTAGCTATGGGTAAATAGTAGGGCAGACTAGGCTCTTTAACCTTGGTTAGGCAACCAGTCTAGAAAAGTAAAACTTTGAATTCACTCATGTTAAACTCCGCTTAAGAAATTCACCTTGTGTCACATCCTACTCGTGTGGAGGGGTTGGTAAATATGTATAATAAAATCACTTGAATGTTCTTTCTTATCTTTAATTTGACAATCTAACATACTGGGTCTTTTACCTTGGTTAGGCAACCAGTATAGGAGAAGTAAAACTTTGAATTAAACTGGTCACTATTAGGCCTACTTAGTGATCTATTTCAATTTATTAAAAAAAATTAATTAAAAAAAATGAAAAAGATAAAAGATGGTTGAGATTTCATATTGATGAGAAGCGGATATGAATATTAAAATAGATACAGTTAAGGGGGGGTGTCTGCTTTATGGGTGCGTGAATGTGTATGTGTGAGCGCGGGTGCATGCGTGTGTCTGTGTGTGTGTTTTTGTGTGTGAGTGTGTGCGCATGAGTGTGTGTGCACTCCCGTCCACGCGTTCGTGAACAGGTTAAAACAAGACAACATCAAACTTTATATTATTTAGATTTTCCGACTCTTGTCCTCATCTTTATTGTTATACACACAACGTTTCGGCTGATGTACCCTCCACCTTTTTTTTTGGTTGCAAAGTCATTTTACCTGATATCTGTTGAAGATATTTTCAATTTGAAGCTTTTAAACATGTCAAAAATTATTTGAAATGCGTTTTAAAAATTACTTTGGGAATCATTATTAAATTATTAAAGGATATTAATTTACTGGGAGAAATTCGAAGTATTTATAAAACTTCGTATCATTTAGATTTTTTTCGGACTGTTGTCTTCATCTTTTTTGTATATACGCAACTTTTCGGCCGATGTGCCCTCCGGCCTTCTTCTCGTTTTACTTGTCAAACTCGGGAGTTTTCTTGTCGAACTCGGGACCCTTCATGTCGTAACCTGGAGCTTTGAGTATATGACAATAAAGATAAGGACAACATAACGAAAAATCTAAATAATACGAACTATCAAATTCATCTAAAAAATTCAGAAAATTAACGACAAACGTAAAATAAATAAATTAGATAAAATAAATTGTTTATGAAATAAAATCATAAGTTCTTTTCAACTCTGACATTCGGAAATATTTCCCTTTTTTTAATTGGCTTCTTACCATAGTTCTAAGAATATGTTCAGAGATTTTAAATTATATATATATATATATATATATATATATATATATATATATATATATATATATATATATAACAAAGAAGGTCCGCAATAATATTATTGATCAAAGCCTGAAGAATATACCAGAAGATCTGAAACACGTGTTGCATATGTAAGATAAAAAGAATAATTTTTTTTTCTAAAAACATGATATATTTTGAAGACCTTCGATTTTATAAAATATAGAATTTTCTCCCGTTGGAACCAGAACAACATTTTATATATATATATATATATATATATATATATATATATATATAAAGTTAAGGTAGCGTGTACATGGAGTCAATGG
Organism: Doryteuthis pealeii; assembly: GCA_023376005.1. Classification (NCBI taxonomy): domain Eukaryota; kingdom Metazoa; phylum Mollusca; class Cephalopoda; order Myopsida; family Loliginidae; genus Doryteuthis; species Doryteuthis pealeii. The sequence goes on from CM042149.1 coordinate 87,187,937, forward strand.
TGCCTATTACTGACAGTTTCTCTCCTAAACAATCTTCAGATCAAATGGGAAATTTGTATATATATACATGTTTATGTTTTGTTTGTTTTTTTTTGTTTTTTTTTTTTTGTTTTGTTTTTTTGTGTGTGTGTGTGTGTGTGTGTGTGTGTGTGTAAAAACAATACACTAACTTAGAGAATATTTTGTGGGGGCTATTTTTGTGTTAAACGTATCTGTTTAACAACTCAAATTCTCAGTAACTATGAAATACTAATTAAAATCCTTCCCTTTTTCTGAATAGAAGCATCAATATAATCATGGACTGCTTGTTGTGATGTGAACCAAAAGCTTTAAAGATCTTCTCTCGTAAATCTATATTATAATCATGTGATCATTGTATCTAACCGTAACGCTGTAAAAATGACATAAAGTAGCGAGATTTGTTTTTTACAATATTTACTACCTTAGTGAATAAAGTAAATTCCAGTCCAATGTGCAATATAATCATAATGATAGAATAAGATTTCCATTCGCACTCACCCTGATCAATTTAATTTCTCAAGTGCTGTAACTATTCGATATTATTATGGTAGCGAGATCTTTCTTGGTGCAAGTTTTAAAAATATATTGACGGTGTTTCATTTATTAGTTTTCACGTGAAGATTAACTTATCATAATCTTTTTTGTCTTAAAATATTAATACACTTTGAGTCTAAAGAAAATTTAAGAGCATAACCTTAGACAATACAATTGAATGGTTGAGGAATTTTACTTACCCCCCCTCTCCCTCCCTTTCCCTCCCTCTCCCTCCCTCTCTCTCTCTCTCTCTCTTCTTTCTCTCTCTTTTTTCTCTTTTTCTTTCTTTCTTTTGTGTAACATGTTCTTTTCTTCCCTTTCCTTCTATATAATAAAAACGGAATTGTCCATTATGTAACTGAGGTGACGACACTCATAAGAATAAGAATTCGGTGGATAAGGAATTTATTTGCACCCCACCTCTCTCTCTCTCTCTCTCTCTCTCTCTCTCTCTCTCTCTCTCTCTCTCTCTCTCTCTCTCTCTCTCTCTCTCAAAGTGAATTTGATCTTAAATCTGCAATAAAAAAAATTGTATCTATATTTGGGAACAGAAAGTGTTCTATTTTAAACTGGAGCAAAGCAAGCTATTCTAATTAGTACTTTTCTTAACTCTTTGCCGACCAAATACCCCGCACGGCTGTACCAAACTTTCAATATTTTTACCCGTATGATGGGATATTTCAAAGTTCACTATCTATTCACCCCAGAACTCTGGTTTGGTTCACAGACAAAACAAAAGATGACAGGGTTGTTTACGTAGTGATTTTTCAGGGTAAACAAGTGACACGTGCGAGTGTAGGATCGCACTGATAGTTAGAGCCACTGAGAGCGGTTTAAAATAGGCATAGAGTTAATTCTATATACGTGCTTCTTTCTCTTTCAATGTCTCTAATAATATAAAGAAATTATTTTTAGACTCTGATATTAAAAATGCTCTAATAAATTTTTTTTTTTTATTTAAGTTAATAGGAGTAATAGATAGACTGTCTTCTTGTTCTCTTCTATTTTCTTTATGTGATCAAAATATGTTTTTTTATAGACCAAATCCAGACTCTTCGTTTCAACATAATCTTTCCTTTTTTTTCCTTATATAATATCTGCAAATCATGTTTACTTTTCGTCATTTCTCAGTCTCTTTTCTGTTAACGTTTTATGTTTTCTTTGTAAACTTATCTTTTTGTGGAGAAACGTTTGTTCAAAGGAAGAGATTAAAGAGAGTGAGGAAAGTGTGTATGAGAGAGAAAGAAAGAAAGAAAGAAAGAGACAGACAGATAGAGAAAGAGAGACAGAGTGAGTAATAAAAACGTTTATTCAAAGAAAGAGTTTAAAGAGAGCGAGGAAAGTGTGTATGTGTCTGAGAGAGAGAGAGAGAGAGAGAGAGAGAGAGAGAGAGAGAAAGAAAGAAAGAAGGAAAGAAAGAAAGAGACAGACAGACGGTCAGATAGAGAAAGAGAGACAGAGCGAGAACGAGAAAGAGAAAGAGAAATAAAGAGAGAGAGAAAACCCAACGTATTTTAAAGGAAGGAGGAGCAACACCATGAATATGAGCGATGAAGAGCGAAAGACGGTGATGCTGTGAGAAGTGATGCTATCGATTCACGTATCAGTCCGTCCCGCCAGCGCGTGGCGAACGCTAAGTAAACCCCTCCTTTTTATTTTGATGAAATCGATGAAGAACACTCCCATCATCCGCGATGATTAATTCAACAGTTACTTCCTGAATCCGTACGCGCACGCGCACACCTGCACGCACCGACAAGAGCGCAACAACAACAACAACAACAACAACAACAACAACAACCATTCTCATAGAATGCATAACCATTCTACATTGAAAATACGCACTTGTCGCTTATTGGTAGTTTGAATTCATCCCGCTCCTCTCATCTATTTTCTCCCTCCTCCGTGCATCACCTTTCACCTCCTCTTATCTATTCTCGCCACTCCTCCTCCTCCTCAATCTCACCCTCCTCTTCACTATCTTAGGTGTTACTTCTACCTGGAACTTATACGCGTTTGTTTGATTATATGTACGCGCACTTACCTGTTTGAATATCAGTGGGTGTGGTACTTCTCTATGTTTATTAGGTATGAGGTTGACAGTGATGCGTATGTATGAATGTATTTCACTTCTCTTTGTGTCTGTATTGTATGTGAGAGTAGGTGCGCTTTTTTTTTTTTTTGGTTTTTGACTTAGATATGATGTGCACCTCTCAATATACGCCCGCGCAAAAGAAAACGCGCAGAGACACACTCTATACATTATTATTACATACACCTACCAACACGTGGGAAGCAAATAACTCTTTACAGTCGCACCAGCCACACTAATTGCACCTATGAGACATCATTAAAAGCTTCACAGCCAATAGATGACTCCGTTATCCCGCAGCTGCTCGTAAATGGAGTGTTGACAACGCATCAACTAAATATAGATATATATAACTCGTCATACCTAACATTAGTTAGTAACATAAAAGACTTATAAGTCTTGAGAAGAAAGTCCCTACGAGCAGATCTCGATCTGTTTTGTTTCTACTCGCTCATCGACTGCAAGAATTGTTACAAGAACTCTGTTCACAACTGAAAAGCATTTGTTTCAACAAGCATCCCTGTCTCCGTTTCTTCTCAAGAAACACTCGCAGACTCAAGAGGTGCCAATTTTCAGAAACATGATTCCATTTCATAACCGATTATTTGTGGTCATCCTTTCCTTACTTGGACAAAACTTGTAAGTTGAAAAAACGTTTTTGAAACTTTGTTTGTTTTTTTTTTGTCCGGAGGAATTATTTCCGTTCTTCTTTCCTCGTTGAATTTCTGATTGATAATTACTTTTTGCTGTTTCACAATTTAAAAAAAAAAGTTCCAATTTCTTTTATTTGAATTATCTCTTGGTTGTTAATTTAACTTTTACATTATTTAAGTGTTTATATTAAAAGTTTGTATTTGTTTTGAAACTTTATCCAATTCTGATCGTCTAAATCCGATTGCCCATTACGTTTAATTGATACAGTTAGATCTATTCGTTAATATTATTTTTTGAAAAGTTCTAAGTCAACAATGAATATTTATAGTCGATTCTTTGAATGTTTCAGGGATTCTTCAAAAAAGTTTCATTTTTTATGTGGTCTTTTTTTTTTTGCTTTATTTCAATGAATATATTTAGGATACATTCTTTTTGGCCTAGAATTTTAGGGTTCATTGAATGTATGTGTGTGCATATGTTTGTGAGTGTGTGTGTGTTTTTGTTTTTTTTTTGTTTTTTTTTTTGTTCAATTGGTTGGTTAGTTTGTTCAATGGCATATCAACCCTTTTTGGGTCATTTAATGCTGAATCAAGTCATTTCGTTAAACAAAGGATTCAAGTTGCTTACAGTTCCTGCTGTTGTTTAAGTGGTTACCCAATTATTGATCAGGGTCATCGCTACTTAACTTCGGTGATCTACTGTGTGTGTGTGTGTGTGTGTGTGCGCGTGTGTGTGTGTGTGTGTGTGTGTGTGTGTGTGTGTGATACAGATATTATATATATATATATATATATATATATATATATATATATATATATATATAGATAGATAGATAGATAGATAAAGCTTTTATTTTCAATCGGATTGTTTTCCTCAATAGTTCTTATTATTAAAAAAATAACTCAAAATATCAGTATATGTTTTTTTTTTTCAATGAATATATTTAAGAAATATTGTTTGGTCTAGTAATGTTGGTATTTTGTGTGTGCATATGTGTGTATGTGTGTATGTGTGCGTATGTATGCGTGTGCGTGTGTGTGCGCGCGAGTTTATATCTGCGTATGTGTTTGAGAGAAATGGAGAAAGAGGGTGCTTTCTCTTTCCAGACGAACTGTTTTCCTCTCTTGTTTTTTATCAAAAGATAATCTAAAATATCAGAAAAATAAAAATGTATCCCAAACCGAATGATTGACAGGCTAAAGATCATTTTACACTTTAGTTCGTGTAGATGTTATTTTAAAACTATTGAAATGAAAACGAAACTTTTCAACGAAACTTGAAATCGAACATTTCATTATAAACTAAGGAATTATTAGTAATATGATAGAATTAGATAAAATTCGAAAATGAAATAGATTTTAAAAGTTTTATATTCAGCAATGTCAAAAGAAATATTATTAACCCTGAAAACATTTTGAATTTTCCAAAAAAAAAAGCAACCTTTTCAACAAGATCTAACAAAACATAACCAAATACCTTCATAGAAGCACCACTTTAAAGACTGAAATCCAAAATAACCTTTTTTGGCATTAAATGACCAACAGAGGTTGATGTGCCGTTAAACAAAACTAAAAAAATATATATCATTCCCGTTTTTTGTTTTTGTTTTTATTGGAAACTATTTTACATTAATTAATTATTTGTAAAAAAATGACAAGTGAAAATGACAAGTATGACGTCATTTAACTTTTGTTTTAATACTGAAAAACATGTCTTAACAAATGATATTTTTTAGTTATTCAGTTTTGACTTTAACATGTTTATGGAATACATATTATTTCGATTGGAAGAAATTATCACTTTCTGATTAACTATAATCTATAAACAAAGGCGCGTGGTTTAATGGTTAGAGTCGTGGGAAGATAACTCGTTGACCGAGTTCAATTCCTAGACGAGGCTATTTGCATTTCACATGGCATTAATACCTTTGGAAAAGGTATGAATTCAATTCTCCCTCCAGCTATGGTAAAAGCAGGGCCGACTGATCTCTTTAACCATGGATAGGTAACCAATCCAGGAGAAGGAAAACTCTAAATTCAAACCTGTTAAACTCCGCTTAATAAATTGACCTTGTGTCGCATCCTGCTTGCGCGGAGGG
>CM042149.1:87198335-87305516 GCA_023376005.1 Doryteuthis pealeii
AGAGGAGTGGGGCAGAGAAGAGAGTAGCCTTGACAGCAAAGAGAGTCAGAAAGAGAGAGAGAAAAGCCAGCAGACCCAGAAAGCATCACAGTTTGTGTGCGTTCAGTGCATCAAAGACTATCACTCAAGAATTGGCCTGCAGAGTCACTTTCGCAGATGCAAATAATTTTTTGGACACAACGCCATCGTCTTTAGTGGACAGAAAGGATCTAATATAAATAGGTAGAAATAATCTTCATTAACATCATATAGATTAACTGGTGGTTGATCCTCAACCTCTGCCTTCTAGCACCTTTGAGTTAAAAAAAAAATAGGTTGTGTGTTTGCCATGAGAGCAATTTGAAGAATATGGTAGAGACTTAATCATATAAGTGCTTTGGCTTGACATAACCTGCCGATTGATCGAGTGCGGGCCTCTCCAACCGTCTATCTCAAGTAAGAGTTGAAGTGGAATTATTGCAAGTTACCGACTGATCAGCCACTAGTATCCTGTCCTCAGGTATTACTAGTTGTCACCCACGGCCAACAGGTGACCCTGTTTTTTTTTGTTTTTTTTTTTTTTTTTTTGGGGGGTACCTGTTTGCAGAGTTGCAATTGGTGTATTCTACAGCCTCAACCGACAGGTTGAGAATTCTTCTTAGGAAATTGTTTTAAGTGTTATGCTCATTGCATTATATAAATTCATAATGGCAAAAATATGCTTTTAAAATAACAATAAAGTAAATAGATAGAGAGAATAGTTGGTTTCATACCTTTCCCAAGAGTATTATAACTATGAGAAATACAAACTGCTTCATCCAAGATTTGAACTCGTCACGACTTGTCTATTTCCTAAGACATTAACCATTATACAGCAAACATATAAACTAATATAAGAGCTGTTAGTTAGTGATGCAATTTGAGACTACAAACAACTTAAATATTCAGTTCTTATCTACTTAAATAAGAAATAAAATGTGGCATATATATATATATATATATATATATATATATATATATATATATTAGTAAGTAATGTCATCGGGGTGGCCTAAAGCCGGTATCAGCCAGACCGCGAGGGAGTCTATCCGCTTTTCACTTGCGCTAGACCAAGGAGATTTTTTTAGCGTCTGAGGTGGAGCGCCACACCTACCATCAGCTCCTCACTTTACCGCACAAATCCCTGTACTACTCATACGCTGAGTTGGCGAGGGTCGGTATCGAACCAGGAACCTTCCGATTTCTAGTCAAGTGCTCAATCGACTGAGCTAGAGAATAGAATATTGTCAATTTTATTTTTTTTGGGAAAGTATTTTAAACCGATTAAATTTAAGATTACATAATTGTTTCCTCGTAAAAAAACGGAGCTATTTTATCGAATCAAATTGTGTTTTATTCATTCTTGAATTGACTCCATAATCGGATTTGTCAATTACTCCTCTTTTTTATTTAATTCTGTAAAACTCTTGACTCCAACAAAACAATTCACACCAAATTAATTCAAGTATTAAATAAAAAAAATTGATTTTAAGCTCATCTTAAATTGCTATAGTTTCATTCTTCCCTGTTGGCTAGAGCTGTAGAATACGCCATCCGCACCTTTTCACAAGGGTAAGACTCGCAATGAAGCCACCTCTTGGTCATGGGTAGCAACCCTTAATTCTTAAAGATGGAATCCTGGCGGTTATACAGTGCATAACATACAACACCTTACGCTAGATGCGCGGTCGAAGAGACCCTCTCAGATCAACGAGGTGATCCCGTTAATCCCTAGCACCTATACGATTGTCCCGACCCTATTGCCCTTATGGCAAACCTCTAACACTTTTTATGATATAGGTGTTAACTCATTGCCTACTAAATGTTCCCCACGGCTGTATCAAATTTTATGGGCATTTCTTACGCGCATGATGGGATATTTCAACGTTCATTATCTTTTCACCTCAGAACTCATTCTATTAAAAAAAAAAGTCCTATTATTACTGTTATCTAAGTCCTTCTGCTCAATTATAATTAACTAACTGTTGTGGGGTTTTAAGGGTAGAAAAATAAGACAAACGACTGGTAACAATGGATACAAATGTATTGAACAAAAAGGAGTAGAAATTACAGCAAAGAAAGTGGAGATTGCGTCCGACGATACAGTTACGAGCTGACTCGCATTTGCTTCGTGTCAAGCCACAATTGTTCCTATTACTTATAGTAGCCGTCGGCGCATTCCGTTTATGTCAATAGGTTATATCACCTATAACACTAACCATCAGTTTTTGTACTTTGCTTGGGTGTGGTGGGAGAGCCGTTATGAGCGGCTTAAAGAAGCAAAGAGTTAAACTGCATCTAGTGATGAGGTTTAAATTCTGAAGTTCCGGGAGTGTGTCGTATCCTTTCATCACTATCACTCCCAGGTCCACTCTGACCCAGAGTGGTAGTACCTGTTAGGGCCCTATCTATTGATTAAATAGATCAAAAATGAGTTTAAGAAACGATTGTACGCCGTCTTCATCTTCACAGTATTTTCCGATTTTATGTTTGTGCTTCAAAGATAACTCCGGGCGCAACTATATAAGTTTTCATGTAATATTTTATGTAATAAAATATTGTATTAATTTAGAAATACTGAAGAAAGTAAATAAGGACGCATATAAAAAGATTGCACTTATTATTTTTATTCTAATTGATTTCTATATAAAATCCTACATAGGATTTCTTTTTACTACGTTTGTAAATAAAACAATAAGATTAGAAATCAATAATACCAAGTTAAGTAATACCAGTTGAGTTACAATTATCAAAACAAAAAACAGCAAATTTTGAATTAAAATTAAAGATTTTACGTTTTTGTTTTAACACTAAAGAACCGTTGTGAGTGGCTTAAAGTAGGAAAAGAATTAAACTGCATCTAGTGATGAGGTTCTTTTACTACGTAAATCTTATACGATTGTTCCGACCCTATTAACCAAATTTCCCCCGTGACTTTTTTTTTCTTTGTATTGTTTACCTGTATAATGGGATTTTTAAAAAAATCTATCTATTTATCTCAAAACTTATTCTCTTCAAATAAAGTACTATTATTGATGTAATCTGAGTCCTTCTGTTCAATTATAAATAATGAACAATCAGTTTTTGTAATTTACTTGGGGCTGGTCGTTGGAGAACCATTGTGAGCGGCTTAAAGAAGGCAAAGAGTTAAAGTATTTTTTTATTCATTAATTCAACTATCAAATCAATTAAACAAAAATGTTTTTTTTTTGTTTTTTTCAAAGAAAAATAATAATTAATTAAAAATAAAATAAAAAGTGAATTCAATAATATTTACTGAATAAAATTGAATCTGCTAGCGGATGTGTATAAAAGTCGTCGTCGGGGCGGCCTAATGTCGGTATCAGCCAATCAGCGAGGGAGTCTATCCCCTTTTCACTAGTGCTAGACCAAGGAGATTATTCTAGCATCTGAGGAGAAGCGCCACACCTACCATCAGCTCTTCACTTTACCACACAGATCCCTGTGCTACTCATACGCTGAGTTGGCGAGGGTCGGTATCGAACCAAGAACCTTGGTGATTCCTAGCCGAACACTCTACCGACTGAGCTAAACCGGCCCTATACTAATTAGTAATTACATAGATAATTTTGGAAGATTGATTACAATCTGTTCAAATAAATTTATTGCTCATCTATCTATCTATATATATATATATATATATATATATATATATATATATATGTTGCATAATGTACCGTTTATAGCAAAAGACACATGCATATAATTGTCTACAATCAACCAACATCTTGATTTACACAGTGGAATTAACCCTGAAGATCTTCATGGTGAAACTCGAGTAGGTTATCACTTGGACCTATATTAAAATAAATTTGCTCTGCTAACGTATTGAGCACTTTTTTATTTGTTATATCACTGCCTTACCTTTATGAACTTCACATCAACCACCGTGACCATATTCACCGGTAAGTCATCTTTTCCATAATATATATATATATATATATATATATATATATATATATGGTTGTAGTTTCTGTCTGTCTGTTTGTTTGGTTTTTGGAGATAGACGTCGATAACCATATATATATTCTGAAACTTACGTGATGTCATGGTCAGCAAGCTAGATTCGCAGACCATTCTTAGTGAGTTTGATTCTCACTGGGCGCCCCGTACTTCTGGCCTTGTGCCACATATAAGCTTAGTAAATGGGCCCCTCACGTGGTGTAATGGTCAGCAAGCTAGATTTGCAGTCCATTGTTAATGAGTTCGATTCTCATTAGGCGCACCCTACTTCTGGCCTTGTGCCATATCTAAGCTAAGCTTAGTAAATAAGTATATATTCTGAAACTACATTACCCAAAGAGCATGAATGAGAATATTCATTTTTGATCAAAGGGAGCCCCCAATGGGGCACACGCTCCCTACTGAAATTTAAACCAAAAGTAAATGACAAGGAATGCCTATTCCCAAAATAGCAAATTACAAGACAAAATATTGGTAGTTCCCACCCTCCATATTGAACATTCGTGGTTACTATGACTATGTTTTTTGGAGCGAGACCCCATAACCATATATATTCTGAAACTACATTACCCAGGGTACTTGGATCAGAATATTTCATTTAATTACGAACGCCTGCTGAAATTTTCCCTTCGATTCATATGAAGTTTACACGATAGGTAAAATGATAAGTTATGATGTTAATTGAAAAATATCAGCAAATTTCAATATATATTAACACACCTTTTTGAAAGCTCAGAACTTGAATATTGGAACCTCTATTATCACGGGGTTTTCTTTCTATTAATTAAATGTAAATCAACAGAAAATTACCTATTTTTATAGTAAAATTTGGCTAATTTAGACATTTTATATAGATCACTAGAATTTAAAAGCCACCCTATCGGCTGGAAATTAAGCTCGTGTAAAATAAAATCAATTATAGAAATAAATATTTTTTCTTATTGTTTGTTTTTTTAAACGTAAAAATCTTGAAAGTTTTTTTGTTTTTGTTTGTTTTTTTTGTTTTTTTGTTTTTGTACATTGAGTATCAAAAATTAAAAAAAAAAAAAAAAACACATTTTGTTAGGAAACAGTATTTGTACATTTTTGGAAAATCCAAGTAATTTAAGTTTTTATTCTAAAATTTTCTATATAATCGACAGATCAACGAAATAATCCTTTGGTTGGTTGGTTGGTTGGTTGGTTGGTTGGATTTTTTACGGCATGTCAACCCTGGGGTTATTTTATGCCGAAGACGGATTTTTTTATTCATTCTTGTTGGGTATTCAAATTTTTAACCACAATTTTTAAACTCATTTTTTATCTATTTCACCTATAGATTGGACTCTAACAGGTACTACCACTCCACAAAGTAAACTGGCAAATATTCAGTCCTTTAATGATATTATTATTAAGTCCTGAACATTGGATTCCGCGTAAGGAAATAAAAAGATCTTATCTAATATTTAATAATACTGCAATGATTCAATGTAAAATTTTGTGAAAACACAAAAGTGTCATCATTTCCACCATATTTCCTATTCCTAACCAGGGAGTTTGAATTGTCTCTTCTCCCAAAACGGATCAGTGCAACATACGGTTGACCATGAGATAAAAAAAAATGTTTGGTTTGTTGGTTGGATTTTACGGCATGTAAACGCTTGGGTTATTTTATGCCGAAGAGATTTTGTTTTATTTATTCTTGTTTGGGTATTCAATTTTATTTTAAAACCCAAATTGTTAAACACATTTTTAAACTCATTTTTATCTATTTAACCCCGAGATGGGACCCTAACAGGTACTACAACTCTGGGTCAGAATGGACCTAAGAGTAATGGCAATGAAGGGGTACTCCACACTCCACAGAGATCCAGAATTGGAACCCCACCAAAAGGTGCGTCATACCCAGGAGACTAAGACCCTCAGTCACGGCCTACTAGCATATATATTATTTAAAAAAAAGGGTTGCGGTTGCTATAAGGGCAATTCGATTGGGACAATCATATAAATGCTAGTGCTTGACCTGACCAGTGATTGATTGGAGGGGGCCTCATCTAGCCTAAGTAAGGCTCAAAGGGGAGTGTTGCATGTCATGGACTACTCAGCCACCAGGATTCTATTCTTAAACATCACGGGTGATAACCCACTGCTAACAAGTTGCCCTATTGGGGGGGGGGGTTACCCCTCTGCAGAGGTGCAGTCCGTGTGTTCTACTGCTCCAGCCGAAAAATTGTTTGGTAAGCAGAGACCCATGCGTTGTAGAATTTGAAATTGTGTTTTATTTGCTGTCCTGCCAAAGAAACTTTTATCTTCATCTTGAAGTGGAATTCAAGTCCTTGAGATATTTGAGGAATTCTTGGAATCAGCAGGAAATTCCTTCCAGTAGTCCTTACCATTTCGATTATGTGGTTGTGCAGCTGCTTCACAATATATCGAATACCATTTGTGTGACGATTATGCAGACCCAGGTTTCTCAAGAGTGTGCCGTCAATCTTCAGTTTTAAGACGTGAGGTGGGAATCCTGATAGATTAAACTCAATGGGATAATGCCTCTCATTATCTAAACTGTTGGTGATCTTCTAAACGTGTTAACAACCAAGTAATTTGGTTAAGATCTTTCAGGTTTACTTGTTCAGCTGTTTTGTTGGCTGGTGTGATGATTGATCGTTTTTTTCTGCCATTGAGTTCATTTTTTAATTGATTTTCAAAAATAAAAAAAACAGTTTCAATGAATTCAGAAGGATATCATGTGACAACCGTATCTTATGATACTCAAGATGAGGTCATATCGGAAATTTACAATTCCCTATTTTTTTGCAAGAGGTTTTGGAAGTCGGTGTTATTCTATGCCAAGAAATTAAGAAATTGCATACATTGTACATTTGTATTTAGATTTTCGTACACTGATATATGATATTAAGTATCGGACCAAGTAATCAATAGGCACCCTAGCCGAGATCAGTTTTGAAAGAGACTGAATTTTGCTTTTCACCGGCTGTTAGTAAACAAAATCAACAGACGATACAAACCAAAGATAAATTTGTATACTAAAATAGTTTTTGGTTTTAATTAAAAATTATGTGAAAAAATATTTTTTCTTTAAAGATAGGCTAATATTGTTATTTTTTTAGTATAAAAATGTGTCTTTGTTTTGTATCGTCTGTTGATTTTGTTTACTAACAAACGGTGAAAAGCAAAATTCAGTCCCTTTCAAAACTGATCCCGGCTAGGGTGCTTATTAGTTACTTGGTCCTAAGTATTCCTATCTGACAAAGATGATTTGCAAAAAAGATCTATTTGACCCATTAAGTAGACCCTACCACGTACTAGATTAGAGTTGATTTGGAAATAATGAACTTAGGACACCACTTTTTGGGGAGGAATCTTACCCCTGTGCAGGAGATTTATAATTAGCAAGGTGTGCTGACAGCACGTATTTCTTTGACTCTCCCCCCCTCTCTCTCTCTCTCTCTCTCTCTCTCTCTCTCTCTCTCTCTCTCTCTCTCTCTCTCTCTCGCCATCCGTCCTTATAGGCCATCGTTTTTATGGTAAACATTTACAGCCGATGGTATTCAAAGAAAGTTTCTTCTATGAGGATTCAAGCAATTCGATTCTCTTCTACAATTCTTGGGTCTACTATAAGTAGTTCAAAATTGGCATGAAGAAGTATTTCCTAAATCATGATAAGAATTTGAACATGAACCTTTCAGACATGAGTGTTTCAGGATTCCGCTGCATGATACATTCAGCTAGTTTCATTTTCCCCCGATCTTAGATGACAAGCATATCAGGAGACATAACAGGATCTTACAGTATATCCCTCACAATACTGGACCAAATTGATCATGCCTCTTTCATGGCCCTGTCCTTCCAGATGTCATCACCCAATAGCCCCAGTCCCAATAGCCCCATTCAATAGCCCCAGTTCCAATAGCCTCATCTCCAATCCCAATAGCCCCATCCCCAGTACCAATAGCCCCATCCCCAGTCCCAATAGACCCATTCCCAGTTCCAATAGCCCCATCCAATAGACCCATCCAAGAATGATTCTTGGTCTAATGAGCTCAATTGACCTTCAATAGTTTTCAAGTCATCTAAATATTTTGCAGTAACATTATGATGAAGTGACATATAGTGGTCGTGCCACTTTGGCTGATGACGCGACCAAGTGTATCTGCTGTTTATCTAATGTTTTTCCTTCATAAGTCGACGTTTTTCTGTGCTTTGTTCCAGGTAAAATACAATATTTCATGCGCTTCAAGATTTACTTGGTTAACTCTCAAATAGTCTGTTAACATGACAATAGCACTGTCTTCTTAGCCTTCCTCATAGAATATATATATATATATATATATATATATATATATATATATATATATATATATCAACCCCTTCGCACGAGCCGGGTTTGACACAGATCAGTTTTTTTAGCGGAATTACCAAATTTGAATTTCCCTCCACCGGGATTGGTTACTTAACTAAGGTTAAAGAGCCCAGTCTTTTCCTACTATTTAGCCTTGCCTGGAGCGAGAATAGTTGGATGCATACCTTTTCCTTGTGAAATGCTAATAGCTCTGTCCCTGATCTGAACTCGTCTCGCCGTGTCCATTTCCTACGACGATAACCATCGCACCACATATAATATACGCTGTTCTCTTGGCATGTTCTCTAGGCATTCAATGGGGGTTCTTTACAGCTTGTTCCGTTGATGTAGAAAGAACTCATAGTTCCGAAAAAAAAATTCCTCACTGGTTGAAATTGATAAATGTCTCAATTTCATCAATCACTTGAACATCAATGTCTTGATTTTTTATTTACAGTGAATTGGAATTTGCTCATTTCCCTTGTAAATTCATTTGTATAAATATTTTGCTCCATGGACACTGTGAGAACGAGGATAATCCCAAAAGGTCTCCAAAGCGTTGGGGCGGAAAGAAAATGTTTATTAGGCTATTGGCGACACTGTTGTGTTTGTTGTGCATACAATTGTGTCTCTCCCTGTACGCATCTCGTTGTCATGCTCAGTCTTGGTTTGGCAGTCGTTTCTGATGGAGCTCCCGATTGACGCTTCTATCAAGTGTGACATTCACGCAATTATTCGGCTTTTGAACGCAAAAGCATTAATTGAAATTCATCGCCAATTAACGGAAGTGGATGACGAAACGTACACGTATTTAAAAAACTTCCGCAAGTCCCGTAAAGAGTATTCAACGATGACGAGGTTCAACGCTTCCTCAACGGCATGGCGGTGGGCTGTTATTACATGGGCATACAAAAACCTGCTACAGCGCCAAGAAAAATACGTTGACAAAAATGCGGATTAAGTCGAAAAATAGATACGTATTGAAATGTTAAAATCATTGAAAATAGATAATAGACGTTTCTGCGATTTCTAAATATTTTCGAGGCCTTTCTAAGGGATAACTCTCGTAATTAATAATTTATGTGCAGATCCTAACGAAGGGAAAGAAATAGTACAATCCGTCTGTAGTGATCTCACTCCTTTCTTTTAAAAATGTATTTCAAGCCCCCCTCTTCAGATGAGCGTCGTCTATTCTCTGGTTGTTTGATTGACAAGATTTTACGGCATGTCAACCCTTGTGTTATTTTACTGTTTTTTATGCACATGACTCAAATCAGATACCACAATATATATATATGTGTGTGTGTGTGTGTGTGTGTGTGTATCAACCCTTCCATACGAGCAGAATGTGACACTATGTCAATTTCTTAAGCGGAGTTTCAATTCAGAGTTATCTTTCACCTAGACTGGTTGCCATTAAAGATTCCTGTATGCCCTACGATTTACCCATAGCTGAAGGGAGAATAATTGGATGCCTACTTTTTCTAAGGATATTAGCGCTATGTGAAATGCAAGCAGCATCGTCCAGGATTTGTACTCGTGTCGTCGAGTCCATTTCCTACGACGATAACCATTACAAGGTGCGCCTCCTTCGAAATGTCTTATGAGCCTATATATTTAAATGTCAGCCATTCTGGAGTGTCGATTTCCTTGTTCACACGAACCACATGCGTATGCTCCTTCACACGCAAACACGCACGTACGCATCTTTGCGTTCACGTTCGCACGGGCCGGTTTAGCTCAGTCGGTAGAGCATCCGCCTAGGAACCACAAGGTTCCGGGTTCGATAATTGGATGTTTACGTTTGCCATGGATATGTGAAATACAAATAGCCTCATACAGGATTTGAACTCAAGGAGAGGTCATAAGTTCTATTTAGCCTAAACTGCCAACCATTTGTGCCCTAAGGAAAGAGTAGCTCATAAAACAGTGGATTACATGAACGATGGATTTGGTTTAAAAAAAAATAAAGTCCTCGGGGCTGTCTAAAGTCCAAACAGCGACCAAACGCTAGACCAAGAAGATTATTTTAATGTCTACGGTCGAGCGCTACACCTACCATCAGCTCCTTACTTTACCGCATAGATCCCTGTGCTACTTATACGCTGAGTTGGCGAACCAGGAACCCTGTGAATCATAGGCGAACGCTCCACCGACAAAGCTAAACCGGTCCTATTCCTTGCAAACTACATTTACGACAGTGAAGTATCATAAAAGTCGTCGGGTGGCCTAAAGTCGGTATCAGCCAAATCAGCGAGGGAGTCTATCCCCTTTTCACAAGAGCGAGATCAAGGAGATTATTTTAGCGTCTGGGGTGGAGCGCCACACCTACAATCAGCTCCTCGCTTTACCGCATAGATCCTGTGCTACTCATACACTGAGTTGGCGAGGATGGCCGGTATCGAGGCCAGGAACCTTGTGATTCCTATCCGAACGCTCTACCGACTAAGCTAAACCGGCCCTATTACGCCAGTGAAGTGTTATATAAAAGTTTCCAGTTGTTGACACGGGGATGATTGCAACAACTTTAGAGTTCTCTGAAAGATTGTAGGCCCTGCAGTGGGGATGATGCAAAATTTGAAGGTTTTCATCTGCATTGACCAGTTCAATAACGCGAGAACATAGAAATACCTGGGTTGATATTCAAGCGCGTAATAGTCTAAACCAGTGATTCTCAACGTGGTCCATCTGGACCATCTGTGGTCCACAGAACATTTCTAGTGGTCCACAGAGAGTTTGAAGCCACAAAAATGTTTTAGCCATTTCATAAAAACTTAACTAATTTAGCGCTTCTTATAATGACCCTCCCCAGTTGAAAATCTCTATTTAAGCGCACGTCGATAATCGGCGGAAATGAATTGTCTTGTCTTACTTTAACACGGGTGCTAGCCGCTCGCAGCAACATTCAAGAAAAGTAGGATTGGTCCATGGGAATTTTTTAATAAGAAATGGTCCATAAGCCGAAAAGGGTTGAGAAGCACTGGTCTAAATAACACCCGCTGCCTTTTGGGTATCCTCTGCATAGGAAAAGGCTAAGGGAGAAAACCCTGACAGAAATCATGGTTTGGACTCCGTTAGGCAGTTCAGTGTGTAAAACACTATCTGGAAACTCCTGCAACCAAACTAACGCCGAATGTATTGGTTCACCATTCCTTCGGGTCACGCCACCGAGGCAGAAAGGGAGGCCCGGTCACTTGGGCAACCCAGGGCCTCCATACATATTGCCCAGGCTCTTTTTTTGCGTGTGTTTGTGCCCTGAAGGGGAAACTCCTTCTAAACTGTGCTGTAAGTAAAGTCGTCGGGGTAGCCTAAAGTCATTATCAGCCAATCAGCGAGGGAGTCTATCCCCTTTTCACTTGTGCTAGACCAAGGAGATTATTTTAGCGTCTGAGTTGGGGCGCCACACCTACCATCAGCTCCTCACTTTACCGCACAGATCCCTGTGCTACTCATACGCTGAGTTGGCGAGGGCCGTTATCGAACCAGGAACCTTGTGGTTTCTAGCCGAACGCTCTACCGACTGAGCTAAACCGCCAATCATATGACACAACTTGCCTTCTATTTTGAAAAGTGGATTCAAGCTATTATATTTTATTAGCAGGACCTGTGTATATACCCCAGTATGATAATTTAATTATTACCACGTTTAATATGTTTACATTAGAGCTGTTGCAATATAGTTCAATATGCAAAAAGTATAATAATCTTGATTTAACTCCCACTCACTGATTTCTTTCCTTCTTTTCTTCCTTTCATTGTGCTCAATCGAAACAGAATAGCATTATTGCTTCCGTGCGCTCACCCGCTCTCTATCTTTCCCTTACACTCTTTCTTTCTTTCTTTCGTTCTTATTATATTTATCTGTGTAGCGTGTCCTTTTTTCTTCCCTTTCTATCCCTTTCTTTATGATAAAAACGGAATGGCCCAATATTTAGCTAAGGTGTCGACACTCATAAGAAATAAGAATTCAGCGTATAAGTAACACAAGATAATCAGGATTTACAATTTTTCATCTCGTCTCGGACGATTTGGACGGTCTTATTTTTAACCAGAGGATGTTGCAAGATGATAACGATCGGAAGAGTAAGGAACAAGATTATATATATATATATATATATATATATATATATATATATATATATATATATATATATATATATGCAACCCACGCCAGCAAATATATTATTATAGACCCGAATGTTCTTTGGAAAATTGGAATATTTTTTACGGATCTATATTTGGGGGGGGGCTAAATCCAGTGAAACCTTGCTCTGCTCACCGCATATTGACTTAAGCTCAACCTCCCCATTTGAATCCATTGTAGGGAGGACATTTGGCATCCTTAAAAAAAGCATCTGTAGCAAAATCTTTCCCCAAAGAACTCAACATTGCGGCTCCTGTCAAGTCCGACTGTTCTTTAGTGAACTGGGATCCTTTTGGAGGGGAGGGGTTCCATCATTCCTTGATTCTGCAAACTCGGTGTTATGCCAAGTTTGCTTTTGCGCAGAATCCTTTTGACACCTTCCTGACCTCTGTGTTTCTGATTCTGCAGTTCGACCATTATAATGCTGGAGAGCATCACCGTTACAAAATGCATTGGAAGTAATTTTAACATGAATTGCATTGGAAATGATTTTACTAAAAAAAATGCGTTGGGAGTAATTTTGCTATGATATAAAATACACTGGAAATGATTTTACTATTGAAAAAATGTCTTGGAACTAATTCTGATATTATATAAAATGCATTGAAAATGATTTTACTATAGAAATTGTGTTGGAAGTAATTTTAATATGATATATGCATTGGGAATGATTTTACTATAAAAAATATGTTGAAAGTAATTTGACTAAAAAAATGCAACAATTTTGCTATGAAATGCATTGAAAATGAATTTACTATAGAAATTGTGTCGGAAGTAATTTTAATATGATATTTGCATTAGGAATGATTTTACTATAAAAAATATGTTGGAAGTAATTTGACTATAAAATATACAGCAATTTTACAATGAAATGCATTGAAAATGGTTTTAACCCATAGATGAGAATCTAATAGGTACTGCCAATTCTGTTTAGGGTGGACTTGGAAGTAATAACTCTGCAGAACTCAAGAATTACAACTTCGTTTAATTGTGTCCAAAGTAACAGAAAAATTTTAAATTTCATATTTCAGAAAAAGAAATAAGGGAAATTGAACAATGTATGTGTATTAAAGAAAATATTTCAAATAAAAAGAGATTTACACAAAGCCAATAATAAAATATGTAAAAAAAAGGGGGAGAGAGTGTATGGGACTGTAGTGACTTACGGCTAAAGTGACTGGTTCGATTGAGGGAGGTTTCTGTTCACGTATGACTTCTAAGAACACACGACCAGGAAAATAAACTAGACGACACTCATAAGAAATAAGAACTCGGCGGATAAGCAACACCAAATAATTAGGATTTGCATTTCATCTTGGACGATTTGGAGGGTTTCATCTTTAACAAGAGGGTGTTGTTTGGACGGTCTCATTTTTAACAAGAGGGTGTTGTCTGGACGGTCTCATTTTTAACAAGAGGGTGTTGATAACGGTCAGAAGATTAAGAAAAAGGTTATTATTATTATTTACTCCTTTTGAGTTTTCACATCAGCATTAGCTGATGGTCTTTCACTGGAGTCTGAGTGACAGCAAGTCTCCTCAGGTCTCCAGGACTCTTCTGAGTATTCTGGCAGATTGCAGCAGTGCAGTGTTTTGAACAGTTTCAATCCTTCCTCTGATTTCCAAACTTTCCAAACCCTTTTCTAATCCTTTTGGGACTGTTCCAAGTGCACCAACTACAATTGTTATCACTTTCACTTTCATATTCCATAACTTTTTCAGTTCTCTGGCAAGGTCCAGATATTTGTCCATTTTTTCATTTTCCTTTAGCTTCACCCTGTGATCTGCTGGAACTGCAAAATCCACCAGATGACATGTTCTTTCTTTTTTGTTTATCAACACAAGGTCTGGTTTTCTTGCTGGAATAGTATCATTATTATTATTATAAGTAGTAGCAGTAATAGTAGTAGTAGTAGTAATATTTTAATTAATATTTTCTTTCATCTATCGGCGCTATTACTAGATGAAGTTGAAGAATAGCTCGAATGAATTTCTATAATGTACACGTAAAGGTCTGAGATGAAAAAGATATTAATCAACATTAATATTTTGGGAGTTTTAGTATTTATTAATATCTCCAATGGAACTGATGTAATAGAGACACAGATTATTGTACAGACATCTGGAAACAACATTGCTAACAAAGTTGAAAGAGATCAAGAAATCAAACATCGAATAAAAGAGAAATACGTTACAATGTCTTTAAAGAATGAAAACCAAAGTGAAATAGATTTCATATTAATGGTTCTGTCTGACTGCAATTAAAAAAAAAGACAAATTGTATCAGCTCAACGGGAGACAAATTTCAGCTCATTTGAGGAAACTATTCTTGTCTCAATTAAATTCATCACCGGGTCAGACATAGTAAGATAAGGGTGGCCGTCGAACAGCGAGGGAGACTATCCTCTTTTCACTAGGGCTAGACCGCAGAGATTGTTTGTTTGCATCTAAGTTGGAGCACCACACATACTATCAGCTCTCCACTTTATCACCAAGCCCAAGTTGTGCTACTCATGCGCTAATTAGTATAGTCGGGTAGTGGCCTATTGTTGTTATCAACCGGACAGCGAGGGAGGCTATCCCCTTTTCACTAGCGCTAGACCAGGGAGATTGTTTTTATGCATCTAAGTTGGAGCGCCACATATGCTACTCATGCACTGATTAGAAAGTTTTTTTTTCAAACCTACTATTAGCTCCTTACTTTACCACAGAGTCCAAGCTGTGCTACTCATGCGCTGATTTGTAAAGTCGGCAGAGTAACCTATCTTTGGTATCAACCTGTTAGCGAGGGACACTATCTCCTTTTCACTAGCGCTAGACCAGGGAGATTTTTTAAAACCTGAAGGGAAGTGCCACACCTACCATCTGCTCCACACTTTACCACACAGATACAAGGTATTTTACCCGTACGCTGAGTTGGCGAGGGCCAGTATCGAACCCGAAACTTGTGGTTCAGTAGGCGGATGCTCTACCTACTAAGCTAATACTAACATACAAAATACCGGAAAAAGATCCGCAGAGCCTCTGTAAATGACATCTTCTACTGGGAAGAAATCATGGGAGATATAAACTTGGCAATTTAACATTTTCTTCTTCTTCTTCTTCTTCTTCTTCTTCTTCTTCTTCTAATACTATTCTCTTCTTCTTCTTCTAATATTATCCTCTTCTTCTTCTTCTTCTTCTTCTTATTATTATTATTATTATTATTATTATTATTATTATTATTATTATTATTATCTATTTGACTGTCTGTCCATCTGTCTGTCTTTTCTTTTTAATCTATCTATCTATCTATCTATCTCTCTATCTGTCTGTCGCTTATCCATTCTTCTTCTTCTTCTTCTTCTTATTATTATTATTATTATTATTATTATTATTATTATTATTATTATTATCTATTTGACTGTCTGTCTATCTGTCTGTCTTTTCTTTTCTTTTTAATCTATCTATCTATCTCTCTCTCTATCTGTCTGTCGCTTATCCATTCTTCTTCTTCTTCTTCTTCTTCTTATTCTTATTATATTATTATTATTATTATTATTATTATTATTATTATTTGACCGTCTGTCTATCTGTCTGTCTTTTCTTTTTAATCTATCTATCTATCTATCTATCTATCTATCTGTCTGTCGCTTATCCATTATTATTATTATTATTATTATTATTATTATTATTATTATTATTATTATCCTCACCATCATTTTCACTCCTTTTGAGCTTTTCATATCTGCGCCAGCCGATGCTATTTCACTGAAGTCTAAGTGACAACAAGTCTCCTCATGTCTCCAGGACTCCTCTGAGTATTCTAGCAGATTGCAGCAATGCAGTAGCCTGGGTGTCTCAATTATTCCTCGGATTTCCAGGCCGTCCAGACTTTTCAAACAATCAAAAATTGTTTACTGAAAATTTTGGATTCAGATTTGCCCTTCTTCTAGATTGGTTGCCCATTGTGTCTAGTGATTTCATTCTGTCCGATAGCCAGATGGTTGGTTGGTTGATTGGTTGGATTTTACAGCATGTCAACCCTTGGACGTTTTTGTATTATTTATTCTTGTTTGGGTATTTGATTTTTTTAAAACTCATTTTTGATCCTTTTAATCCATAGATGAGACCTTAACTGATACTATACCACTCCGGGTCAGAGTGGTCCTGTGAGTAATGCCAATAAAGGAGTACTCCAAATTCCCCAGATCTCCGGAATTGGAACCTCACCACTAGAGACAGTTTAACATCAAACCCAGCACATATAAAATAAGAAGAGTTACGGTTTGCCATAAGAGCAATACGGTCGGCACAAGCATATAATTGTTAGGGCTTGACGGGACCTGCCGATTGATTGGAGGGGGCCTCTCCGACCGATCGTCTAGCCTAAGTAGGGACCAAAGTGGAATATTGCAAGTCATGGACTGCGTGGCAACCATGATTCGATTCTTAAGCATCACGGGTCGCCACCCACTGCCAACAGGTGGCCCCATAGGGAGGGGGCCTTACTCTTCTACAGAGGTGCAGTTGATGTATTCTACAGTCCTAGCCGATAGTGTCCGATACCTGAGTAAGATTCAAAGTTAATTAATGAACATACAATTCCGACGCGTTGTGAGAAAAATCATTTAATATATATAACAGCACATGGAAACGATGAGATACATAAAGTACAGGAAAATAGAACATGTAAATACATATACAAGAGTAGAGATAAAAGATACAATAAGATATAAGGACACATTTATGAATGGTAAATACAAGATACAATATTTAGGTATAAACGAGATACCCAAATGTACATAAAATATAAATGTTACAGACATGGAACTAAAGGATAGTCCATGCTGTATAAAAGACTTACAGTAATGTAAGGGGGGCCAAAGCCCCACCGAGAAGGGGGTAGATAGACTCTAGCCCATATCAGTTCGTTGAGAAGATCTAGCTAAAAGAAGAAGACAAGTTCAAATAAGGCGCTTAAATACCAGAGATCCCCTAGTGGGAACAAACGGCAACGCAGCGGGAAGAAAACTCTTCCAGGCAAAAGTAAGATAATCCCCTACACCTGGAATGGAAAAGTGTGCGATGCTCGTGATGAAAATAAAGGGGGGAAAGAGAAACAACAGAAGGAATAGAACTACAAAATCAGGAAAATATAAGGAAAACAAAGTTATAAGTTATTGGAAATATTGGAAACGGATGTAATCAAACAAACAGAGTTGAAAGATTTTTTTAAAAAGGGAAGTAACTCAGAAGAACAAGAAAACATCTCGAAACGAAGATTTGCGGTAGAAATATCCTAAAAGGAAAAAAACACCTGTACTGTCCTCCTTGTAAGAAACTCTGGACCATTCTTAAAATGGACAAGAGAAGAACTCTGATAGATGATTCAAAGAACAAGGGAATTGGTGACGATGTACAAGGCATTACACCTGAGAGATGACACAAACAAAAAAAAACGAGTGAGAGGACTCACCAACATTGTAGATAGCGTAGATGCGACAATTCGAGGACACGAGGAATACACTAAAAAGAAAAAAGAAGGACTAATTACAGCAGCTAATAACAGCAATTGTAACAAACAAAAAAACAACAAAAACAAGATAACATACATTGGAAGAAAAACAACCGTACGGATACTTCAAGAGGCAAACTGCAGAGATTGTTCACGAGAAGACATGGACATGGCTAAAAAAGGGAAATCTCATGGGAGAAACTGAATCTCTGATAATAGCAGCACAAAATAATGCCATAAGTATCAATTATATCAAAGCAAAAATAGATAAGACGCAACAGAATAGCCAGTGTTCGGTATTTGGAGACGAAATGGTTAATCACATAATAAGCGAATGTAGCAAACTTGAAAGTAAAAGACTACGCACTGGGAATTGTACAAGAAATTATTTTTTTTACAATACTCCCAAATGGTATACACAAAACCAGATTTTGATCAAGAGAATGAGACGCATAAAATTCTCTGGGATTTTGAGATATGAACGGATTGCCTAATCCCGGCGAGGAGACCAAACATAGTGTTAATCAACAAGAACAAAATAACTTTTCATCTGGTGGATTTTGCCGTTCCGATGGACCACAGAGGGAAAATGAAAAAAAGCGAAAATATAGACAAATACTTTATAGACCTTGCCAGAGAACTGAAGAAAACCCATGTCCTTTTCTTCCCCTTCTTTCTTCACAGTAAACACGGAATGGTCCATTATTCAGCTGAGGTGACGACACCCATCCTCCTACTCAAACCCCACCACCTACGAACTCCCTAATTACGAAATTTCACCGGATCGTAGGTGGCGGGGTAAAGTGTGACACACGTAGGTAGGTAAAAACAACATAAAATCGACGGAGTAGCCTATCGTCAGTATCGGACAGCAAGAGAGTCTATCCCCTTTTGACTCACGCTAGATCAGGATAGTTGTTTTTTTTTGCGTATGAGGTGGAGCACCACACCTACCATCAGTTCCTAACTTTACTGCATAGATCCTAGCTATGCTACTCGTACGCTGAGTTGGTGAGGGACGATGTCGAACCCGGAACCTGGTTATTACCGAGGACGATATTCTACCTACTGGGCTAAACGGAATGATTTAATTCTTAAAAAGAATAGCTGGAAATATTGTTCCCAACTTGATCCTGTTTTTAGACATTGTTTAAAAACAAGAAATGAAATTTGGACACCCGAAGCAAAAATAACGAAATGATTTTCACTAATATAATTATAAAATTTTCGTAAATATTCCATAGATTAGATATGTTATTTTCCACCATAACAGATATCAATATTAATTTCATAATTAGATATCTTATATAAAATCTAATAAGACAATTTCGATGAATGAATTAGGTGAATCAAACACAGAGTTCAACCAACCAACCCGTTCACCAAGGACGTGCCAAAAAGTCGCAAGTATGAAGCATCCCCGAGCATCCACCGAGGATCGAACTCGCTATTCAACAGTAACAGATCTGCGAGACTAACGATGGGACGACTATATATCCAACCCGTTTGTCACGGATAGGATGTGACCTCCATAACTGATATCAATATTATTTTCATAATTAGATATCTATACATATATAAAAGACAGTTGTGTGTATATGTATGTCCGGAGGAAACTTCGAAAATAAAACAATTAACGACAAAGTAAACATATATACACATTAAATATCACCAGGGCTTGGTTTTTGAGCAAAAATAATAGATTTCATTTATATTTGTGAAGATAATTAAAAATAAAATTTAAATGATAACAGCATGGATTTTTTTTTCATTTAATATTTTAGATAGTAGACATTAACATTTCTTTTCAGAGTAGCTGGATCAATGCAAGGTCTATTTTTTACATAGGGATTTAAATGGGGCATCCCACAACGATTCAACACACGATTCAGTAATAATGGATCTGCATGACTAACTTAAAAAATCTCCCTCTACCCAGGCGACGCCGGGTAGCCGCTGCTAGTCTTATATAAAATCTAATACGACTGTTTAGATAAATAAATCATACACAGAGTAGGTATCTATCCAACCCGTTCACCTAGGATATGACACAAGGTCGCAAGTATGGGGAATCCAGCGAGGATCGAACTCGCTATTCAGTAATAACGGATCTGCGAGATTAACTTGCTTACCATGACACCACGATCGGACGGTCATTCATCCAACCCGTTTGTCAACAGTAGGATATGAAACAAGATCGCAAGTATGGGGCATCCAACGAAGATCGAACACGCAATTCATTTGTAACGGATCTGCGAGTCTAGCTTACTAACCATTACACCACGATGGGACAACCATTTACCCAATTCGTTTGTCACGTGTAGGATGTGACACAAGGTCACAAGTATGGGGCATCAAGCAAGGATCGAACTTGCAATTCAATAATAACGGATATGCGATACTAGCTTACTAACTCTTGCGATCTTTCGGATCACAAGGTACCACCAATTTTCCCTGTGAAATTTACCCCCCCCCCTTATACTTAATATAATGAAACTTGCATAAAAGTTAATATTATCTTTGAATTTGTTTGTTCATTCGAAAGAAGAAACATTACAAGAAATAATGTTGATTTTTAAAAATTTTAAGCATACGGGAATAATGAAAATTATAAACGAAAACAATGTTTACATTTTTGCACTGTTAAATCAATTGAAATTTAACGTAGCCAAAAACAAGTTATGACTAGAGGCTTTTTTAAAATTCTATGAAAAATCAATTAATGGTCCGATTTTCACGAAAATTTCCCTAATTACTTACCATTTGAAGTTTTTTCATAAAATATATTAGGGTAAATATTTTACGAGGTCTACCCTCCCCTTATTTTATTTTATGAAATATGAAAAAATGAACCGACAAAAAATGAATTTTACTTTTTCTATAAAGATAAGAGTCTGAATAATTATATCAAAATATTTTTATAAATTTCAATGCCAGTGTTTTTTTAATAAAAGAACTATGAATACAGATCCCAGTGCTACTCATACGCTGAGTTGGCGAGGGCCCGTATCGAACTAGGAACCTTGTGGAATCAACCAATCAACAGGTCATTTATTTAATATAAATGCTTGTAAAATCTTTCAAATTGGCATGATATATTTTCATACAAATTTTATATTTATATGGTAAACCTGAATTTTGTTATCCAATCAAAACTTCTTTTATCCATCTTCAGCACGAAATCTGCTGTAACAACCCCCACCCACCAACACACATTGAAAACATCAGAGACAGATGACAGAAACGCCAATCGATTAATCCTAACAATTTGTTTTTATTCAAACTGGGAAAATAAAACTTTAATGATTTAAAAAAAATTACAATAAAAAATAGACAGCTCAATTTTATCTACGGCGATCACTTTACGTTAAACGTTCGTCATATTTGTAACTGTCTTTTTCCGGTGGAAGACAAGAAGGACAATTATCCTAATGACCATGCATATTCTACAGGAGATATATTCTTTTTTTTTAGCTTTTACCTGGCATCTGGTACCTTTTATACATTGCCCTTTAACTTTTAACTTTTTTATATTTTAACTTTTTTTCTACACCAATTCAACCAATTTAGGAGAATGAAAATTCTGAATTCAAACTAAAGGGACTCTCTTCGCGTTTGTCAAAATTCCTTTGAGAGTTCTTTCCTACAAGTCAAATCCACAATGTAAGTAGGAATTTCAACAAATATTGAATATTAAATCCTAACACAGGAAAATGTTTGCCCTTAACTTTATTGGTAGTTTTTTTTAGCTTTTACCTGGCATCTGGTACCTTTTACACAATGTCCTTTAATTTCTCTGAATTTTCTAGATGAGGCTTGATAATTAGTATTATTTGGATTATTCGGACTATTGTCCTTATCTTCATTGTTATCTGTACAACGTTTCGACCGATGTGCCCTCCGGTTCCCGAGTCCGACAAGAAATACCTGAAGAAGGTCGGAAGGCACATCGGTCGAAACGTTGTACAAATAAATAACAATTATAATTATAATAATCCAAATAATACTAATTGCCCTTTAACTTTCACCATTTTTATATTTTAACTTTTTTATTCATCAATTCAACCAATCTAGGAGAAGGAAAGCTCTGAATTTAATCCAAAGGGACTCTCTTCTCGTTAGTTAAAACTACTTTAAGAGTCCATTCTCCTTCTCATCCTATTTATTCTTTATTTTTTATAGTGAACTGATTCAGAGGGAGACATGCTTACAAAGTCAGAAAACAGCATAGCTCACATGACTTTTCGGAAACATTTTTTCGCACTCAGTGTTGCTGAGGCATGAAATAAACTGCCTGCATCCATTGTAGGCTGCCAAAACTCTGCATCTTTCAAAGCCTCCATGCTTCCTGTAATCCGCCAACACTATACCTGATACCCCACTACACACACATATGCACGCACGCGCGCAAATAAATGTATATTATTACTGTACGTTATTCATGTTCCTGACACTAATACATTATTCTATGTACTAGACATGGGACTTTGATGAGTTGTAATGCTCCTGAGCACTGTACACAATAAATGTCATCATTATTATTATAACTATGTTTGACTTCATGATACACGTTAAGAAAACTTTTTTTCTATTTTCTACATTAGTATAGATTAACAATTTTTTTTGTTCCATTGTCTTTTGTTATCTTTGAATCGACGTCATATATTCTTAATTTGTCCTCCCTGTCGGCTGGGGCGTTAGAATGCACCGACTGCACCTCTGCAGAGGGGTAAGACTTCCCCAATTGGGCCACCAGTTGGCCGTGGGTGGCGACCCGTGATGCTTAAGCATTGAGCCCAGGTGGATGAGAAGTTCATGATATGCAATACTCCACTTTGGCCCTTGGGCTAGAGAGAGCCCCTCCGATCAATCGGCTGGTCACGTCAAGCCCTAGCACCTATATGATTTTCCCAACCCTATTGCCCTTATGGCAAGTCCCAACCCCTTTTTATCGTATGGGTGCTAGAAGGTGGTGGCTGCGGGTCAACATGTCCTGGGAATGACGTTAAACTCTATCTGATGGTGAGGTTCTAGTTTTGGAGGTTTGGGGAATGTGGAGCACCCCTTCATCACCATTGCTCCCTGGTCCACTCTGACCCGGAGTGGTAGTACCTGTTAGGGTCCCGTCTATGGGTTAAATAGAAAAACATGAGTTGATAAACAAAATTGTATTATCCATTAAGAATTGATTTATTTCAAAACTTTATCGGCATTAAATGACCCACTGAGGTTGATATGCCGTAAAACAAAACAAACCAAACCAAATCTTAATTTGTTATTTTCGAGTAATTTCTTCATTTCCTCGCTAATAACTTCACTTGGCTTCTCCAACTGTAAAACATCGGACAGCGGGGAATCTCCAAACATGAAACGTTGCAAACCACTTTTGACACATTCGATTATTTCCATTGTCTTATTCTATTAATTTGAGTGCCACTTTTGTCTTGCTTTAAATGAAAACCATAATATGTCAAGAATGTTATTAATGTTCCTCTATCTCAAATGTTAGAATTAATAAACATAAATCATTAATCTTTTTAAAAAAATACTCTCTTAATGCGATTTAATGAGAAAAACAGAAAGAACATTTTAGGGTTTTTTAGTAAATGACAGTCTCATATATATATATATATATATATATATATATAATATATATATGTGTGTGTGTGTGTGTGTGTGTGTGTGTGTGTGTGTGTGTGTGTGTGTGTGTAATATTATGAAAAATTGAAAAAAACACAAAGTTCATTGCAGTGTTGGCGAAATAAACATTACTCATTTATGAACTTTGTGTTTTTCCATTTTTCATAATATTATATATACTAGCAAATATATGCACCCTCCGGGTGCAAGTAGTTAAGTTTTAATGTAATAAAATATTGTATTAAATTAGAAAGACTAATGAAATTAAATAAGAATGCAGATAAAAAGATTTGAAACAGAGGGTATAATTGAAAAATAGAACAACTGAAACTTACTCTTCCATCACTCTCGTCTTTCATTGTTATTTTTTCTAATTTAAGTATTTAGTTAAAAGAGGAAGTAAAGAATAAATGACAGTTATTTTTTCTTGTTAATGGATTTCATTTAAGGTTTATTGAAGAGATTTTTGCTTATATTCATTAAAAGAAAAACCAAACTGTTAAAAATCAATAACACTGAGCACATATTTATTAAATTCGATTTTTAATATCAATATGTAAATTAGCCTTCCCGTTCACACTGTAAACTTCTATTTTGTTGTATATATAAATATAATTGCATCTTGTTAGTATGTAGATATGGTTAACAGTATTAATAATGTAAAACAATTTTATTAATAATTGAGGTTTAAATAAAAAATAAAATCATGGACAATGTGACGTTAAAAACTAAGGGAATTGTGACATGAGTAGTAATATAGTTTCGGTTACAGACAGAAAAACACACAATCTCCATTATAATAAGATATATATATATATATATATATATGTATATATGTAAAAATGGAAAAGGAATTGAATCCGACAATATGAGGAAAAATGAGTAAAGAAAAGAAAAGTAAATGGATAAGATGAATTTAATTGATCACTTACACATGTGTTTCGGTCAGTTTATGTGTGTGAAAATATTTCGCACACATACAAGAATCGACCTTCATCAGAGTGAACATTTATTTTTAATATATATATATATATATATATATATATATATATATATATATATATATATATATATATATATATGTATGCGAGGTAGGTAAAAGGATAGTGAACAAGAAATGATAACTCATAACAAATCTAAGAGTTGAAACGTTTCGTCCGATTTATACGGACATCCTCAGTCAAAGATTTTTTATTGAAAGCAAGTACATGTGATTTGGTGAGGGGGTGAGTTAGTAGCGGAAGTGAAGGGAGGGAGGATAGGGGCTGACATGAATGAAGTGTGGGGATAGTTTACAGGAAGTAGAGAGAGGTTGGGAGTAGATGGGCCCAGGGGTAGGTCAAAGGGAGGAGGGTGCTACCTCATACTGTCGGATTCTACTACATCCATCCTATCTACATATATATATATATATATATGTGTGTGTGTGTGTGTGTGTGTGTGTATATGTGTGTGTGTGTGTGAGAGAGAGAGAGAGAGAAAGAGAGAGAGAGAGAGAGAGAGAGAGAGATAGAGAGAGTCCGGCGCCGCATGATTATGCGTGTAGATACATGTGTGCGCGTTGGTTCGCGTCCACGCCCACACATTATCATATTTACATATGAATAAAACTCAAAGGCCTGCGAATACTGATACGCAATTTGAACACACCAACGTTAAATTCTTTTGTCCATATCTTTCCGATTTTGTTCGATTTTTCAACTTCTTAAAATATTTCCTTTCCAGCCTGACGACTGCCATGCAAAGATGTGCATGAAACCTAATGGTCGCATATAAACATCCATGTAATTAAATATATATATATATATATATATATATATATATATATATAAATATATAATATATATATATATATATATTATATATAATATATATATCTATATACCATATTTCAACCATATATATATATATATATATATATATATATATATATATATATATATATATATATATATATACTCCTCTGATTTATTTTATATAATTCATAATATCTGAAATCCCAGATAATTTGAGTTGCCTGATATGGCAATCCCGACATAGCTTGGTTTCTTTGTTTAATGGCATATCAACCTTTGTGGGTTATTTAATGCCAAAGCAATTCTTGTTAAAGAACTGTTGTAGTACTATTTAACCCATAGCTGGGGAAATGGGGGGGTCTATACATTTCTAAAGAATATTAGTCCGAAAACGAACGTAATAGCGCTAACTGTAGTTCGAACTCGCTTTCAATGATGTTGCAGTCCAGAAGGTTAGCTACAACGTCTTGGGGACCTTCCTCAATCTCAATCACAAGAAATATTTGATTGAACAGATAGATTGATAGATAGATCGATATCCCCATTCGAAAGTGTCCCCTAATTAATTTACTCTGTGACTAATCAGATTCAATGTAAGAAAGCAATTAAGGATGGACTATATCTACACTAAGCAAAAAGATCGAAGTTATTTGCCTTTATCAATATATTTATAGCCATTCAATTATTATCTTTTAATAACAGTTATGTCTATAACAAAACGTATATTAGGATGGACTAATAAAAACTTTAGGCTAACAAGTTATTACTCGAATTTCTACATTTGTAAATTAAATGTTTTTTCCCTCATTAATCTACAGACTTATCAATGGACCAATGTATATGTATACCTTTCCCTTTATACTTATTTGTGTACACATGTAGCTTTGCCGTGTACATGAAGGTGTATAGGACCATATGACCTTTAGGCACCCCTTTTGCGATCTCGATTCATAAGGACATGATTTTCATTTACACCGTCAAAATCCGGTTGTTTGTTAGGGATTAGGGCTAGGGGTTAGGGTTAGGGTTAGGGGTTAGGTGTTAGGGTTAGGAGTTAGGGTCAGGGGTTAGTTTTATAATTTAAAAAACTCTAAAAATCGTCTGTTAACAAACAATGGAATATTGACGGTGTAAATGAAAAACATGTCCTTATGAATCGAGATCGCAAAAGGGGTGCCTAAAGGGGTGTAGAGGTGAATATACACCGGACCATATGACTTAAAAGTCATATGGTCCGGTGTATATTCACCTCTACACCCACTCACAAACTTCCACTTAGCTACATTTGAGCAATTAATTGAATCATACATGGAAACAGTCTTTTCTGAACTGGTTTCGCAAAACTTGAATTGGTTGATTGTTTGATTGGTTGGTTGGTTGGTTGGTTGGTTTTACGGCAGGTCAGCCATTGTTGGGTTATTTTATACCGAAGACGTCCTTTAAGTTTATTCATTCTTGATGGGTATTAAACATTTTTAATTCAAACTTAATTTCTTTTAAACACATTCTTAAACTTATTTTTTCTATTTAACACATTGATGGAACCCTGACAGGTACTGCCGCTCCGGGTCAGAGTGGACCTTAGAGTAATGACAATGAAAGGAGATGTCACACTCACCAGAGTTCCACGATTGAAACATCACCATTAGATGCAGTTTAACGTCATACTCAGGACATTAAGACCCTCATACACCGCCTTCTAGCACATATATGATTTTTTTAAAAAGCTGAGGTTTGCCATAAAGGCAATAAAATTGTGACAATCATATAGGCAATAGGGATTGGCGTGATCAGCTTAAGTAAGGACCAAAGTGGACTGTTGCATGTCATGGACTGCTCAGCCACCAGGATTACGTCCTTTAGCATCATTGGTTGCCAACCTCAGCCAACAGGTAACTCCTTTGGGGTTTCTACCCCTCTGCAGAGGGGTAGTCGGTGTATTCTACAACCTCAGCCGACAGAGCGAACCTTAACTTCTACTGTGTTTACACTCGTGCACATGTGTATGTGCCTTCACACACACATTATACACACATACATACATACATACATACATACATACATGGCAACTGAATGGTATTTTCAGATAATTCCCGTCCCTCATAATCTTACAACCTTCCTGTAAAAAATGAACCATTTTTAACCGCCGGTAACCAACCAGGCTTGAGGCGACAGGCAACGCTTAGTAACAGGGTAATTCCATGTTAAATCATCCAGGCCATGTCACCCACCCACTTCAATTTTTCTGAAATTTTGTCCAAGTGTGGGGTATGATAAAATTAGACAATCCCCAAACTTTAAGCTTCCAATTCCAAAAATTTGTGAAGTTATGTCGATTTTTAGCTCTCCAAATTTGGGGGAGGTCGTGAAAAATGGTGACTTTTTGCAACCTATTTTTGTCTGTAAATTGAGTTCTAGTGCTTCCCTACTTCTAAAAATCGGTTTATAAAAGTATTTTTGCCCGATGAATCTGGAAATGTTATCAAAAATGTCTTAATGTCAACCAATTTTAAATTATTGATGATTTCTATTTTTTTTAATAGCAAGATCAATATTCCGATGTGGCACTGCATCTACGAATAAAAATTTTCTATCGTCATTTCTCATATATTGAATATTATTTGTATAAAAAAGATAGTTTGATATTGTCAATTATACCTTTTCCTGGATGATTTGACATTGAATTACCCAACTCCCTTACCAACACTATCCCATTAGTTTAAATGAGCAGTGCTCTCCCAAATAGGGCTGCTCAGATGCAAGGTCTCCACTGAGATCAGTCACAGAAGGTCACAACCACGATGTTAAGATAAGACTCCTGCCATAAATACATAACCACACACTTCCAATTGGTAAGGTCCGCACTCGTCGCCGCACACCCAGCACGTTAAATGAAAAGTCGCAAGGGAACATTTGTACATCATGCTATTATAGTGGCCAACGCTTGTGCAACACGCATACCACTCTCTGGATCTTCATGATAATTATCCGGTGACAAGCTGAAACAATATTACCGATAATCACGTCAATCGCAAGTGTAATATTAGAGTTGTCTTTCTCTTAGTTGGATAACATGACAAAGAATAAGGGGACCAACAATCTCAGAAATAAAGTGCTAGATGGCTATTGAGCAAAAAGCATCCGCCACTCTTTGACAGGTCTTGTTTTTCGTCCTGCAGGATATCTAGCCACCCTCTTCACCGGAGACACTCGGTGGGGTAGTCGATTTGTCGCCGATGGCCCGACTATGAAACAGGTAGTACTAGATTATATAATACCAGTAGCACTTGAGCGACCTAACACATATATACATACATACAAATATACATAAATGCATACAATATGTATATAATACATAATATATTTATATAATATAAAATACATACAATAATTATGACGAACTTATTTCTGCTGGGAATCCAATAAAGGCCACAACACAGATGAACAAACAAAATAAACCGGCAACATACGATATATGAGAACATAACACTAAATAAACAGAATAGGAAATAAAACAAATGAGGAATTACCCCACCCCCAAAGGATTGATCAAGGCAGTGCACTGATCACGACACATAGGCGTCGTAAAGCACAGAAACACACATTGACAAGACTAATACACACGCGCGCGCGCGCGAAAGCACACTCACACAAACGCAAACACAAACACACTCTCACATACACACAAACACAAACGCAAACACAAACACAAACACAAACACACGCAAGCACTCTCACATATACACACACACAAATACAAACGCAAACACAAACACAAATACACGCAGGCACACTCACACACACACACAAACGCTAACACAAACACAGGCAAGCACACTTACACACACACACACTCACACACACACACACACACACAACATGAAGAATTTGGAAGAATACTAACACATTAACCAAACATACAAATACAGTTACTAACACAATGGATATATATACAAATACATATACCAAATACCAACAGAATGGATATATATACAAATACATATACCAAATACCAACAGAATGGATTGATACAAGTCTCTGTGAGCCCTTCCCCGCATTCCCCTTTGTAGGACTCCAAACTTTTAGATGTTTTCTGACGAAGGGATTTTCCATTCCAAAATATTAAGAAAACATAGAAATCACAGGGAAATGAACAACATCCTAATTACCTCATCTTTTGTTTTACACTTGCATTGTGATAGCCTTCAAAACCAACTCTCAAACCAATACATATTTATCGCAACGTCTTGTCAGGCGAATGCCACTTCTTCATTCACTGTCCGTTTATGAGCTCGTTCATGACTTTTCAATCCTGGACTTTTGGCGAGGGAAAATCATTGGAATCCGTGCTAACAGCACGACTTAATGATGATGATGATGATGATGATGATGATGATGATTATCTTAAGAATTATAATGAACAAATGTATTAATAGATTTGGTTTAAAGTAGGATGTAGCTTATTGTCTGGTTCAGAATTCTAGGGGAAATCTAAATGATGATGATGATGATGATACAATATCAGTGACTAAGTTGAATCAGTATGCCATATTATTTGCAGATAGCTGGGGGGAATAGATGGATTCATCCTTTTTTATATCTATTAAGTAAATAGTGCTCAATGTCATTGATAGAGCAAGTGGTTTGAAAATCGCGTAGGCGAGAAAAACCAAGCACCGTAGTCTTTATGCCCACACTTCCCCAACATATATATATATATATATATATATGTGTGTGTGTGTGTGTGTGTGTATCCTTTTAGAATACACAAATAATTTGTTACTTAATGCATCATCTCAAATCCAGTTCAAATATGATTCTGCTTCCTATCTTAGAATATTACAACTTTATACTTGAGGCTATGAATAAAAACAGCATTATTTTAACTCTTAAAAACTGTATTTCTAGTTAGAAAGTAAAAAAATATATAATTGTATTGAAGAATATTTGTACTTTAAAAATATTGAAGAATATTT
Source organism: Doryteuthis pealeii (assembly GCA_023376005.1). Taxonomy (NCBI): domain Eukaryota; kingdom Metazoa; phylum Mollusca; class Cephalopoda; order Myopsida; family Loliginidae; genus Doryteuthis; species Doryteuthis pealeii. The sequence continues at coordinate 87,228,732 of CM042149.1, forward strand.
GTATTTGAAAAATTATCGTAAACAAAAAAATCCTAGCTAAGAATAAATTGCAGCGTTTTTGTTCCATTACATTTTTCTTGTGATATTCTTAGAAAATATCTAAAGAAAAAGAATGAAATTTTCCTTGTTTTATTTTCTGTTTTGAATGCCTGTTATAAATAAATTACGATCAAATACGAACATTTTGAGATGTTTCCAATTTATGTCTTCTTCTTTCATAGCCTTAAATCCTTCTTAGAATTTAGAATAAATAAATTAGTTGAGTTTCTTTTCTGTAAATGTCTTTCCGAATCAATACTAAGTGGATGACTGTGGCGTTGGGAGTAAAATAAAGAGACAGCGATGATTTCAAAAAGCTTAGAAAAATAATACAAGAATACAAGTTTGCTTATTTTGCCAGAAAGAAAGAAACAAAAGAAATTGAAACTAGAAATAATTCTTTTAATTTTTGATATAAGGTCTTCATGTCTATGGATACTGCCGCTGGAACCATGACTGGCTAATCACCCATTCGTTTGCATCGGACTGCCAGGGCTTAGTCGGCTTTTGTGAGGGACTCGGTGAATTCAATGGACAGTGTCCATTGAATTCACCAGGTCCGTCACAAAAACTGGGATAAAAAATAGACAGACATAATAAAGTTATTTGCAATACTATATAGTAAAATAAGGTCGTCGGGGTGGCCTGAAGCCAGTATCATCCACACAGCCAGGGAGTCTATCTCCTTTTCACTAGCGTAAGACCAAGGAAATTGTTTTGGTGTCTGAGGCACAGTGCCACACCTACCAACAGCTTCTTACTTTACCGCACAGATCCCTGTGCTACTGATACGCTGAGTTGGTGAGGGCCGGTATCAAATCCAGAACCTCGTGGTTCCTTATATATATATATATATATATATATATATATATATATATATATAACACCATTTGGTCCAAATCGTCCAAGATGAAATGCAAAAATTTAAATTCTTATTATCTGGTGTTACTTATCTGCCAAATTTTTATTTCATATGAGTGTCATCACCTCAGCTAAATAATAGACCATTCCGATTTTTATTATAAGGGGGTGGATTTAACCGGCCCTGTCTATTGGACTGGGCCAGCTCAATCCACCCCAAGTAAATACTGCCACCAAACAAGACAAGACATGAGGCTTGATCGTCTGTATCATGTAAAGTTTTCAGACTGCTGTTCTGATCTTTATTGTTATATACACAAAGTTTCGGTCGACGTGCTCTTCGGCCTTCTTCTTTCAGTTGGACACAAGACGCAATGGATATTAGAGTTGGGTTAATACAGTTCTAAATGACAATAATCTGGAGTTGCAGGTTCAATCTTGAATACGGGTGATAATAACATAAAATACTTGACATGGCTTAACACGTACACCCGATCCTGGTTAACGAAATGAGAAAAAAATTACCCGAATGGATTAAATAAAGGGTTCGGTTTGAAGTTCCGTGAAGGCTCCCGATTACGACATGAAGGGTCTCGAGTTCGACAAGAAGGTTCCCGAATTCGATAAGAAACACCTGAAGAAGGACGGAGGGCACATCGGTGGAGACATTGTGCATATAACAATGAAGATGTAAACAACAGTTCTAAAAATCTAAATAATATAGAAATAATTCGTAAATATGTATATATATATATATATATATATATATATATATATATATATATATTGAACAAGTCATGGGAACAGCAACCCACAAGGGAGAAGCTGTATGGTCACCTGCCCCCCATCTCACAAACCTTCCGAGTGATACGGACAAAGCATGCTGGTCACTGCTTGAGAAGCAAGGACGAGCTCATAAACGACGTTCTCCTGTGGAAGCCAACACTTGGATACACCAATGTGGACCGCCTACCAAGGACTTACATTGACCAGCTCTGTGTGAATACTGGATGCTGCGCAGAGGACCTCCCTGGCAAAATGAATGATAGAGAAGGTTGACGAGAGATTGTCATAGATATCCGTGCTACTTGCGTGACATAATGATGATGATGATGATGATGATGATGATGATACTGACTTATGTACGAGTATCCGATTGGTAAGAGATGAGGAAAAAACCTTTTTCTAATTAAGAACAGAAATATTTACGCTCTAACCTTCTCCAATAAGTATACATTCTATAATTTAATAGTTCTATATTAAGCTATTTCGTTGTCTATGGTGGAAAGATAACATCTCATCAATAATGATATACAGTTGGCCTGGAAGTTTTGCCACCCCTACAAAAATATCTCTCCTAATTAGCAAGAAAAATATACGGAGTGGCCTATTGTCGGTATCAGCCAGAGAAAGAAGGAAACTTTCCCCTTATCACTAACGATAGACCAGCGAGATTGTTTTTGCGTCTGAGGTGGAGCAGCACACTAATTAATCAACTATAATTACATGAAATAAGCCACAGGGAATGAAATAGTAAATTATTATTATTATTATTGGTCTCTGTTCTTCTGATTTCCAGTTCACCCGAATTCTTTCCTAGAGCGTTGGGGATCGTTCTATTACGATTGGTTCGACCTTCACCTTCATGTTCCACAGTTTCCTCAGTTCTCTGGCAAGGTCTAAATATTTGTCAATCTTTTCGCTTTCTTTCATTTTCACTCGGTGGTCGGCAGGGACGGCAATATTATCATTATTATTATTATTATTATTATTAGTAGTAGTAGTAGTAGTAGTAGTAGTAGTAGTAGTAGTTTTTTACACCAGCGTTAGCTGATGGTCTTTCACTGGAGTTTGAGTGACAAGTCTACTCAGGTCTCCAGGACTCTCCTGAGTATTCCAGCTGATTTCAACAATGCTGTTGTCTGAATGGGCTCAATTCTTCCTCTGATTCCCAGTTCCTCTAGTCTCTTTTCTAAGCATTTAGGAGCCGTTCCAAGTGCACCAACTGCAACTGGTATCACTTTCATCCTCATATTCCACAGTTTTTTTTTAAATTCTCTTGCGAGGTCAAGGTATTTGTCGACCTTTTCTTCATTTTTTCTTTCATCTTAACCGTGTGATCTGCTGGAACTGCAAAATCTACCAGTTGACAAGTTCTCTTTTTTTTTTTCTTTCTTTTTTTTTTTTTTTTTTTTTTTCCTTCTCAGTATTCAAAAATAGTTTTTTAAATGCAGACCTTGGTTATTTTCTGTAAGTCAGGAGACTTCCATCAGCGCTGTTACAGAATAATATAAAATAATATCCATGTGGTCCGGCCACATTCTAGTCTTTGTCGTCCGTCAACAAGCTCAATGGGAAGATGATTATCTAGAAAAGATTAACAGGGCATCTGGCAAGACTAAGAGAAAACATTTGTAGATTTTCTAGCGAAAGGGATAACTTATCTCATTGGACAAAGTGGATGCGAATCTGTCTCGCTTGCAGGATGAGTGGAAACGTGTGGTCGGGTAGTGTTCACTAACATACTGGAGGGGAGAAAAGGTGTCTTCTTATGGGATAGTACAGATGCATTGTGGCTAAGTGAATGGACATAAAAGACATCCGCCTTACCTTGCCAGGGGTAAAGTCACTCAGTGAACAGGCGTCAGTCAGTCAGGAAGTGAGAAGAAGAAGAAAAGGAGGAGAAAGTAAAGAGGAGAAATACAAAATAGCTCAAGTTTTTTTTTTGTTTTGTTTTTTTGTTTTTTTGCCTTTTCTGGCTAAAAAGTGATATCTAAGAGAGAGACCGGGAAAACTTTAATAGGTTTACTAAAAGTACAATAAAATAATGCCAAACATTTGACTGATATAAATTTTTTTTAAATGACACTATATATACATTTGGAAAATAAAAACACTATTTTTCTTTTATTAAACCTACATTTTGCCTCCAGTCTGTATATCAAAATTTTTTCGAATGTTCTCAAATATTCTTTTTATTATTGATAATTCAACAAGCACAAAAAAAACTGTTGGGTCTTTCAGCCGAATTTTTCCACGCAAAAAGTAACACTCGCTCGTCTGTCAACTCGAAAACTTAAGTCCAACCGTTTCTCACCATTGTAAAACACGTTGTTTTCTCGACGCACCTCGCCTTGGCATTTATTTCTCTCAGTGGTCGAACCCCTTCAGCTAACAGGGGTGACAGCAATCCTACCAATCGCGATCAGGGGGTTGCGCCGTGACTGGACTAGAGTTCGCGTAGGATTAGAACCGCCTGCATATGCCGCACGCCACTCGTTGTCTTTTTGAACGACAGAGACGGGCTGACTCATCGAAGATAGCTGGCTGTTCGCCATGCCGGTCATTTCCGCGACACAAGTTATTGATGATCAGATTAAATTCATTACAAGTTTAGGGGATTTTTTTTTCCTCGGGTATCGAAAAAATAAAAAGGGTATACGCATATTTGACTGAAATGCGACATGTGACAAAAAAGACTTGTAAAAAAATAAATAATATAATTTTAATATGTGTCGCTTATTTGTGCAAACAGTGTTAGATAACATTTTGATATTTAAAAATAACTGTTACTGTTGTGACCTTGTTTGGGGCCAAAATAAAGACACAAGAGAGGAAATATGTTTAACAAATATATTAACAAAGAACAGTAGTACAAAGATATACAAATGAAAAGGTTACCCGCGACGGCGGTGGATCAACTGTCCGAGCAGACCGCTGGAATATTGGCTCTCGCCTAAGAGCAGTACCTGCTGCTATTTATAGTTGGAAGAGTTCATGCGTGCATGGTAATTTAACATAACAGTTACCAATGTTTAGAATCGTCTATTTTTGTTGCTTGTTTTTTTGTTGTTGTTTTGTTTTTTTTTTTGGTAATCTCAAATAACCTCTGATGCACACCTCACGTAAGCTGGAACTTAACCTAACACGTATAAATACATTAACAATAGTAGCATTTATTTGTGTGTCTGTGTGTGTCTGTGTGTATGTGTATGTTGTCTACTCATTCTAATGTTTTATTAATACATTAATTCCTATTCAAAATAAAATATTTTAGTAAAGATGTAATATTGAATACTTGATTCTTTATCTTGGCTTTAATTTAATGTTAATATGATTTTACAAATTAATATTATTAACTTTTATCTGATTAATCTTATTTATTTTCTAATGCACCTATTACCAAAAGATAGAAATGAAAAACATGCTCAGTCTCTTTATTCAAACAATTCATGTCATCTTGCCAACGTCTTTCAATAGAATATAAAGTTATATATCAGAAAAATATATTTAATCAGTAAAAACGTGTATATATATATATATATATATATATATATATAAATTTGGTTAAAAATAATGGAATCTTTATTGTTTTTAAGTTGTTTTTTTCTTTCAAGTTTTCTGACAATTCTTTTGATGTTATCATCTTGAAAGAGGTTAATGAGTTGTCTGAAGAGTTTTCATTAGCAGACCAAATACTTTCAGTTCTTTTCTGAACCCTTATCAAGGCTGTTTATTATTATTATTATAATTATTATAATTATTATTATTATTATTATTATTATTATTATTATTATTATTATTATTATCACCCCTTTTGAATTTTTCACATCAGCGTTAGCTGATGGTATTTCACTGGTGAGTAAGTGACAACAAGTCTCCTCAGGTCTCCAGGACTCTTCTGAGTATTCTAGCCGATTGTAGCAATGCGGTAGTCTGGGTGGTCTCAATCCTTCCTCTGATTCCCAGATCCTCCAATCTTTTTTCCAAGTTTATTGGGTCCGTTCCAAGTGCACCAACTACGATTGGTATCACTTTGACCTTCATATTCCACAGCTTTTTCAATTCTCTGGATTATTATTATTATTATTATTATAATTTTTCACACCAGCGTTAGCTGATGGTCTTTCACTAGAGTCTGAGAGATAACAAGTCTCCACATGTCTCTAAGATTATTATTATAGTTCTTAGTTTTTCACACTAGCATTAGCTGATGGTATTTCCCTGGAGTCTGAGTGACAAGTCTCCTCAGGTATCCAGGACTCTTCTGAGTATTCTGGCAGATTGCAACAGTGCAGTCGTCTGGATGGTCTCCATTCTTCCTCTGATTTCCAGATTTTCCAGTCTTTTTTCCAAGCTTTTGGGGACCGTTCCAAGTGCACCAACTACAATTGGTATCACTTTGACTTTCATATTCCATAGCTTTTTCAGCTCTCTGGCAAGGTCCACATATTTGTCCATCTGTTCGTTTTCCTTCAGCTTTACCCTGTGATCTGCTGGAACTGCAAAATCCACCAGTTGACTAGTTCTTTCTTTTTTGTTAATCAATACTAGGTCTGGTCTTCTTGCTGAGATAAGGTAATCCGTCTTTATCTCAAAGTCTCAGAGAATGTTATGCGTTTCATTCTCAAGAACAGATTCTGGTTTATGCATATACCATTTTGTTGTATGGTCAAAGTTTAATTTTGTGCATAATTCCCAGTGGATCACCTTCCCAACCCAGTCGTGCCTAGTTTTGTACTTCCGTTGTGCTAGTTTGCTACATTCGCTAAGTACATGGTTTACAGTCTCATCTCTGTCACCGCATAGTCTACATTTACTTATTATTATTATTATTATTATTATTATTATTATTATTATTATTATTACAAATTACCATATTTTCTGGGCGAAATAGAAATCAGAGAAACATTATTGAAATTTCTCCCAAAATATGTCTTTATCTTTTATATAGTTATAAACTTTCAATTCTCCACAAAACAATTTCTTCCCATTCAATATCAAAAAGAAGACGAAGGAAAATGTTTTAAAGAGAACAGACCAATGATTGAATTATTTTACTGAAGGCAAAATTTTCGTTATTATGTAAATTGCATGACTCGAGTTATCATTTGAGATAAAGAGCGGTTTTTATCTTTTGTATAAATAGGATCTGATAGAAAACAATAATCTTTGAACACGACATAGTTTGCCTCTAGCTTGTTTTCCACTATTTTCATTATCATTTGTCAAGTAATAAAATAGCGATTCATAATACAGGTCTCCGTAAATGCCCCAAAGTGAATCTCCGACTGTGAATTATTACTTTTCCTGAATTGAAGTAATTACATTTCACCCAAAGGAAAGTTCAAAGGAAATACAATTGTACATTTCTATCCTTTAGCTGTTAACATTGTTTCAGTCACTTCTCTACGTTTTACTTCACTTTTCTTTCTTTTTTTAATTGAAAACTATAAATTGCTATATAAATCATTTCTATCAAAAAAAATTATTGCAAACTATTATAATTGCTATTTTTCATTATTATCATTTTAAAAAACTTTTTTTAATTTTTATTAAATATTTTTGTTGTTTTTTTATTTTAATTTATATCTCGACTTGACTTCTTTTTAACTAACATCATTCATTATATAATAAAACACACTAATTCTTACTAACAGGATCTGTGGATATATCACAGTATATTTTAACAATTACAACGTTTGATATCCATACTTCAGAGCTATTGCAAAATAGTCCAATATGTAAAAATTATTATTATTATTATTATTATTATTATTATTATTATTATTATTGTTGTTGTTGTTGTTGTTGTTGTTGTTGTTTTTGAGTTTTCACATCAGTATTAGCTGATGGTCTTTCACTGGAGAATTATTATTATTATTATTATTATTATTATTATTATTATTATTATTATTATTTATTCATTTATTTATTTATTTAGAATAAATATTCATTTATTTATTTATTTAGAAATTATTATTACTTATTATTATTATTAACAATATTTATTAACAATTTTTATTAGCAATATTCTTCTTCTTCTTCTTCTTCTTCTTCTTCTTCTTCTTCTTCTTCTTCTTATTATTATTATTATTATTATTATTATTATTAACAGTATAGTATTAATTTAGAAATTATTATTAATTTTTATTATTAACAATATTCTATTAACAATTTTTATTAGCAATTAAAATTTTTTAAATTATTTTTTATTAACATATTCATTAACAATATTTCATCAAAGATTTTTATTAACAATTTTTTTCTATAGAAATCGGATTTTCACTCCAGCAAAAACAGTTTTATACTTCTCTGTATATTTTGCGTATTGTCTCTTTAGCTTCATTTTCACAAACAGATTTGTTATTCCTTATTTCTGTTGTTTCTTCTTGTCTCAATTCTTCACTGATTATTTTTCTTTTCTTTTCTTTTTTCTTTTTTGTCCAGCATCGTAAATCAGACTCTTCATCCATTCATCCATTCATTGTTAGTTTCAATCCACTGTAAATAGTTCGCTGACATTCCATCATTTTGGGTTTCACTTTAATCTTTTTGCTTCGAAGAGATGAGGATAATATTTTATCTTTTCTTTATTTTTGTTTATTTGTTCTTCTTTTTTTTTCTTCTTTTTCTTTTTTCTTTTCTTCTCGTGTCAAAACGGATCTTTCACTGCCTTTCGTTAATTCTGGATTCAGTTCTGTCCTTTTCGTATAATTTTCCTTTTTTTACCCTTTTGTGAAGTCTGTCGTGTTTACTGGTTCTTCTAGCAGAATATCTCACAGTTTACGTTTTCTTTTGAATTTCTTGAGTCGCTAGGTATGATAGCCAGTTAATTCGTTTTTTTGGTTTTTTTGTTTTTGTTTTGTTGTTTGGGTTTTTTTTATTATCTTTTAGAATGTGTTTGGCATGGTCGGCATGTTGCATGCTAGACGAGTTCTAACATTCGTTCTCTCTAAACTCTGTTTACTGCGAAAATATTTCTTGGTCCTCATCTTAGAAGACTGACATCTTAATTCCTTATATTCTGTATCACTATATATATATTCCTAATAAATAACTAAATTGCATCTTACAACTAAATAAGAAAGTAAGCAGAGAAGACAGAGAAAGTAAAAGTTTCTGATAAAAGTCGCTTGAAATGTAAATTCATTTACTAGTTATTCACTCGTAACTTCTCCACACGCGAGCATATTATAAAGTCTTTCTGTCTGTAGCCACAAGCAATAATCATCAAATACTTTGTATTTTTACTACTCAGCATCGTAAGTTTATCTTTATGACTTACTATACGACTTGAAGGAAATGTTATTTCTGAAGGATTCATAATAAAACTTCTATACAAATATTGTTAATAAATTATTTGTTCTTCATTTAAGCTTACCTATATAGATTAACTCTAAACACTTAAAAATAAATTTTGAATTCTTATATTCAATAGCCCTTAGGCTACTTATAAAATAATTTTAGATTCTTATTTATATTCTATGTATACAAATATCAATTAATAATAGAGATTCGGTCTCAATTTGTCTGTAACCGACACTATGTCACTACTTACGTCACATTACCCAAAATCGTCAATAGAGAGAATAAAGAACAAACTTGTTTGAATTAATGGGAATTTAACTGTGAGAAACTTGATTTTATTTCAAAGTTCAATATTTATTCACCTCGGTACTCATTCTATTTAAATTAACTCCTGTTATTATTGTAATCAGCCCTTCTGTTCAATTATAATGAATTAACTATTAGTTTTTGTTCTTTGCTCGTATTGGTGGTATCTATTAATAATGGAGATTCGGTCTATGTTTCTGTAACTGAAACTACGTCACTGCTTACGACATTGCCCGAAATCGTCAATATATAGAATAAAGGACAACGTTGTTTGAATTAATTTGAATTTAACTGTGAGAACTTTATTTTATTGTAAAGAAAACATATATATTTAAATTTTGACTGGAAAACTAATATTAATGTCTATTATTAAAGAATATAAGATTTCAAAGATCTGTTTACATTTTTTTACGTAAGAGTGTGACAATAAATCCTTTATATATACATTTGGACGTCGAAAAAATCGAGATCATTTTTTTAAATATTCTGTTTACACTAAAATTAAAATATTCGTTCAATTTTAATAAAATTTTGTAGAATTATGTATGAGTGTAAATTTAAAATAAAATCCCACCTCCTTAGCAATATCTTTCAAAAATTATTTTTTACATCGCCCGGAGGGTGATTGTTTTTGTTTTTTTCTAGTTCTTTATAATATCCGTTCTTTGTTTAGACCTACCTATATATTCCTTCCAGATCCGTGTTCTCAACCGGGTCCATATGGCTCCCCGGAAACATACATACATGTTCAAACTTTAAAATAAGGTGAACATCATTGACAATAAACGATAAAAGTGTCTGTGATTTCTTGGTATTTTGGAGATCTTGCCTTTTGGGATTGCCCACGTACAAAAAGCAATAAATAATAGCTTGGCTTCTTTCCACAATAAATGATATACCATATTCTTCTAAGAAACAGAAAAATCATTTCAAATTCTTTATTTTCCAATCGATTTTTGTGATTTAGAATTTCTTCTTTGAGAGAAACCTTTTGTTGATTTATAAAATCAGATGTGAAAAACCTTTTTTCCTCGCGGAAATGTCCCTTAACTTTTTTATGATAAACCTCCACCTAAAACACTTGGACATTTGTACCATCACCAACTCTGTCCTTTTGTGATAAAGAAATAGTGATAATAAATTTATGAATTAAAGTAAACAGTTTTGTTATTTGACTTATAAAAATCATATTATTTATTGAAGTGATCAAAATATGAAAAATTGATACAGCGTGTATCCATTTAATTACCTCCCCTTGGAAATCTGAGATCTATAAAAGTAGCAGTCTGAAAACGTCAGTCAGAGTAAAGTGTAATAAAGCTTTCCTTAAAAGTCTTAGCATTGGTTTTGTTTTTACTACACAGCGTGCCACATTTTTTTTTTTCAATATTTGGTTTGAATGTTAATAGGAAATTATAAATTCACACATTGCTCTACATTAATTCCTTTTAAAAACATTTATTTAGAAATCATCATCATCATCATGTCGCACGGATATCCATGACAATCTCTCGCCAACCTTCCCTATAACTCATTGCCCCTGTGATTTCTTCTGCGCAGCATCCAGCATCATCACATAGTTGGTCAATGTAGGTCCTTGGTGAACGGCCTACACTAGCGTGCCCATATGTTGGCTTCCACAGGAGAACGTCGCTTATGAGCTCATCCTTGCTTCTCCAGTAGTGTCCTGCATGGCGTCCGTCTCACTCGGGTGGTTTGTGAGATAGGGGGCAGGTGGCCATATAGTTGCTTCCTTGTGGGTGGTGGAGTGCTTATTTAGAAATTATAAAATGATTTTGTATTCTTATTGCTAAAAGAGGACCTGCTTTAGCTCAGTCGGTCGAGTATCCGCTTTAGAACTACAAGCTTCCGTCTTTGATACCGGCTCACGTCAACTCAGCTAATGAGAAACGCAGCTTGGATCTCTGCGATAAAGTGGGGGAGCTGATGGTAGCTATGGCACTCTACTTAAAACATTAAAAACCTCTCCCTGGTCTAGCGCTAGTGAAATAGACTCCTTCGATGTCCAGCTGATACAGATAATAGGCCACTCCGCTTACATTACTTTTCCAACTACTTAATGTTTTAACTGGTGATTTCTTTTTATTGAAGTCATAATGACTGGAGACGGTTTGTTAGCTCAGCTGGAAGAGCATTCGTCTCAGGATCACAAGATTCCGGGTTCGATACTGGCCACTCGCCAACTCAGCTCATGAGTAGCGCAATTTGGCACTCTACCTCAAATATAATATGGTCTAGCACCAGTGAAAAGAATAGACCCCCCCTCGATGTCCGGTTGATACCGATACTAGGCCACTCCACCAATTTCACTTTATTATCCAACAGCCTTCAAGAACATCTGATATAATTTGATTCGCCGTTTCTTTAAGGAAATAAATATTCCCCTAAGGAAGAGTATTTCTTGGTCAAAATTTGATTTACTGTGGATAAAATCTTTATCTACTAGGTATGGTAGCACAAAAAGCAATAAATAATAGATTGGCTTCTTTCCACAATAAAAGATACACTACACTGCATTTTGACAACATTTCCCACTGGCCTTGAATTTCAAAACTTGCATTTACTCCATCATTTTGAAACTTATGGTATTCCCCGGCAAATCGATTTTTCCTCTTCTATTCTGTGTACAACCCCCCCACACACACACACACGATAAAGAATTCACATATTTATCAACTCATTAAATTGTATCTCAAAACCTTTTATTCAATTGTTGTAAATGTACACAGTAAGCCTTGTTTTATATATATATGTAAATTCTTTTGAAATAATAAAATAATTGTGTATGCTTATTACCCAACAGCCTTCGAGAAAATCTTATATAATTTGGTTCATCTTTATTTGTTTTGTTTTTTAAGGGAATGAATATTCCCTTTAGGAAGAGGGTCGTTACCGTCGGGTATAGAGAGACTTTATTACGATTAAACATATAAAAAGCACCAATCAAAATGGTTGCATTTTTTTATGTTCACTCGTTTCGATAAACATTGAACTTCTATGTATGTTTTAAAGAATAACACAAGGAAAAAAGCATCTGATAAATTCCGTTGAACTTTAAATAAAAGAATCAATAGTTTTTTTTTTGTGTGTGTTATTTGGATTTTCAAACTGATGTACTCATCTTTATTGTTATATCCAAAACGTTTCAAAAGATCTGCCCTCCAGCTTTCTTTAGGTGTTTCTTATTGAATAATAGAAATAGTGCTAATGTATCTTCTTGTAGTGACCATGGAAAAGAAACCTGTGTCACCATCAGGTGAATCAACCATTGCTTTCATGACTTTGTGGAGCATATTATAGTGGTAGCAGTTTTTCTCTGGCGGGAGACCGTGTGCTAGAAGTATTGGCTCCATTTTTTTTTTTTTTTGCGGGGGTTTAAAATATTGTTCTTGTCGAACTAAGAAGCCTTCTTGTCGTAATCGGGAGCCTTCATGGAACTTCGAACCGAACCCTTTATTCTTTAAATGTTTTCAAAAATAACCTAAAATGTTTAAATCTACAATATAGACGTTGTCTTTCTGAAAAAAATATTTTTCGAACACAAAAGTGACGTCAGTCTGTTTTTAAACGGAATATTATTAACGATAAACAACGCATAATAAATATTTTCAGATGAAACATTTAACATCTATTATATATGCCCTGAAGATGGTTTCTTAAAAAGGGGGGAGACTATCCTATGATCAGTAGTACTAGACCAGGGAATTTGTTTTTGCGTCAGAAGTGGAGCGCTACATCTACCATCAGCTCCCCCTTCACTGCACAGATCTAAACTGTGATATTAATGGACTGAGTTGGCAGGAGCTGGTATCGAACCCGAAACTTTGTGGTTGACTAAGCGGATACTCTACTGACTGAACTACCTGACTTTTATTTTTTCATATGTCTAATATGTCGATAACATTTTCAATAACATTTATTTATTTCTCCTCCTTTTTTTTTGTCTTTGTAGATTGATCTCAACTTATGCGGAAGATGTACGGGATGTTCCTCACGTAAGTTACGTACACGAAAGTCCAGAAGACAAAAGACAGTTAGACAGCATTGGTAGTGGATTGATCAAGAAAAAGAATCTCGATTCAATTGGATCGGGATTGATTAAAAAGAATTTGGATTCCATTGGAGCTGGCTTGATAAAAAAGAACTTGGATTCAATTGGATCCGGCCTTATTCGACGTAACTTTGATTCTATTGGTTCCGGCCTAATCAAGAAAAATTTTGATTCCGTGGGGTCTGGATTGATCCGACGCAACTTTGATTCAATCGGCTCTGGTCTCATTAAAAAGAATTTGGACATGATCGGCTCTGGTTTAGTTCGCCGTAATTTTGATTCGATCGGATCCGGACTAATAAAAAAGAACTTCGACACAATTGGATCCGGATTAGTGCGACGTAATTTCGACTCCATTGGTTCAGGACTTATCAAGAAAAATTTAGATTCAATTGGATCCGGACTAGTTCGGCGTAACTTTGATTCTATTGGATCCGGTCTCATCAAAAAGAATTTCGACAGAATCGGATCTGGATTGGTCAGACGCAATTTTGATTCTATTGGATCAGGACTCATCAAAAAGAACCTAGACTCAATTGGATCTGGATTGATCAGGCGTAATTTCGACTCAATTGGCTCCGGACTTATCAAAAAAAATTTAGACTCAATTGGATCTGGATTGATCAGGCGTAATTTCGACTCAGTTGGCTCCGGACTCATAAAAAAGAACCTAGACTCAATTGGATCTGGATTGATCAGGCGTAACTTCGACTCAATTGGATCTGGTCTGATAAAAAAGAACCTAGACTCAATCGGATCTGGATTGATCAGACGTAATTTCGATTCTATTGGTTCTGGTTTGATAAAGAAGAATTTGGATTCAATTGGATCTGGATTGATCAAGAAAGGTCTAGACACAGTTGGAATGGGACTGATCCGACGTCAGTACGAAAAAGGAATGGATCTGGGTGATGATAACGGTTATGAAGGTGACAAGAGAAATTTTGATTATATTGGTTCTGGTCTAATCAAAAGATCTGTCTAGATATAATTACTTCACTATATAAGAATGATGTTTAAATCGTTCAACATAAATGATACACAACATTTCATGACTATTCAAGAATGAACAATCTTATCTCAAAGAACAGAAAAAAAATAACGGATATTGAAGAATTATGAACATTACTTAATTCTGCACCATCATGAAAACTGATTATTTGTTGTTGGAATTGTTACGATATGGTTTCTTTTTTATGATGCAAATAAAATACTTAATAAAAAGAGTCTCTTATAAAATGGTTGATGAGTTTACCTTTGTTTGAAATGGGTTGGTTGGTTGGTTGGCTTTTACGGCATGTCAATCATTGTTGGGTTATTTCATGTCGAAGGTTTTTTTGTTTCATTCATTCGTATTAGGTATTCAATTTTGGTTTTAAACACATATTTTTAAATATTTTTTATCTATTCAACCCATAGATGGGAACTTCACAATTTCCCTGGTTTAGCGTTAATGAAAAGGGATAGACTCCTTTGCTGTATGGCTGATACCGACTATAAACCACTCCACCGACTTTACTTACTACTTTACAAATACGACTTGAGTATAAAAAAACACCCACACCACCACCAAAAAAATTACAAATATGGCAGAGAGAGAGATAGAGAGAGAGAGAGAGATAGATAGAGAGATAGATAGATAGAGAGAGAGAGAGAGAGAGAGAGAGAGAGAGAGAATGTTGGTTGGTTACCCATAATAAAACGGTTTTGTGGGGAAAGTGGAATAATAACTTATTTTTTCTGTCTGGTAAAGTTGGCGGATCTACATTCCACCATGGTATGTCACCCTGCTAAAAGAAAAAAATACCAAAAATCAGGGGATTAAACGAATTTAATTAAATTTTCACTGTTAATATATTAATGAATAAAAGATATGATACACCAAGTATTTTATTTAAAAACTTTTACATTTTTTCAGGTCAGTTAACTTTGAACCACGCATCTTTGAGGCGTAACACAGATTCTCAAAGATACATAGTTCAAAGTCAACTGACCTGAAAAATGTAAAAGTTTTTAAATATGATAACTGGTGTATTATATCTTTTATTCATTAATATATCAACACTGAAAATTTCATTAAATTCGGTTAATTCCTTGATTTTTTTTTTTTTCGGCGGGGTGATATACGATGGTGGAATTTAGGTCCGTTAAGTTCGATTTAACCGGCAAAAGATTCCCTTGGTGTGACCTTCATTTTGTTTGATAATCGATTCCTGTAACTAACGGTCTGTTAACTGAATACAACGTTCGTGGAGTAACAGTTAACTAGCTAGTCTCGCAGGTCCATTACAACTGAAGGGCGAATTCGATCCTCGCTGGATGCCCCATACTTGTGACTTTGTATCACATCCTACCCGTGATGAATGGGTTGCGTAAACACCAACAACTTTCGTTAACTAAGGTAGTTGCTGAAATGAGCTAACGTGCCGCTATATCAAAAAACATTATCAGTCTAGTAATCGCAAGGTTCCGGGCTCGATACCGGTCCCATGAGTAGCACAGCTTGGGTAATCTGATCTGTGCAATAAGACATCTGGGGGTGACGGTAGGTGTGGCGCACCACCACAGCAAAACAATCTCCCTGGTCTAGTGCTAGCGAAAAGAAGATAGACTCCTTCGTTGTTCGACTGATACCGACAGTGGGTTACTCTGCCAACTTTACTCTACTTACTGAATCTATAGTTAAGCCTAAACAAAGAAAAGATATCAACAATATTTGTATATATAAAATATAGATAAGAATTTAAAATTCATTTAAGTGTCAAGAGTGGATCTATAGATAAATCTAAACGAAGAACAGATATATATATATATTATATATATATATATATATATATATATATATATATATATATATATATATATAATAAAAAGATAAATCGATAGAAGCATGAATTACTTTGGCCTGTCAACGTATGGTAGACTAAGCACTAACTTCAAAGGAAATAATTTTAGAGACAAAAGTTTATTTTACTTTTAGGAGACATAGAATAAAAATAATCTTAAACCAGGCGAGTATATAAAATTAGCTACGTGAATTCCCTTAGTTCACCTGAGGAAGGTGTACATTGAATACCGAAACCTTGGTAGAGAGAAAAACTTTTCTACAACTATTAATGCTCTATATTTTTACAAGATATATTAAGCCCTTTTGGATTAACTATTTATGCTTCTACAATGAAAACATGGTAGTAACTTGTTGATGAATATATATATATATATATATATATATATATATATATATATATATATATATATATATATATATATAGAGAGAGAGAGAGAGAGAGAGAGAGAGAGAGAGAGAAGAGTTTAAGATGATTTTAAGTGAATCTGTAAGTCTAAAGGAATCAAAGATATTTTGAAAAATATTTGTAAATATAAAATATAAATAAAAAGTTTAAAATCCTTTTTAAGTATCTAGAGTAAATCTATTGTTAAGCCCAAATAAAGAACATATATTATTAACAATATGTGCATATATAGAATAGATTTGATAATTTAAAATTCTTTTTAACTATTTAGATGAATCTATATGTAAGCCTAAACGAAGAATATATATCATTAACATTATTTGTATATATAGAATATAAATAAAAATTAAAGTTCTTTTTAAGTATCTAGAATGAATCTATAGACAAGCCTACACCCCCACCCCACGATGATTGATATAAACAGTTGAAAGTTAAGTACTGCCATTTTTTCCTGACACCATAATTTGAGCCAACAAGTATAACGGAAGAGCAATATTTAATGCGAATTAATATCTTTTTTATCATGAGTATTATCACATAAGTTGATTCTGAATTTAATTGAATTTTTGGACATTGACAGCAATAAGCACACCAGCCCAAATCCATTTTGAAAGGAATTGGATTTTGCTTTCCACCAGTTGTTAGTAAACAAAACAACCGGCCGATAAAAAACAGTAACATTTTTATACTAAAATAGTTTTTGATTTAAATTTTAAAAATTAGTTATTTCATGTTGTTGTCGTTAGCATATGGGAAAAATTTAATTTTGCACTAAAGATAAACTAATAGTGTTACTTTTTTTTAATAAAACTTAAAACGAAAAACACGTTTATTTATTTTCCATGTGCCTCTACGGATAGTTAATATTAACATGTATTTATTCAAAAAAAGATTTTGCTAGGGTTAGGGTTAAGGGTTAGGGTTAGGGTTAGGGATTAGTGTTAGGGTTAGATTTATGGGTTAGGGTTAGGGGTTAGGGTTAGTTAATACCCTTGGTAGGAATCCAACAATTCTCCATTCAGTTATGGGT
This sequence comes from Doryteuthis pealeii, assembly GCA_023376005.1. Lineage (NCBI taxonomy): Eukaryota > Metazoa > Mollusca > Cephalopoda > Myopsida > Loliginidae > Doryteuthis > Doryteuthis pealeii. The sequence continues at coordinate 87,246,385 of CM042149.1, forward strand.
AAATAGTAAGGAGAACTGGGCTCTTTAACTTTGGTTAGGCAACCAGTCTAGGAGAAGGAAAACTCTAAATTCAAACCGGTTAAACTCCGCTTAACTCTTTGCCTACCAAATTTCCCCCATGGCTGTACCAAATTTTCTTGGTATTTTTTAGCTGTATGATTGGATATTTCAAAGTTCACTATCTATTCACCTCAGAAATCATTCAATTCAAATCATCATCATCATCATCATGTCACGCACGCAGCACGGGTATCCATGACAATCTCTCGCCAACCTTCCCTATCATCCATTGCCCTGTGATTTCTTCTGCACAGCAAGCAGCATCCTCACATAGTTGGTCAATGTAGGTCTTTGGTGAGCGGCCTACACTAGCATGCCCATATATTGGCTTCCACAGGAGAACGTCGCTTATGAGCTCGTCCTTTCTTCTTCAACAGTGTCCAGCATGCCTTGTCCGTCTCACTAGGATGGTTTGTGAGATGGGGGCAGGTGGCCATACAGCTGCTTCCTTGTGGGGTGCTGTTTCGACTTGTTCAAGACTGCACGCAGCATTCTTGTGCAGCTCCCATCTAGCTTATTCTCAAGGCGCTTCGTTAGGGTCCAAGTGGTGCAGCCATACAGCAGTACTGATATAACCACAGCCTATCAATTCAAATAAAGACTTATTATTATGGTAATCTGAGTTCTTCTGGTCAGTTATGATGAGCTAACAATCAGTTTTTGTACTTTTCTTTGGTATGGTGGAAGAGCCGCTATGAGCGGTTTGAAGTAGGCAAAAAGTTAAGAAATTGACCTTGTGTCACATCGTATATGTCACATCACATACTCGTGCGGAGGTGTTGTTAAATATGTAAGATTTTTCGATACTGTCCAATTGAGAATCTAAACTCAAAATATTTTCTTTGGAGTTGCAGAGTAGAAAAATTGTTCAGTTTTATGATAACTAAAAGTTATACGGATATCAGCATCGCATATAAGATGTTTAGTGGTACCTTTACTTATTTACGATATACAGGGATACCTTGATTTTCGAGTGCCTCAGCTTACGATTTTTCTGTTCGATTGTTTGCTTTGTGTTGTGAGATAAAATCTGAGGTACGCGCGAGCTTCTGATACGCTTGTGTTAATAAGTTCACAAAAAAAAACGCTTAAGTTTCCATATTTATTACGCAAAAAAAATTATTTAAGAAATAAACATATTACATCACATAATTCATTTCATTCCATTTTGTCATGTTTTAGACAATAAAGTGCTATTTTTTTTTACTTTAACGTAACAAAAAGAATTAATATATAATTTTTAAAAATGTTTTTAAATATATATGAACGTAATACACGGGTAGATTGTCCCAACTGATGAGTTTTCCGAGTTACGAACTATCACTCGGTCGAATTTTGTTTTGTATTTAGAGCTAAGGTTGAGGTACAAGCGAGCTTTAGATACGCTTATATTAATACGTTCACTAAAGACATTTAATTATTTTGGTTTCTTGGACTGTTGTCCTCATCTTTATCGTGATATATATATATATAAACAACATTTCGGCCGTTGTACTCTACGGCCTTCTTCAGGTGTACCTTGTCCTTTTGAGCATAACAATTATTCAACCTGGGAAATCATTTTTAATAGTTTGTCTCATCTCAAAAATTCAGACAAATAAAAACATTTAAATTTCCAAATTTATTACGACAAATAAAAATATTATTCATAAAAATATAAAAATTAAAACATATTACAACAAATGATTCATTACATTTTATTTTATTGTTTTTTTATACTATCCAGTGCTATTTTTTCTTATTAAAAAAAAGACGTAACAAATATTACGGCGGGGGGGGGGGGCTGGAACGGATTAATGGCATTTCGGTTTATTCTAATTGGGAAATTGATTTTGATAAACGAGGAAATTGAGTTACTAGCGGAACGAATCAAACTCGAAAGTCAAGGTACCTCGGTATTAATTCTTTTTTTGAAGTTCAGGTATTGTCCACCCAATCATCTAATATAATTTTTCTTGTCAGCCAATGATCTTTAAGACAGAAGTCAAAACGTTTACTTATTTCAAATAATATTTATAAACTATTATTTGCCAGGATCGATGACTGATAGTGACGGGTGGCGAGAGAATCATGGGAATTCGTGCTGTCAGCACGACATGATGATGATGATGATGATACATTAGATATATTATGCACATTCCATGTAGGACATCGTAAAACTTACATTTGAACGACGTATCTTTGAGAATCTGTGTTACGCCTCAAAGATACGTGGTTCAAAGTTAACTGACCTGAAAAAATGTAAAAGTTTTTTAATTAAAATAACTTGTGCATTATATATTTTATTCATTAATATATCAACACTGAAAATTTCATTAAATTCGGTTAATTCCCTGATTTTGGGTTTTTTTTTTTTTCTTTCGGTGGAGTGACTGGTGGAATTTAGGTCCGTTAGTTCGATTTAACTGGGAATTCTATATATCGATCAAAATTCATTAACCCTCAAAAACCGAATTCTCATTCATAAGCACAACTGTAAGAATTGTTTTAGTAAAAAGTGAATTTTCTTCTAAACTAAAGATACCAGGAGTGTATTATTTCTAGCGGAACATTATACAATCAAAACAATAAATGACATGCGAACATCATCATCATCATCATCATCAGCAGCAAGCAGCAGCATCCCCCTTAAATCGGGTTATTTAATGTCGAATAAAGTCATTTTAATATCAGGTTGTTTACAGTACCTGCCGTTGAACTCATCAATGCTTAACTTCAGTGATCTATCGGGATCCGGAACTTTAAGCGTAACTTGATCGTAAGTGTTGTTCGTCTTACTTAAATGGTTTGTGAGATGGGAGGTAAGTGGCTATGCAATTGCTATTTAGGGGGTTGTTTGTCCCAGGATGTGTTCAAAACGACATGTAGCATCCTTGTATTGTTCACCAAATATTTCGTTAGAGTCCAATGAAAAAAAAAACATGCTGGTTAGATTCTGATAATAAAGATACTCCGTAAAATATACAGGAAGTAAAAGGTAATATAATTCACTGATCATTAGTATTATTCGGACTATTGTCCTCATTTTCATTGTTATCTGTACAACGTTTCGGTCGATGTGCCCTTCAGCCTTCTTCAAGTAATTCTTGTCGGACTCGGGAACCTTCTCGGACTCGGGAACCTTCTTGTCGTAATCGGGAGCCATCACGGAACTTTGAACCTAACCCTTTACTCAGTCCACATGGATATCCTGTTCTCATTCCGCTAACCATAGCTGGGGTACCAGTATTAAACTGTGTTAATTATTATTCTATGTTACTGCTGCCCCTGGCCAAGATTGAACCTGCAGCCTAGAGATAACTGTCACTTAGAACTGTTTTAACCTAAATCCTTTATCCAATTGTGTCCAATTGACAATTACGACAAGAAGGTTCCAGAGTCCTAGATGGTTCCAGAGTCCGACAAGAAATACCTGAAGAAGTCCGGAGGGCACATCGGACGAAACGTTGTACAGATAACAATAAAGATGAGAACAATAGTCCGAATAATACAAATAATACTAATTATGAAGCCTCATTTTTAAAAAATCAGAGAAACAATTTACTGATCGTTTTTAAATATTCAAGTAATAACTTAAATACTTTTGAGGGTGGGCAGAGAAAGAGGGGAAAATGTAGCAAGGTGGGAAAATATATTTCAAATTCAAATCAATAAACAGAGCGTCCTGTCAGCTGCGGCTGTAGAATACGCCGACTGTGCCTCTGCAGAGAAATAAGAACCCCTTCAATTGGGTCACCTTTTGACAGTGGGTGGCAACCCGGGATGCTTAAGGACGGAATCCTGGTGGCTGAGCAGTCCATGACTTGCGCCACTCCACTTTAACCCTTACATGGACTTGATGTGAGATCTTAGAGCACCTCCGGTTAACCGTTTGGTCACATCAAGCCCAATGATTGTCCCGACCGTATTTCTTAATTGCTCATATGGCAAACCCTCTACCCTTTCATCGTATATATCCTAGAAGGCAGTGGCTGAGGATCTTAGTGTCCTTGGTATGACTGCATCTAGTGGTGAGGTTCCAATTCTGAAACCCTGGGGAATGTGGAGTACCCCTTAATTGTCATTACTCCCAGGTCCACTCTAAACCAGAGTGTTTCTGTTAGGTTTCCATCTATGGGATGAATAGATTTTTTAAAGAATGAGTTTAAAAAAATGGGTGCTCTTCCAATATGTGATCTACCGAATGGTTTCTAATCCAATATGTGATCTACCGAGTTGTTTACAGTCCAATATGTGATCTACCCATTAACTACCCATTATTTTCCCATTAAACTAACCCTAGAGGCGAACCCTAACCCTAACCTTGTCTTCTTTTTTCCTAGTAGATCACATGTCATGATTAGTAGATCAATAGTAGATCACAAACCTTCGGTAGATCACATATTGGCAGAGAAATATTAGCTATTCCTTTACTTCAACTAGAATTTCCCAATATTGGGCAATTGTCCAACCCCCCTTAGTGGTAGTAAGAGGGCTAATCCGCCCATCAACTCCAACTTTCGTTCTTCAACATCTTAAGTAACGCCCCTTTTCCTCTCCTCCCTCCCTAGAATGGGCCGGGTTAGCTCAGTCAGTAGAGCGTTCGGCTAGAAACCACAAGGTTCCTAGTTCGATACCGGCCCTCGCCAACTCAGCATATGATTAGCACAGGGATCTGTGCGGTAAAGGAGCTGACGGTAGGTGTGGTGCTCCACCTCAGACGCAAAAACAATCTCCTTGGTCTAGCGCTATCGAAAAGGGGATAGACTCCCTCATTGATTGGCTGATACCGTTGATTGGCCACCCCGATGACTCTACTTTTTTACTTTACTACTTCTTTCATGCCACCCAAGTAATATTCAACAAAGGAATTAAAGTCTTTAAAAAAAAAGTCTGTTTTGATTTTCATCTAATTTTTTTTTTAATTTAAATTCCATTTAATTAGAAAAATCATTTCTTTTTTTTATGCCCAAATAAATTCTGACCAAAATATTTTTTTTTAAATCTCAATTACTTCCACCTGACCGCAGGCTTTGCAGAGAAAAGACAGAATCACTAGCATATCCACTTGAAATTGAGACATTACGTCACTTATTGTAGTTTTTACGCTGGTTCCTTAAGACATAACAATGTCACGTTTTTTAAAAGTGGTTTTTAAAATATTAGTTTTAAAAAAATTGAATATTAAACAAGAATGAATAAAACAAAAACGTCTTCGGCATGAAATAACCCAAGGGTTGACACGCTATAAAATCCAACCAACTATAATTTTATTATTCATTTGTTTTCTTTACTGTAAAAAAAACAAACATCATCAGTTGTTGATAACACATTAGCAACAGCTTTAATTTCTACTAAGTTTAATATAATACAGATAATTAATAATAATGGCTGTCAACTTGTATTCGTGTAAGACCATTTCCTGTTGTTTTTTGTTTTGTTTTTTTATATCATCATAGTTAGGTGCCAGTAGCATTTGGCACTATTCTTGTGTATTCTCAGATTCACCAGGCCAGCTCTGGAGATATATACTCTTCCACATAAACTACATATTGAACTTCTCCACTTTGAATGTTGCTGGACGGAAAATTACCCTTTTTAATAGCCTGCTTCAATTTTTGGTGTTTAATTCGGTTGGACACAAATTCTTCCACAAACAGGTAGATGATGGCTCTCCAGCCAGGTCTATTACAAGCTAGCTTCTCCCAGTCCTCAGCAGCAATAGCAGTGTTATTCGGAGTGTCCTTGATGCAATCCTTAAACCTCAATTTGGGTTTGCACTGACGACGTTTGCCAGTTGAGATTTCCCCGTAAAATAGTGTTTTGGGATTCGGCAATCATTCATGCGAACTAGATGACCAGACCAGCGAAGATGTGATCTAAGGATTAAAATCTCAATACTAGACAGGTGACATATTTCAAGTATTGTGGTGTCTGGTGTGAATGACAGCCATTCTATCCCTAAAATCCTGTGAAGGCAATTCTGATGGAATCTCTCGAGTGTCCTGAGATGTCGTTTGTTAACAACCCAGGTCTCCCAGGCGTACAAAAGGGTAGTGAGTACACTGATAAGTATTGGGTAAGTAATGTAATATTGCATATGGCTAGAATTGTTAAGCATCTCGTAGGATTATTATATTACAACGTGCTTATTATATATTTATTTATTAATGATTAGCAGTTACGTTAACTCTTTGCCTACTTTAAGCCGCTCATGGTGGTTCTCCCTCTTCTGTGATCTTATTTTAAACAAAGCACAAAAACCAAGAACTGGTTCGTTCATCATAATTGAGCAGAAGGACTCCGGTTTAACTCAGTCGGTATAGCGTCTGCCTGGTAACTACTAGGTTTCTGGTTCGATACCGACCCTCGCCAACTCAGTGTATGAGTAGCACAAGGATCTGTGTGGTAAAGTGAGTGTTACATAATTATTGGATCCCTAATGCTTTTATAAGGTATTGTAGAAATCATAATGGCGATCAGTGCAACTGATGGCCTTGAGGGTGAGTGACGGCGCTTGACCTCAATCTCACCTTGCCTTGCGGGGATGGATCGTGAGAACCGGAAGCCATGGAAGACCCTGTCTTCCGGTTTAAGGATACTAAGTAACTCGGTCAGTTAGCAGTTAGGAGCTCTAAGGTGTAAGTCGCATTTCTATGCGCGTCCTGTCATCTGCGCAGAATGTCTGGTTGGGGATTTACAAATAAAGTAACATCAACGTAAATCGAAGTCTTGTGTTTATTACCTAAAAACTAACAATAACACAGGGCTTCTGATAACAAGATCCCAACAGAAACCAAACCCGGAATCCTCAATAGAAGACGAGACCTTAGAAGATATACCAGACCAAGATGTTAGAAGATAGAACCAAAGCCGGCCAGAAGAAAATACGACCAGAGTAAGAAGTAAGAAAGGTATATAACATTATATGCTGATTGGGTAACGTGAAAACCCCAGTATGCAACATGAGGAGCTGATGCTAGGTGTGGCGCCCTACCTCCGACGCATAAACAATCTCTGGTGTAGCGCTAGTGAAAAGGGGATAAAATCCCTCGTTGTCTGGCTGATACTGATTTTAGGCCGCCCCGACGACTTTACTTTGAAATATCCCATCCTGCAGGTAAATGTCAAGAAAATTTGATACAGCCGTGGGGGGGGGGGTGAGAAAACACATAAGTATATAAGACTCCACGTGCCTTTAAGGATATTTCAATGAAATTCAGTGTCTCTCTCTCTCTCTCTCTCTCTCTCTCTCTCTCTCTCTCTCTCTCACACACACACACACACACACACACACACACACACACACACTACGGTAACCGCTGCTTGTTAGTTTATTATAATTTAGCAGGACAGATTAAAATGATAATAGGATTTTATTTGAATAGAATGAGTTCTGAGGTGAATAGATAGTGAACTTTAAAACATCAGGTAAAAAAAGTACCAAGAAAATTTGGTACAGCCGTGGGGGGGGGGGGTAGGCAAAGAGTTAAAACTAAATCGCAATGGAAACTATTAGAAAATTATCATCATCATCGTCGTCATCAAAGCGTGTCGACAGCACAGGTTCCCTTGAATCTTTCTCGTCAATCAATAAACAAAAGACAAAGTTGGTTATTTCCTATAACTCTAACATAAAATAGGGGAACCACTGTGAATTAATTTTATAATTTATTTATTGATCTACTAGGAAAAAAGAAGACGGGTTAGCGTTAGAGTTAGGGTTAGGGTTTAGGGTTTAGGGTTAGTTTAAACGGAAAATAATGGGTAGATTAATTAACAGATAAAATTCCTTCAGTTTGGTTCCCCTTTTTTTAGGTTGGAGTTATAGGAAATAACCACAAATTTGTTATATGTTGTTGAAAAAGAAATTATCCATCGGCTAAAAAGTGTGTAAAGAATCGAACCGAGTTCAAATAAGAGAAGATCAACGTCCTGAATTGCGCAGTCGCAGTAGCGACTAGTGTTGTCTATTCAACTAATTAACCAACCTAATATTTCCTCCGCTCATCAAATTTCCCTGTGGTGATAGAACTGCCAAGTTTATAGATTACTATTTCGCACCGAAACGATTCTTCTATTTATCCAACTGATGACAAGAAATTCTACTGCGTAGAATCGCAATGATATTACCAATTACAAATGCTTCGACAGTAAACCTTGCGTTGTACTTGGTTATTGAAAGTATTATGATCGGACTGGTTTGGCTCAATCGGTAGAGCATACGCCCATGAATCGCGAGGTTCCGGGTTTGATACCGGTCTTCTCCAACTCAGCGCTGAGTAGCACAGCTTCGTTAATTTAATCTGTGTGGTAAAGCATTTGGGAGCTGAAGGTAGGTGCAGTGCTCTACCTCAGCGAAACAATCTCCCTGGTCTAGTGCTAGCGAAAAGGGGATAGACTCCCTCGCTGTTCGACCGATACTAACATTAGGTTGCAAGCATGGGAATCCAGCGAGGAAGATATATAGTGTTTATTTGCCTCTCATCCTACTTATGAGCGCTGGACACAAGGTCTCGTTTAAACGTGGGCCCACCCATGAGCCGAAGCTCATGGGTGGTAAGCACAAAAATTGCATCGATCCTGTCGGCATTACCCTTCAAGAGTGCGCCACAGGCACTGGGCAATAAATCCAGCCCTACCCTTTAAATCAAGGGGGCAGGTATTGCCTGGGGGATATCCCCTTGGGATCGACGTTGTTAATTTAACCCCCGGTCTAGTGGCCGAAGCACACCGGACCGCCCGAAGGACGAGTTGATAATGATATATAGTGTAGCGAAGGTGTTTACCTAACCCATTTGTTACGGGTAGGATGCAACACAAGGTCACAATTATAGGAATCTGTTGCGTAATTATTATGGTCTACGGGGAATTTGGGGATTGAAAAGAAAACGATTTCTGGAGAAAGAGAAGAAAAAGAAATAAAACAAAAAGAGGTTAAAGTTGGAACGGTAAACTTTCTACTGGGGGGGGGGGCAGCCATTGACCGACCAATGACTCCGGACTAGAGTTAAAAAAAATAAAAACGGAAGTCTCGGTTTCAGCGGAAGTGGATGTGACCTTCCCCACCCCAAGGACCACAAACGGAAGTAAAAAAATTCGGCTTCATTCTCGCCGGACCCAAGGAGGATCGGACGCCTTTGTTGGAACTCGGTCATGACATATCTAGGAGAGCAATGAACAGCGCGCATGAATGTAATTTATGATAGAACAGCTCGACCTTACTCTCTCACTCTCTTTCTCTCTGAAAAAAGAACCCACGGCCTAGAAAAAAATAAACAACCCTCTGTGACTATACGACTTCGCATGTTGTTTCTGAACTAACGACGAACACTACTACTAACGACTACTACTACAACTGGACCTTGGCCTTATGCAACACATCCAGCGATGAATATATATAGAGTAATGTAGGTATTTACCCAACGTTTGCCATGGATAGTGTGTGACACAAGGTCGCAAATATGAGTATCGAGAGAGGAACATATATAATACAGCGTATATAAAAAATATGATCATATACTAATCATTGAACTTTTCTCTAATAATATAAGCAATAATCAGTAGAAAGCCACGTTACAGTAAGATGTATGTAATCTATACATTAACATTCAATTACTTACCTACGTGTACCACGCCCTGTCATCCCCTCTGATAAATAATGAACCATTTTGTTTTGAATCATAAGATATAAATGCATGTCGTTGTAATTGTGAAGGAACAAAGGAAGAAAAAGGACGCGCTATACGCCAAAGAAAGAAAGAAAGAAAGAAAGAAACCTGAGAGATAAGAAGCGATAGCACTTATTATCTGTTTCTATAAAATAGAAAATAAATACAGAAAGAAAGAAAGAAAAAAAGAAAGAAAGAAAGAAAAAGAAAGTTAGAAAAAAAAGAGAAAAATTTAAGAAAAGAAAAAGAAAGAAAGAGTCTTGCCAGAAATAATTATACTTTTTACATACTGAACTATTTTACAATAGCTCTTAAGTAAACATATAATTTCGCCAGATATTATTATACGTTTTACATATTATTGAACTATTGCAATAACTCTTAAGTAAGCATATCAAACGTTGTAATAGTCAAGTTATCCTACCATGGTATATCCACTGTTCCCGTGGACCATATTACCTTTAGGCACCCCTTTTTGATCTCGATTAAGAAAGGACATGTTTTTCATTTACGTCAATATCCGGTTGTTTGTTAGGGGTTAGGGTTACAGTTAGGGTTAGGGTTAGTTTTATAAAAAAATTTAATCTAAAAATTGTCTGTTAAAACAACCGGATATTGACGGTGTAAATGAAAAACATGTCCTTTCTTAATCGAGATCAAAAAGAGGTGCCTAAAGGTCATATGGTCCGTTCCCGCTAATAAGTGATAAATACTAGTAATAGTAAAAGTTTTATTTTATTTCATTTTTACGTTTAAAGTTACTTTATATATGAATTAAATAGAGACAAACAAATCCTGCAACCAAACTTCATGAGCTACATATTCTAATTAGAATGATCTAACCATACTAAGAAAAATATGAATTATTCGCATTTTCACCATAATATATCTTTATTATTGTTACACTGCATTCTGCGCATGCGTGCTTATAGTTGGCACAGGTATGGTCATCTGATGGAAGTTTGAGCCTGATTTTTTCTTGCTGCCTTTATAGTGTAAATATGGCCGCTCAACTGAAGTTATTTTATATATTATTTAAAATAGTAGCATACCTAATAGACAAATACCGAAACCAAAATCTATAAGACCATTTATTTTAGATAGAATGATCTAACCACAACTTAAACAAAATTGAATTCCATTTCTAAAATTTGAAAGGAAGACAGATGAGGTGAAGTGGAAACAGATGACAGAAAAAGAATCTGAATGAAGTTTCTTCATTTTTTTGTTTTGTGTTATATAGAACTCTTTACATATAAATGGTATATACATTAGATATCCGTCTTGATGTAGATATTTATTATCGTATGAGAGTTATCCGTGGTTAGATCTTCCATACTAAGTTTTTTCTTCTGTACTTACTTATGTAAACGACTCTGAAGAAATGTACCATTACACCTTCAAGCCTGGGAAGATCTGGAAGGTATGGCCCCCGACAGACAGGGTTGGCCAAACACGTGCCGCACAGGAGCTGAGCGGCTCAATATCGATATTAATAGGGATATATATGGTTATATCTTCCACACTAAATTTTCTTCTGTACTTACGAATGAAGACGATTCTGAAGAAATGCACCATTACGCCTACAAGCCTGGAAAATCTGGCTTCCAATGGACAGGGTTGCCTGTTTTCTAGGATATTCTAAGAACATGATACCTGTAAACCCAATGTCATCGAACCATTCCCACAATTCACCATGAAAAAGAAAATCACAAAAAACATAATCGGGAGCCTTCACGGAACTTCAAACCGAACTCTTTCGACAAGGAGGTTCCTGAAGAAGACCGGAGGACACATCAGCCTAAACGTTGAGTATATAACAATAATGATGAGGACCACAGTCCGAAAAACACAAACAATACAAATTATCAATCCTTATCTCAATAATTCAGGTAAAAAACAACATGATTACTGAATTTTATTTCTTTAATTTCCATATTCATAATGTGGTATATCCACGGTTCCTGCAAGTTATACAGAATTTGTATTTCTTAAAAAAAAAAAACTTTAAAAAGTTGAACGAATTATTTTTCTAAGATAATTATTCACATTTAATTAAACATTAATAATTAGGCTCCTTCAAGCTGAAGATGCAAAAATAATTACATAAAACAATTTCTTGATAACGACTAAGAATCGTGAAAAAAATAAGCAAAGAAAATTGAAATCAATATATCAAGTATCACTCAGTGAAATTAAGAATTAATTATCGACAGAATTTACGGGAAATTTTTCACTGAAAAATATTAACTTCATTTAGAGATAATCTAAAAATATAATTAGCAAATCACTTTTTAGTTATATGGACTAGCAGTTGCTCGGGATTTCAAAAGTTAAAGATAAGTCTCTTTATATTTATATATACTAGCAAATATATGCACCCTCCGGGTGCAAGTATTTAAGTTTTAATATAATAAAATATCATATTAAATTAGAAAGGCTAATGAAACTGAATAAGAATGTAGATAAAAAGATTTTGAACAGAGGGGTATAATTGGAAAATAGAACAACTTTGAAACTAAATCTTCTATCATTTTCCGTTACTCCCGTCTTTCATTGGTAAATTTTCCTAATTTAACTGTTTAGTTAAAATAGGAAGTAACGAATAATATTAGTTATTTCTTCTTGTTAGGGGATTTTTTAAAAGATTTATTGAAGAGATTTTTGCTCATATCCATTAAGATAAAACCAAAGAATTAGAAATCAATAATACTAAGCATATATTTATTAAAATCAAATTTTTAAGATCAATATGCAAATTAGCCTTCCCATTCATGCTGTAAACCGCTATTTTGTTGTATATATAAATACAATGGAATGTTATTAGTATGTAGATATGGTCAACAGTATAAGTAATGTAGAACAATTTTATTAATAATTGAGGTATAAATAAAAATACAATCATGGTAAATGTGATGTAAATAACAAAGGGAATTGTGATTTGTATAGTAATATAGTTTCGGTTACAGACAGACAAACCCACAATCTCCATTATAATAAGATTTGTCTTTCATAGTAAATATGGCTGTTTGGCGCTCAAATCAAAGTAAAAAAGTCAAGATTTTAACTGCGGATTTTCTAGGCTAGTTGACCTTCGCAAGTTACAATTTTGTCTCAGTTTACTCGAAAGGTTGGCCTTGTGTCATACACACCTAAGATTAATTAATATCAATGATGAATCTCTGGAATAATATTCGCAGGGAATTTACGATATATTTATTTACTAAGCTTAGCTTGGATGTAGCCCATGGCCAGAAGTATTGGGCACCCGATGAGAATCGAACTCACTAACATTGGTCTGCTAAGCTAGCTTGCTAAATATGAAGTTCCCAAACCGGGGACAATAATTTTGGTGGGGGTTCTGGAAAGCAAACAATGTTTAATACAAAATGTTGAGCTTAGGTGTAGCACATGACCAGAAGTATGGGGCACCCAATGCGAATCGAACTCATTAACATTGGTCTAGTGAATCTAGCTTACTAACCATTACACAACGGCATCATACTATATACAGTGGTATCTGTATATAGTATGATCTGTATATAAGAGCGAGGTTCAGATACGCTAATGTTAATAAGTTCACTAAAAAACATTTACGTTCCCAAATTAATTACCAAGTTTCGAAATTGAGTTACGAGCGGAACGAATTAAACTCATAGGTCAATGTATGTCTTTAGCTTGGAAAATAATACTGTTAACTTTAAACTTATCAAAGAGGCTGCTTTGATCTGGGAATAGTTATAGTCTCATTATAGCGAAAATAAAAACGAATAGAATTATGAAAAGAACCAATAAAAACATATAATGTTATAAGAGAGTTTTATAATTTATAAAAGAGTCTATCTCCTTTACACTAGCGCTTGGTCAGGGATGTTGTTTTTTCATCTTAAGTGGAGCGCTACATCTATCATCAGCTCCCAACTTCCCTGCACACATCAAATCGGCGCTATTCATGCGAGGACCCGTATCAAACCTTTGAATCTTGTGGTAATTAGTCGGATGCACTACCGACTGGGCTAAACTGACCCTTTATGTCCCAAAATGTAAATGGGTTATCAATATGAAATGATGAATTTATTTTTTATTAGTTCAGTGTATTTATATAATCTGTAAAAGTGGTTCTCAACCGTGGCCAAATGCCCCCCGGGATCACATGACATTTTGGAGGGGTCAAGCAAAAATATTTAATTATAAAATACAATAGGATTTTTAAACAACAAATGGCTACGGAGGGGGGGGAGGGTCCTACCATAGTAAAATAAGAATCAAGGGGGTCGATAAATAAATTTAAAAAGTTGAGAATCACTGATCTAGAATATCCTATACAAAAAATAAAGTGGGCGGAGTGGCCTATTGTCGGTATCAGCCGAACATCGAGGGAGACCATCCCCTTTTCATTAGCTCTAGACCAGTTTTTGTAGCTGAGGTGGAGCGCTACACATGCCATCAGATCCTAACTTTACTGCACAGATATAGTGCCGGTATTGAACTCGGAACCTTGTTGGTTCCTAGGTGGATACTATACCGACTGAGCTAAACCCGCCCAATCATATAGTGTTATAAAATAAGAAAATGACAGGGGATGTCGCAGAAAGAAATGACCGTAGCCTTTGAAAATGTTTGTATCGAACCTAAAACCTTGTTGTTTCCAAGTCGGATGCTCTACCAACTGAGATAAACCGATTCTATAGTATTATAAAATCAGTAAAAGACAGAGAGGTCCAGCTGAAAGAAATAGCCGTAGCCTTTGAAAATGTTTGTATTACTGTTGAGAAAACGTCAAAATTTGATTAAAATGAAGATACAAACTTTCCGCCTATGGCCAAAGAAAAGATATGTTCGCCTGCTTAGATTAAGAAAGAAACATTTCCCCTAAGAAACAGTAATATCCGCTTAATATGATTTATTGGCTCAATGATTGAGGGACATATGTTTATATTACCGCCATATTTCCTGATTTTGGCGACCTTTTTTTCACAAGAAATTCCCGCTCTATCAATAAATGTTCGCGCTCTTTGTGAACAGTCAAATGATGTATCTAACGTCTTTATTCTTTATTTATAAGTAATATCCAATTCCGATGTCCTAACTTTCATTTTCACTTAATAAGATTTCGATAGATTCAATACAACACGGAATTGAGCTCAGACGGCAGAACAGCCGCTTAGGAATCGTAAAGTTCCGAGTTCGATACCGGTCCTCGCCAACTCAGCGCATGAGTATTACAGCCTGGGTAACCTGATATGTGCGGTAAATATCTGAGAGATGACGGTAGGTGAGGCGCTCCACCTCAGATACAAAAAAATCTCCCTGGTCATGCGCTAAAAATTTAGTGGCCATCCTAAGGCTTCAAGCAAGAGCGCTTGTCCAGCGGGGATCCTTTATGTTAAGCAGAGTGCGATCCTTGATAAAGAATCCTTTGGTTGTTCCTTGGTGCTCCTCAGTCTTGCAGGTACTTCGTAAATGATTGCAAATGGACGTCCCTCGGTATCAGCGATTAAGTAGTTAACCAGCCACGTATTCGGGCTGTTGTTTGGCTGAGATTTAAACCACATGACCTCGCTTAGTCTATAAATTTAAGTGGTGTATTGCAGCATGGCTTATATCAACGAAATATGAGGAAGCGCGTGGTGTAATGATTAAAGTCATGGGAAATGGACTCGTCGCTCCGAGTTCAAATCCTCTATGTGGTAATTGCATTTCACTTGGGAAAGGTATGAATCCTACTCTCTCTCTCTCTCTCTCTCTCTCTCTCTCTCTCTCTCTCTCTCTCTCTCTCCAGCTATGGATAAATAATAGGGTAGACTGGGCTCTGTAACCTTGGTGAGGCAACCGGTCTAGGAGAAGCTATTTTGATAGCTCCTCCTCTTATTGTGTTCTTAAAATATCCTTGAAACTGGACAAAATTGAAATATATTATTTCTCTCAAATTCTCTAAAAAATGAATAACGTTTAAGATTTCATTTTACAGCAATTTTTATGGTCCCATAACTGAGAAATTTAAAGAAGCGATAATTTGATTCTTGACATAAAAATTAATATTTTCCAATATTTATGATGTTAAAAAGAACATTCAGTTTGATTATTTTAACTCCTATACTCTGTTTCATTTTACGGTCTCTCCATTGTCTAAGTCGATTATTTCGATATTATGAAAAGTTTACACGGAACAGTTATATGCGGTGATTGTTGATTTTCATCATTTTCATGCTATTATATATATATATATATATCTTTAAAAAATAATAGACTCTCCAAATTTGATAAAAACATAGATAAAAGAACTAAAAAAATGAACTAAAACCAACTTATGATGACGACTGGCGAAACAGTCGAAAGCGCTCGGGATATAAGTATGGGAAATATTCTATATCAATTGGATCCAAACACCAAAAAGATCGCCAGACAACTGGAAAAAATACAGATCCAAGAAATGAAGAAATAGTGCACCGTGTTATTCAATAGCACATGCCTGAAAATATATATATATTTAAATACATTTTTGGTACAGGCAAATTTATATATGTTTAGGGTTATCATAGTATCAACACAATGACAATGGATGGAAGACTAAAAGGAGGAATGAAAGGAGAGAGAAAATGTTTATTGATAAAACAAGGGCCCTTTCGTCCGGTGCTTTTCAAGTTTTACACCCGGAATTGAATAAAAGTCAAGCTGTAAATTAATTACGACAGGAATGGATATGGAATAAGGAATAGGTTTGACAAGAGAGGGGGGGCGAAAATAAAACTAAGAAAATCCCCACCAAGTCACACCAGACCCAAGCCGCTCAGCTAATAAAATAAGTGAGTGCTTAGGTCTAATTTGTCTGCACAAGGTAGGACGAGAAAGGAAAATCGAAACAGCTTCCAGGACATTTAAGTGCTGCTTCATTTTAGTCTTGTGTAGAATGGAAAAGTGAAGATCACTGTAGTTGGATCGGGAAGTATTTATATTAAGTAGGTGTTCGCTAATATATATATATATATATATATATATATATATATATATATATATATATCAGTCATCCACAGACACGTGTTTCGAAGTTTACTTCTCGTCAGTGCAGCTCGACTTTTTAACAGCTACCACTAGCCGGGATCGAAATATATATATATATATATATATTATATATATATATATATATATATATATATGTGCAAATGTAAACAAATCTAGCTATTTTCAGCCGACAGTATATTTGGGAGAATATGTGCTTAATTAAAGTCAGACCTACTTTTTTGAAAGTTAATTCATTTATGGTTAATTAGGCGGGATTTAACTACTTAAATGTAAGGCTAAACAAATCGAGAAAAATCAATATATATTGATTTTTCTCGATTTGTTTAGCCTTACATTTAAGTAGTTAAATCCCGCCTAATTAACCATAAATGAATTAATTTTCAAAAAAGTAGGTCTGACTTTAATTAAGCACATATTCTCCCAAATATACTGTCGGCTGAAAATAGCTAGATTTGTTTACATTTGCGTAAGGTCGTGCGATAAAGTGTCTAAAGAGGTATATGAGTACTACTAATACCTAAACAAAGCGATAAAAATTGCGATTTTCCGTTTGGTGTGATGGTAAGAGGCTTGCGTGCCGTTTCAACATAAGGGTTTCGAGTCACACACGAGGCGATCTTCGTATCTATAGCTCTGCTGATGAGACCTAATAGGTCGAAATATATATACAGAGATTGATTTTTCTCGATTTGTTTAGCCTTACATTTAAGTAGTTAAATCCCGCCTAATTAACCATAAATGAATTAACTTTCAAAAAATTAGGTCTGACTTCAATTAAGCACATATTCTCCCAAATATATATATATATATATATATATATAGGGTAGAGAAGACGTAGCCAACGGCGCTTGGTAACAGTCAGTTTTTCGCCTATGCTATATTCAATCTGAGTGCTATATATATATATATGTAGGGTATTTCCTATAACTCCAACATAAACAAAGGGGAACCACTCTTGACTGATAGATTATTTATTTATTGATTGATCTACTAGGAAAAAGAAGACGGGGTTAGGGTTAGAGTTAGGGTTTAAGGTTAGGGTTAGGGTTAGGGTTTAGGGTTAGTTTAATGGGGAAATAAAAAATAATTAATCAGTCAAGAGTGGTTCCCCTTTGTTTATGTTGGAGTTATAGGAAATAACCCATATATATATATATATATATATATATATATATATATATATATCTGTGTGTGTGTGTGTGTGTGTGTGTGTGAAAACCTTAATTTATCGGAAATAAAATTATTTTGGCTACCTTTGTTTCTTCGAGTCGGATTTTCTAGGCAAAGTAGACGGAATAAATTCAGTTCTGATAGATTAAAGTTTTCATATATTTATCTTATAATATGCTCCGTAAATGTAAAAAAAAAAAATATGCACATTCATTGATATTTATAAGTATATACGCAAAATCTTTATATATACGTTTCAGTTCTTAATTTTGTTTAAATCCTATCTCGGAGACACTTAAATATATATATATATATATATATATATATATATATGTGTGTGTGTGTGTGTGTGTGTGTGTTGAATATGCAGGTTAAAAATGAAGAAAACCATTTATTTTGCACAACAATGACCAGAAAGAAGCCATGCTGCCTTTTTTCCTTGTATTCTGATAAAGCGAGTTGCCTCCCTTTTTCTTTTATATTTGCTCTGCTAAGCTTGACTTTATTGTTCTTTGGATAATGACTTTCCAATGTTATTTTACTTTTAAATTTCAACACAATTATCGTTTTATTTTTCTCATGTGTAAGACCGGCTTTTCTGAAGAGGTTGTGTAGTGCATTTTTTTCCGAAGAAAATACATATTCTATGAAGATCATTTGGATCATTTGCGGAGATCCTTTTTTAAGTATCTCAAGGAAATTCATTTTTGCTCTTCCAAGAATATCTATTGGCCGTTTCGATATTTATCTGTTTTTTGTTTTGTTTTTTTTTATTATTTTTTGTTTTTTTTTCTTTTTACATTTTAATATTTTTTAATATTTTCTCTCTTCGGATTGAATTACACTTGATATTGCAAGGAACGAAAATGAGATTAATCAGGCTAAATCGCTGACACGATTCAAAAATTTGTATAAATCTTTGTGTGGTGATTTCTATATACAGATATATTAAATCTATTTTATTTCCGTGTCACCAGGAAATTAAGGAAAGAAAATTCATTGATCATCTTGCTTTTTTTTGCTTTTTCTTTTTTTTTATTCTTTTTCTTTTTTGCGCCAAATTGTGGGAATGAATTGATGACATTGGATTTTAAGGTATCATGTTCTTAGAAAATCCTTGAAAACGGGAAAAATTTAAATAATCTTTCTTTCATTTTCCATGAATAACTTTTATGATTTCATGTTACAGTAAGTTTTATGGTGTCATGATTGACGAATTTTAAGGGACCATAATTTGATTTTTGATATCAAATTAATATTTCCGAATATTTATGGTAGAGATTTGGTCAAGAATCTAATTCTATCAATTTATTCTGTTTTCTGTTTCCGCTTTAGTTCATCCGTTTACCTTTTATATATAATTTTGGAAATGTACGAGGAAGAATAAAAAAAAAATATTCGTTCTCTTGTTTAAGGGAAGCTAAGTTCAATGTGGATGATTTAATAGGCAGAACCATTACTAATCTGCAGAGAAAAAGGTAACTCATCGATGATAACTCACCGGTTCGCCATTACCATCTCGCGAGCTTGCTGAATCTTCTCATCAGTGGTAGAAGTTGACGGGCATCCTACACCCTCTTTGTGTGTCACGCTTCTCTCGCCATTTTTAAACTTCTCTATGCACTCCCTCTTCGTGCGTAACTTTTGTTTGACCACTTTTAAACTTCTCCATTCATTCATACACACTTCTACGAGGTAGTGCACTGTACCCGTATTGTGCTAAAAGCTTTAGATGAATTTCAGCCCCTGACACTCCGTCCGACTAGAAAAATCGGGTCACTATCTTGGTGCAGTCATGTTTAGACTGTAAAGACAGCGAGTAAAATAGTGTGAACTTCGAACACATGACCACAATATGACCGCAATATGATTATGATCACATGACTACAGTATAATATTTTGAATATTACAACGTTTCATATGCTTACTTAAGAGCTATAGCTAAATAGTTCAATATGTAAAATGTATGATAATATCTGGCGAAATTCTTTCTTTCTTTTTCTTTTTTATCTCTTTTTCTTTTTTTTTTTAACTTTCTCTTTTTATTTTCTTCTTTTTTCTATTTCATGAAACAGACGATAAGTGCTATCGATTCTATCTCTCAGCTTTCTTCCTTTCTTTCTTTGTTTTCTTCTTCCCTCTGACGTGTAGCACGTTCTTTTTCTCCTCTTCCTTACCTTAAAATTACAGCGATATGGTCCATTATCTATCAGAGGTGATGACAGGGTATAACATCTGAACACATGCATTCATAGTTTATGAATCAAAACGGAATGTTCTATCATTTATCTGAGGTGATGACAGGGCGTGGTACACGTAGGTAGGTACTATATACCAATATTAATATATAGACTGGCAGGACCTCGGTATGATATTTTAATTATTACGACGTTTGATATATTTGTTTAAGTGCTATTGAAAAATAGTTCAATATGCAAAAAGTATAATAATCTTCATATAACTCTCTCTCTCTCTCTCTCTCTCTCTCTCTCTCTCTCTCTCTCTCTCTCTCTCTCTCTCTAATTCACTCTTTTTTTCTTTCTTTTCAGGATTTACATTTTTGCACTAAACGATTTGGACGGTCTCATATCTAACCAGAGGGTGTTGCAAGATGATAACTGTCGTACAATTAAGGAACATGGGTATTAATGTATAGATAATCAATGTTTTCGTGACGAAACTTTCTGGGTTCGAATTTTCTGGGAGGGAACTGCTTCAATGTAACGCATCTTCGTAATAACAAATATTTGAATAGTCTTTTTTTTTCCCCCAATTTTTTTTTTGTGTTTAATCACGATCAATTATTCAGTCGTAAAATTAAACCGTGGTGGCTAAGAATTAAGTTACAAGCTGAGATTATTATTATTTTTTTTTTTTTTTTTGGTTCTTGTTTTTTGTTTTTTTAGGGTTAGGGTTAGGGTTAGGGTGTTTTGTTTTCTTGTTTTTTGGGTTTTTATTGTTTTGTTATTTTGCTTTTCTTTTTTTATGTTTTCAAAGTTAAAAATCTAATTAATGATGCAATAATTACGTTACAAAATAAATTACGTTTTACAAAAAAAAAAAAACGCACTCCGGGCGATGTAAAAATAGATTTTTGAAACATATTGCCTGAGGGGTGGGAGTAAAAAATTCAATGTCAGCGAGTTTGTACCCTAAGTAAGTAAAATCATCAAATTCATTAAATGATTAAAAGATAAAATTTGAAATGTAAACTTTAAATATGTATTAAAATAAAACAAACTATATATAGATGTATAATACCAGTCATGTATTTATTAAAACTTGTTTTAAAAAACAATGAGGACTGTCTAATGTTGCATGTTCAAATTTGGAGTGTATTTATTCTATGTTATGACGATTTTGGGTAATGTGTCGTTAGCAGTGACGTAGTTTTTGTTACAGACAAAAACCGGAAGCGAATCTCCATTATTAATAGATTTGGTTTTAATCGAATTAAATGTTATGTCCCATTGAAAGTTTAATTTTATCATTTTTTTCCCTTTTACCCGTTGCTGGTAAATACTTAACAAAACTCCTTAGTTATTAAATCTTCTCAATTTTGATTTTTGAAATTCAGACATTAAAAGGAAGCTAGCTGGACCTGTGGATACTTATCAGAGATGACGACTGGGCGTGACACACGCAGGTACATCCTAGCGTATCAATATATAGCCTAGCAGGACCTGTGGAGATACCACGTTATGATAATTTAATTATTACAACGTTTGATACGTTTACTTAAGAGCTATTGAAAATACTTCAATATGTAAAAAATATAATAATCTTCATATAACTCTCTCTCTCTCTCTCTCTCTCTCTCTCTCTCTCTCTCTCTCTCTCTCTCTCTCTCTCTCTCTCTCTCTGTACATCTTTTCATCTTATCATTATGTTCGATTAAATAGATTAGCGTTATCGCTTCCGCGCGCTCCCTCCCTTTCTCTCTATTTTCCCTTACACTCTTTCTTTCTTATTATATTTTTTCTGGGTGGGATGTATTTTTTCTTCCCTTTATTTCTTTATTATAAAAACGGAATGGCCTATTATTTAGCAGAGGTGACGACCAAGAAATAAGAATTCGGTGGGTAAGCAACACCAGATAATCAGAATTCACATTCTTGCATGTCATCTTGGACGATTTGGGCGGTCTCATTTTTAACCAGAGGGTGCTGCAAGATGATAACGGTCGTACAATTAAGGAACGTGAGCATCAATTTATAGATGGTTGTTTTTCAGAGGAGTTTTAATTACTGCCTGAGTTATACTTAGAACTAGCTGATATTCCTGTCTATACCGGGTAAAACCACGTATCTTTGAGGCGTTACACAGATTCTCAAAGATACGTGGTTCAAAGTCAACTGACCTGAAAAAATGTAAAAGTTTTAAAATAGAATAATATAACCAATGCATTATATTTTTTATTCATTAATATATTAAAACTGAAATTTCATTAAATTCGGTTAATTCCTGATTTTTTGTATTTTTTCTTTCAGTGGGGGGGGGGATACGATGGTGGAATTTAGTTAAGTTCGATTTAACCCCAATGCCTCTTGCTATCTGTTACAGGCTATGCAACAAAGATTCGGCTTGAGCAGGTGTATGTGTAAGAAACATAGTCTGCATCAGTGGAGCAAATGTTTATGTGGAAGTTTAATTTCAAATTGAATTTACTTTCATAGAAATATCAGTCAAATATTATTCGAAAGGAAAAGATTCATCTATTAGTTTTCAAATATAAAATAGGATTATAAAAAGAAATCTAACGTAAAGCAAATGAGATTTCGGTGTATCTTAGTCTCGTGTCAAATATTTATATTTATTGAATAAATGAAACCAAAAGTCCGTTGTCGTTAAATACAAAAAGCATAGTGGTTAACGTGCTGGCTGGTTGCTTGTTTTGTTTGACGATATATCAACACTTTTCGAGTTATTTAATGCCAAATCAAGTCATTTTGATAAACAAAAGACTCAGGTTGCTCTTAGTACCTGCGCTCGCTTAAGTGGTCACCCAATTGAGTATTGAACAGGTTCATCGCTGTTTAACTTGGACATGCTGACTTGGTTGTTTTGTTTTACGGTATATCAACCCTTTTCGGGTCAGTTAATGCCGAATCAAGTCATTATTATATGTGGTTACTTACAGTGTCTGCTGCTGCCTAAATGGTCACCCATCTAAGTATTGAACAGGCTCATCACTGCTTAACTTTGGGAATCTAGCGGGAACCGGTGCTTTCAATATGACTTGAACGTAAGCGGTTAACGTGCTGGGCTGCGGCATCGTTCTTAGTGAACTCAAGATTGATCGTGTCACATCCTGACCAGAGAAAAGGGCTTGGGTAAATATATACAGTAACAGACCATTGTTAGTTCAATTCTCACAGGTACCTCATACTCCTGGCCTTGTGCCAAACTAAGATAAACTTAGTAAATTTCAGCATTTACATAAGCATGTATATTCTCTAGGTACCACCAAAATACGTCAGGTGATTAATTTAGGCCATATTGAAGAAAGAAACGTAAATAGATTTGAACTCCTTTTTTTAAATCTTGCAAAAAAAGAAATAACGAACATAAAGAGTTGTTACAAAAAAAAAACAGGTAATTCAAACATCAAATTATCCGATTGGGGAAAAATATCTTGAAAAATAAGGAAACCTTTTTTTTTTTTTACAACAGGGTCAATTTCTTTATTGATATTTTTAGCAGAATTCTGTATTCATGATTCTTTTACTAAAAAGCTCTCGCATGGAAACTTATAAAAATCTTCTGAAAAAAAGTAAAAATCGTTTTTTGTCGTTTCATTTTTTCATATTACATAAAATAAAATAGGGGGTAGACCTTGTAAAATAAAATATTTACCATAATATATTTTAAGAAAAACCTATTTTAGACATATTTACATCAAAAGGTAAGTAATCATGGAATCATAGAATTTTTTTTAAAAAAGCCTCTAGTCATAACTTGTTTTTGGCTATGTTAAATTTCAATTGATTTAACGGTGCAAAAATGTAAATATTGTTTTTCGTTTATAATTTTCGTTATTTCCGTAAGCTGAAAAAATGTTTAAAAATCATCAGGAGTTTTTTTTTATGTTTCTTCTTTTGAATGGACAAAACATTTTTAAGATGATATTAACGTTTATGCAAGTTTCATTGTGTTAAATATAGGGGGGGGGTAAATTTCACAGGGAAAATTGGTGGTAGCTAATATTCTCTGTGGGAGTGAGATAGCCTAACAGGTAATTGGGAAGAGAATGGAATCGGCGAACAGAGTTCAAACTCCGGCTGAGTGAGTCTGAGGTCCATTTGTATTAACTTTCTGCCTAACAAATTCTCCCGTCGACAGTACCAAATTTTCCTGGTGTATTATATATATATATATATATATATATATATATATATATATATATATATCATGGGATATTTCGAAGTTCATTATCTATTTACCTCAGAACTCATTCTATTCAAAGCAAATCCAGTAATTATTGTAATTTTAGTCTTTCTACTCAATTATAATCATATGTGCAAGATACGCTGCCAGCGGATTACGGTAGGATCACTGTGGCTGGAGAGCCGCTGTCAGCGGTTTATAGTAGGCAAAGAGTTTGATACCTTTGTGAAAGGCAAGAAACAACTTTTCCTCCAAGCTATCGGTAAACAGAAAGGAAGTTGGAACCCTTTTAGCTTTTTAATTTTTAAGCAATTTACCATAGGCGTTTTATAATAGGTAAGATTCTTGCTGTTAGTACCATGTAAATAAGTACCTGTTCTATGCTAGTTGTAGAGGAGATGGGTGCCTCCAAGTAACTCTTCCAGGGAGTCACCGTGACGTGTTGTCTAACGTGCTGAACAGTGACATCGTAGTGAGTTCGAACTCCAGTCGCGTTATTAAGTTCATATTCGGTCTAATACCATTGGGAAAGGTATGAAACCCTCATCTCCCCAGCTATAGGTTAAATAGCACAACTACTATTCTCCTACAAAGATGGCTTTAGTATTAGTTAGCCCGGGAAAGTTGAAATGCCATTAAACTAAAAAAACAAAACTTTGAAACCATATAATCATTAGTATTAGATAGAAATGCTTGAAACTATATAACTGTGGGCAAATAGTTCGTATTATATAGGAATACCCTTGGGAAAGGCATGAACCCCTCATCTTCCCAGTTATGGGTTAAATATTACAACTACTGTTCTTCTTTAAGGATGACTTTGGCATGAGATAACCCAGGAAGATTGAGATGCCATTAAACAAAGAAACCAAACAAAAAAATGTTTACGGTCAAGTCACGTTAAAAGCACCGGTTTCAGTCAGATAACCGAAATTAAGCAGCGATTACCTGTAAGCAGCCTGATATCAAAATGACTTGATTCGGCATTAAATGGCCTGAAAAGGGTTGATATGCCGTAAAACAATATAACCAACAAAAATGAATAAATAAATTAAATAAATTAAATTAAATCTATATATTGATACGCTTGTTCCTTAATCTTCTGACCGTTATCATCTTGCAACACTCTCAGGTTAAAAATGAGACCATTCAAATTGGTCAAGATCAAATGCAAAAATGTAAATTCTGTTTATCTAGAGTTGCTTATCCACCGAATTCTTATTTCTTATGAGTGTTGTCACCTCAGTTAAATAATGGACCATTCCGTTTTTATTAAAAAGAAAGGTAAGAAAAAGAACATGCCACATAGAAAATATAAGAAAGAAAGAAATCAATAAGAAAGAAGAAATCAAAAAAGAAAGAAATCAACGAAGAAAGAAAGAAAGAAAGAAAGAAAGAAGAAAGAAAGAAAGAGTGGGAACGGTAAAGAGAGCGTGTGAGCACGCGATAGCGATAACGCTAAAATGTTTCAATCAAACATACTGGAAAGATGAAAAGAAAAAAAATGATAAAGTTAAATCAAAATGATTATACTTTTTACATATTGAATTATTTCGCAATAGCTCTTAAGTAAACATATCAAACGTGCTAATTAGAATATAATACTGTGGTATATCCACAGGTCGTACTAGTAAAATAATTATAGAAAAATCTCTACTTATTCCCGTTTTCTTGAATTAGAATAGCAAATATTATTTTATAATTGAGATAAGTGCTAATAAAACTATTTTAAAAAAAATATCTTTATTCACATTAATATTATTACGTTGTCGAAACGGCTCCATCTTCTAAAATAATGAATAACAATTATAAACATTTTGGAATGTTTTCAACGTATTGCTTTTATTACATCTGACAGGTGAAAAACCTTGTGTAATTGGATTTGTATGTTTTTTTTTTGTTTGTTTGGGGGGGGGGTATTTCATTTCATTCCTGATTCTTTAACGTCTTCTTAGCTGATAACTTGTCATCAAATCATTATCCTATTTAACATGATGTAATTATATGTGAATATCACCCAAAAGGAGCCAGTTTAGCTCAGTTGTTAGAGAATTTGCCTAGTGAAGCACAAGGTTCCTAGCTCGATCCTGGTCCTCGTTAACTCAGCATGTATAGATTATAGCTATGTTGACACTAATATGGTTTCAAGTAACTAATAATGAAAAATGACGGGAGTAAACCCCGAAAACAAATCCGGAGCTGGAGACCCTACGGTGGAATAACGCTGAATATCAGTGCTACACAGCAACTCTTACAACACTGCCGTTGCTAAACTGCATAGGTTCTTATCCTTTCCTTTGGACCACAGCGGCAGTGGGGAGAGGAGGTGAGATCTGCTGCTTGGGCAACAGCACATCCTCCAAAACAACCCGCCCAAACTACGTAGTAAAAAAAAAACTACACCATCGTCTTTCAAAGACGGAAGGATGCTAACCAAGAGATTATAGCTATATTCTTTTGTTACTTATTACTAGTAAGAATAAGCAGAAGTTTTAACGTAATAAAATATATTAAATTAGAAAGACTAACGAAACTAAATAAGAACGCATATAAAAAGATTATACTTATTTTGATTATAATCTAATTTGTTTCTATATAAAATCATTCATAGGGTTTATTTTTAATACGTTGGAGAATAAAACAATAATAGAGATCAATAACACCAAGTAATTATCTATTAAACCCAGTTTTGTTTAAACCAGTATGCAAATTAACCACATGTATTATGTAAACCTTTATTTCTTAGTGATATATAAGACACATTGCAGGATTTTAAACGCACTAATAACATGGGCCGTTTTGAGGCAAACCTAACACAGATTTTCAGAGATATCGTTAATGAATATACCAACCCTTTCGCACGAGAAGGATGTGACTCAAGGTCAATTTCTTAAGCGGAATTTAACAAGTTTGAATTCATACTTTTCCTTCTCTTAGACTAATTACCTAACCAATGTTAATAGCCCAGTCTGCCTTACTATTTACCCATGGATAGAGGGACAATAGTTGGATTTATACATTTGGATTCATACATTCCCACATATATTAGCGTGAAGGGAAATGCAAACAACTTCGTCCAGGATTTGAACTCGTCTCACCGTTTCCATTCACTACATCAATAACCATTACACGACGCGCCTCTATGAAATAAAGTTATATATAATGTATTATATACAAATGACAATTATAAATTGTAACCTACTTTTTAGAAGATTGGATTTAAGACCTTAAATAATCACTACACCATGTGTCTCTACTCAATGTATATCAATTAATAATGGAGATTCGGTCTCTTTTTGTCAGCAACCGAAACTACGTGATGGCTGTAGTAATTTTTTAAAAATTTCTATGAAAAAACAATTAAGAGTCAAATTTTCATGAAAAGTTTGAAACTCATTCACCTTTAGATGAATTTAGGTTTAAAATAGTTTTTTTTCTAAAATATATAAAAGGGAATTTTTTGTACTAGATCAACACACACACACACATTTCATTTTATGAAATCCGAACAAAATATATTTTACTCGCACGATTTTAAAAATGCAAACAGCCTCCTCCGGGATAGGAACTCGTCCCGCCGTGTTCATTTTCTACGACGATAACCATTACTCAGCGCGCCACCATGAAATAAAGTTATATACAACTGACAATTATAAATCTTAACCTACTTTTTAGACGATTGGTTTGAACCGCCTAAATGACCACTATACCATGTGACTCCTCTCAATCTATATATAAGTAATTTCTCGTTTAAGAAAAAGTTTGGAATTTATTTCCCAAATTGTATGATAGAAAAGAAAAGTCAAACGGTCGATCTGGCTTTCTTGATTTAAGGTGGTGAGATGGGAAAGAATGCACTTGAATCCCTGCACAGAGAATCACAAAATTTATTCTATCAACAGTCCGACAATATTTGGTGCCACATTCTTTCCAGTCAATCTTTTTCTTTTCTCTTTCTTTTTTTCTTTGCACAAAGAACAAGTAGTTCTTTCTTACACTTAGTAAATATTGATTAAATGTATTGATGCCAGCTGTCAACACGTTGGGTTACAATAGGGCAAAAATGGAAATGGTATAATAGAGCAAGACGCCAACAGACCAAAGTGAATGGATCATTGGCCGCCGATTCTTCTTTTATAGTAAATGATATTTAATATGAAATCACTGGGTAACCTTTTCCAAAGATTGCGGACAAGTGCAATTGAATCTTGAGGGGGTGGGGGATCCAGTAAAAGAGATCTGATTACTTCAATTCTTTGGTGATTCTTTTCTGGCGTAACGTCAATGATTTGTGTGTGTGTGTGTGTGTGTGTGTGTGTGTGTGTGTGTGTGTGTGTGATAATCGAATACATTTGATTCTATTGTGTTCATGGCGCCATTTTTTGTATGTGAATTCGTTTTCCCCCATTGAATGATGTTAGTTCACAATACGTCTTATCTTAAATTTCATAGAAATTAATATCGTTATTTAGTTTGACATTAAGATAATGGTTTTCTTCAGTCCCCAATATTAATTTCAAATAAATATACTTTGTGGGGAGAGTCACAGTTGCGTTGTGGATTACGTGCTGGAGTCCAACATCGTAGTAAGCGAGTTCGATCTTCAGTCGTACTATTAGATTCAATTTTAGACTACTAACACCCCTAGGAAATGTAAGAACCCCTCATCCTTCCAACTATTCTTCTACAAAAATATAGAATGCTGTTCTTCTATTCTTCTACACTGTGCATTTTTGGTCAAATACCACTGGGAAATGTATGGACCTCATATAATGCACCAGTTATTTTATCTAAAAAGTTTTACATTTTTTTAGGTCAGTTAACTTTGAACCACGTATCTTTGAGGCGTAACACAGATTCACAAAAATATGTTGTTCAAAGTTAACTGACCTGAAAAAAATTAAAAGTTTTTAACTAGAATAACCGGTGTATTATATATTTTTCATTAATATATGAACACTGAAAATGTCATTAAATTCGGCTACTTCCCTGATTTTTTTCTTTCGGCGGGTTGACATTCGATGGTGCAAATTTAGCTCCGTTAAGTTCGATTTAACCAGATATTCTATTCAACTTATAAGAGATTATGTATCTTTCGAGCATTCATTGTTAATTCCTTTATATTAGACCTACATCAACCGTATAGGTGATAGGGCTTGACATGACCAGCCGAATGATCAGAGGGGGCCTCTCCGACCGACCGTCTATCCTAAGCAAGGACTAAAGTGGTGTGTTGTATATCATGAACAGCTCAGCCACTAGGATTCCGTCCTTAAGCATCATGACTTGCTACCCACGGCTAACAGATAACACCATTGAAGGGGATCTTACTTCTCTGCAGAGGTGCAGTCGGAATTTCTTTTGTTGTAGGGGTTTTAAATCCTATTACAGACGCCAAAATTATGTCGCAAAGTTTTACGGCTTGAACTTCAAATTGTAAAAACGATCAAATCTTTTTCTTCGTGCAGCCATCGTAGCACAGGTGGTAAAAAAGGGCAGCAACACCGATCGTTGTTTTGAATTTAAAAAATTTAAAAAAAGAATATCCAGGAAAATATTAAATAAATTGGAAAGACCTAATTCATAAAATAACATTCTGTAACATAATAGTTAGAGAAAGAGAATTGAAAACGTCAGGAATGTAAGAGTTACGTGTAGTTTAACACGGAAAGTTTTTGGATGAGTCAGCTCAACGCCACATGGCGTTTTCTTACTGGTAAAAGAGACGTCACGTGGTGAAGTGAGGAAGAGTAAGAGTGACAGGTGAGAATGTAAAGTCAGTTTGGAGAAAGTTGATCGTCTTCCTCAAACAAATTTCTTTTCTGGGCGTTCACTGATTTGTAATTTAAGTGGACTAATTCCCGTCTCACGAAATTGAATTAGAAATTTTAAAACAAACAAATATTGTAAATTCGTTATTTTTCTTAATTTTCTTAACTATTCATAAACTTGTTAATTTTTTTTTAAACAAATATTGCAAAGCTCTGAAATTAGTAAACCGGTTCACATACCTAGGTAGAAATATCTCCTCCACAGAAAGCGATGTCCATATAGGCATAGAAAAGACAAGGACTGCTACTGACAGATTATCGAGCATATGGAAATCTGATTTCTCCAGGCTATAACCGTGTCAGTGATACTGTATGGCTGTATAACTTGAACTTTAACGAAACGCTTGAAGATACACAGATATACACACACTGTCTGTCTGTCTGTCTCTCCCTATCTATCTATCTCTCTCTCTCTCTCTCTCTATATATATATATATATATATATATATATATATATATAATTAGTCATCCACAGACACGTGTTTGTTTCGACGTTTACGCCTCTTCAGTGTGACTCACTTTTTAACAGCTACCTCTAACAGGGAGCGAAACCCGACAGAATTTTCGTCTGTCAAGCTCCTTACCCTCACGGCTGTCGGAGACTGTCAGTCAAAGGCGAACAATTAATTGATACATACTTATGTTGATGTATGTTTTTACAATCACCAGAGAACTCAAGTCTGTAAACAACAGGCGAGTATATGTATATATATATATACACTCGTGAACAAAATAAATGGGCCAAGCAAGTATTATACATTTTATTGTACAAAAAGCTAAATTAAACAAAAAACAATTGAACAAAAAACAAAAACGAGTCTTATATACACAGAACAAGACATTTACTTTAATAAATGCTTAGTATGGAATCGCTTTCCCCTTTGATTTCTTTAAAAGATTAATCTTTTAACCATGCTCTCAACCAACTTGGAACACTGTGAAGAGGGGATGCTATTCCATTCATTTTGCAGAGCTTCCCACAGTTTTTCTTTGTTCGAAAAAGTTCTTCCAGCCAATGCACGAGATATGGCCCAAATATTCTCGATTGGGTTTAAATCGGGGCTTTGGCCAGGCCAAAACATCACATCAATTGAATTATCGGCAAGCTATTTCTTAGTGACTTTAGCGGTGTGTACAGGTGCATTATCTTGTTGAAAAATAATGTTATGGGATACTCCCAGCTTCTGGATACTTGGAAACAGTCCTGTTTCTAATATTCGAATGCATTCCTTTGCATTGATTGACTCCTCACATCTAATAAGTTCCCCAACTCCTGCGGCATTAAAAGTTCCCCATACCATTATCCCTCCATTCCCGTGTTTCACTGTCGTTTTTATGCAACTTGGCGATAATCTTTCTCCAGATTTTCGAATGCAGCGTTCGGGAGCATCACTAAAAAGACAAAATCTTGATTCATCGGACCAGAAAACATTCCTAAACCATTCTGTATCTTTCTTGCCATAACACGAGACAAATGTCTTTCTATCATTGATGTTCTTCTTAGATAATAATGGCTTCTTTGCGCACCTTTTTGAAGAAAATCCCATTTCCTTCAATCGTCTAGATATTGTCATTCTAGAAATGGAATTTCCATCCGCTGTTTTGAATTGTTTGCTATGGTCAACATAAGTTTTCTTTCGGTCCTTCAAAACAGTCATTTTAAGCCTGTGGTCGTCCTTCACAGTGGATTCTCTAGGGCGACCAGATCCAGATTTCCTTTTTACTGAACCTTCGATTTCGAAACTTTGACCAATTCGCTTCACAGCAGAGAGAGATGTTGTCACATTTTCTTTTTTCAAAATATCGAAAATCTGCTTGTAAGTCATATTAGACTGCCTTAATCCTGCAATTCGGTTTTTCATATCCTCGCCCAGATGCGGTCTTACCTTTTTAGGACTCATTTTTACCACTAAATTATTATATACTATAATATTAATGATCTGAAAAATAGGAATTTGCAGTTAAATTTCAGTAAATTCCTGAAAAATATCGAAAAATCTATTTTCTTCCTTCTTTCAATCTTGGCCCATTTTTTTTTTGTTCACGAGTGTATATACTGTAATTCATAATAAAATCTCCAAGACTATTTCAGCATGAACGTATTTAGAAACATGTAAGAAAAACTTGAAAGATTCCGTGATTATTGGGGGGGGGCATATTTTTTTAGAATAAAACTAATGCAGGCGGCAACACCATTTCTTGCTGTCGTGTTTTTCACATAAAACTGAGTTTGGCGCCAATTCAAAATGAAACTCGACTGAAAAAATAAATATACATACGTATATGAACTCGTGACTTGGCACAAAATCATAAACAGACCAAAGAAATATTTGCTTGATTAGTCTAAATAAATTGACAGGCTGTTCACACACACAGATATATATATATATATATATATGTGTGTGTGTGTGTGTGTGTGTGTGTGTGTGTATACACACATATATTTATACATGTGTATATATATATATGGGTGTGTGTGTGTGAATATATATATATATATGTGTGTGTGTGTGTGTGTGTGTGTGTGTGTGTATACATATATATATACATGTGTGTATATATATATGTCTTTGTCTGAGTATATATATATATATATATATATATATATATATATATATATATATATATAAGGATTAATGTTTGTTAGAGACACATGACTCTAAGTAAATATAACAAATGAATTGGATTTGTTCCCGAAATTAACAGTTAAAACTCAAAAAACTTTTCTCAATTATTCTTTGAACGTTCTACTCGTATAATAATCAATAATCGATCGTGTGTTTAGCAATCTGATGAAATTAAGTTTTCTGAACTGTATTAACTAGATGATATTTGTCACTATAGATTTGTCATCACTGTGTTTTCTGAGTATTATGTTAAACTGCATCTAATGGTGAAGTTCCAATTTTGGAGCTCTGGGGAATGTGTAGTACCCCTTCATCGCCATTACTCCTAGGTCCACTCTGACCCAGAGAGGTAGAATCTGTAAGGATTCCATCTATGGGCTGAATAAAAATAAATAAGTCTTAAAAAATGTGTTAAAAAATTGAGTTTTTAAAAAAGTTGAATACCCATCATGCATGAATAGAACAAAACGTCTTCGGCATAAAATAACCAAACAAGTGTTGAAATGCCGTAAAATCAAAACAAAACAAACCCATAATCTGGTTTCGCTCATTAGGGTAGGTCGATATCTGATATTTAAAAAAGTGAAAAATCGACCTGCCCTATTACTCAGGTAGCGTGTCTTGGGCGAGAATAGCCTGGTGGAGCACTCCCAACCATAAATTAAAGAAAAGAAATATTGTCTTTGAATTCCACAAAATGCTTCGGTCATTATCGAACTGAAAACATAAACTAGTAGATGTCATTTTTTTTTTGCAATAAAGTACTCTACTTAATAACAAGTCCTAAACATTTTCTATTGTTTGAATTCTAAAAATCTTTTCATATATTTTTTTAAAGTTGTACAGTACAAAACTAACGAAAGTTACAGAACTGTAATAGGCATA
This sequence comes from Doryteuthis pealeii, assembly GCA_023376005.1. NCBI lineage: Eukaryota > Metazoa > Mollusca > Cephalopoda > Myopsida > Loliginidae > Doryteuthis > Doryteuthis pealeii. Next base: position 87,280,018 of record CM042149.1, read on the forward strand.
GCCGATCCCCCGACGTAAGCGGCAAAGAATCACCTGTGCTATGCACGAGAGACCCGGATGGGACGAGACGTAATTTGCATGGCGGCTAGGCGAGCTGTATTAAAAACGGGCAGTCGCTGACACTGGCAGAACGAACCAAGTGGGGACGAAGAGAGTGGTAAAATTCGGTACGAAGGACTACTGTAATTGTTTAGGCAGAAAGACTGTTGAGGGAAAGGGATTACTGTGGTTGATTGAAAAGACTCAAGTTCAAAAGACATTTTTCAAGCTATTTCGGCTTCGTGATGACGACAGCAATGATCAACAGATCTCATTAGGGCCACATCAAGAAGCGATTCAACTCGCTGTGCCACGTCTCCGAAGAAGCCCAAGATGAAGGAGGCCGCCCCGCAGTTGCTACGTGTGTGATGATGATAACAGGGGGGGGTGTAATGAGCATAGCCGATTCCCCCGACGTAAGTATTTTCTGCCACCACGTGGCGGCAGAAAAGACGGTTGCAGAAAAGGAATTACTGTGGTTGGTTGAAAAGACTCAAGTCCAAATGACATTTTTCAAGAACAGAAAGATGAATTTGCTTAGTCAAAAAAGTATTGTTTATGAAAAAGTTTTAAATGAGTAAAATATCATTTTCAGTAATTTCGTTTATCTGACTAATTTACTCATTTTTGTTTTACATTAATTGAATATTGTATACTTTTATATACAGTAGTACCTTGACTTACGAGTTTAATTCGTTCTGCGTGTAACTCAATTCTCTCGCATATCAAATCAATTCTCTCCGTTTAAATTAACTGAAATACCATCAATCCGTTCCAGACCACAAAAAAACCCACTCTACTTTTGTTCAGCTTCTTTTAATTAAAAAAATAGCAGAGTGTTGTATAAAAATATGATAAAATAGAATGTAATTAATAATGCGATTTAATATGTTTTAATGTTTATTATTTTATAAATAATATTTTTCTTTCAAGTAATAAATTTGGAAACTTAAATGTTTTTAGTGAACCTATCAACATAAGCGTATCTGAAGCTCGCTCATACCTCACATTTTAGCTCTCAACACAAACCAAAAAATTGACAGAGTGATAGCTCCTAACTCGGATAGCTCGTAAGTTGGGTCACTCGTAAGTCAAGGTAATTCTATATATCTAATCGAACTGTTCTTATTTCCTTGAAAGACGGAGAACGTAACAATATTTTTCTAGTTTCTTCGTTTTTTATTTATATATTTTTTGTCAATATAATTAGGAAAATTCTATTAACTCTTCTGAGTATTCTATCAATATTTTAGCTGTTTAACTTAATATATTAAATTATCATTTGAATTTCTGATTTTTTCCCCATTACAGTTTATTCTAATTGATTAATTTTCGAATATGATTTTTATGATTATACAATTCTATAATGAACTTAGACTGTTTAACATATGCAAAAATGATTAAAGTTTATTGTCCAATGGTGAATGGATGTAATATCATTTGAATCTATTGTTAACTTATAACTGAATTAATCAATATCGAAAAACGGTTTCTGTTGAAGAACGATATCTGGTTGAATATATGGGGATTAAAATAAAACCAAAATAAAATTAAAATAAAAAAGACAAACTCCCGTGGGTCTTCACCGGAAGAACCTTCCACGCATGTGCGAGAAAAGGGACCGACTTCCGACTCCCAAGAGAATATCTCGGCCATTCTAGTTCAGGGCGTAACTAGGTCTAGTCGCTCCTACTGGTCAGGGAGATATTCCCTTGCCACAGGCGGCTATGACCGGGAATAAAGCCTAAGTCATAAAATCACCTTCTGTCTTTGTCTCATTCTTTTTCGTTCCTTAAATCCGTTCCTTTTCAGCGCGATCACCAAATGAGATGGGGTAAAAAGCAAAACCCCTAAGAACACCCAACAAGAATATCCAGCTACCTTTAAACTTTTAAAACACCCAAAACTTCTTGCAACCCCATAAATATATTGTTTTCTCGTACGGAATAGATATAAGAATAATTCACGATTAAATCATAACAAGAATATTTCATTGGCTGAAAAAAACTAATAGAATATATGTGTCTGTTGAATATAGGCGCCCAAACTACTGGGCGCGTCACGTGATTACTATGTCAAATCACAGATAGACTCTCCCACTTTTAACTCCATACATAGAAATAGACGTATTTTCCTGAAGAATCATCTTATTCCACAAATAATATGGAAAACTCAACAAGGTTATCGTTATCTTGTTAGTCCAGACTTCCAATATCTTTTTACTTATCTATATATTAATACTCGTGTTCCTTAAAGATACGACCGTTATCATCTTGCAACATCCTCTGGTTAAAAATGAGACTGTCCAAACCATCCAGGATGAAATTAAAAAATGTAAATCCTTATTATCTGGTGTTACTTATCCGTTGAATTCTTATTTATCATGAGTGTTGTCACCTCAGGTAAATAATGGACCATTCCATTTTTATTACAAAGAAAGAAATAGAAGAAAAAGGACATTCAACGCAGAAAAAATACAATTAAAAATGAAAGAAAGAAAGAAAGAAAGAAAGAAAGAAAGAAAGAAAGAAAGAAAGTGTAGAGGAAATATAGAGAGAGGGATGAGCTCGCGGAAGCGATAACACTAATTTGTTTCAATCGAGCATTAGGAAAAGATGAAAAGAAGGAAAAAAATAAAAAGTGAGAGAGAGAGAGAGTTAAATCAAGATTATCATACTTTTTACATATTGAACTATTTCGCAATAGCTCTTAAGTTAACATATCAAACGTTGTAATGATTAAATTATCATACTGTGGGATATCCACAGGTTGCGCTGATGCGTTCTAGATTATTTTTAGTGTCGTCTAATTGTCGACACTAGCGATTGTTTCTAAGGTTATCCTTGTGATCCTTGAGATTAATAAATACTGTTTTTCCTTTCACTAAATCTACAAATTTAGTTAGACAGTCTGTTGACAATTCTATTAGATTTTATGTTTATGTTATCTCCATGTATTGGGAGCGGCTTTCACATACCTAGGCAGTAATATCTCATCAACAGAAAGCGATGTTAATACACGCATAGGGAACGCATGGTCTTCTATAAACAGATTGTCAGTCATATGGAAGTCCGATCTCACTGAAAAGCTAAAGCGACAATTCTTCCAGGCCGTAGGTGTATCAGTGCAACTGTACGGCGGCACCACCTGGACCCTAAAGAAGCGAGTGGAGAATAAACTAGACGGTAGCTGCACAAGAATACTGCGTGCAGTCTTAAACAAGACGTGGAAACAACACCCCACGAGAAAACAGTTGTACGGCCACCTACCCCATATCACACAAACCATCCGTGTAAAGCGAATGAGACACGCCAGGCACTGCTAGAGAAGCAAAGACGAACTCATAAGTGACGTTCTTCTGTGGAAGCCAACACGTGGGCACGCCAGCGTGGGCCGACCAGCAAAGACATACATTGACCAGCTCTGTGCAGATACTGGATGCCGCGCAAAGGACCTCCCAGGTGCAATGAATGATAGGGAAGGTTGGCGAGAGATTGTCATAGATATCCGTGCTGCCAGCGCGACATGATGATGATATTGCTTTTATATTGATAGCAGAATCTAATAATGGTTATATAGAGATGGCACAACCTATAAATTTGCTTACGGTCAAGCCCCGTTGAAAGCATTGGTCCCCAAAGCTAGATCCCCAAAGTTAAGCAGCGATGAGCCTGTTCAATACTGAGATGGGTGACCATTTAAGTAACATCAGGCACTGTAAACAACCTGCTATTAAAAAGACTTGATTCGGCATTAAATAACCCAAAAAGGTTTAATCTGACGTAAAACAAAAACAACCAGCCTTAATAGAAGAGAATGCAGAGGAGATACAAAGAAGAGCTTATACATTGTTGTATAAGAGAAATGTCCTATTAAGAAAATAACCTTTTAGTAGATGAAGTCTTGATGCTGGTAAAAGAGGATATTATAAACATTTACATGTTGAGCATGTTCTCGCGTGTCATGTGACGCGAAATACTGGGAGGTACAAAGCCCCCTGGTCCTGTAGGTAGGAGACGTAATTGGTGCGTGTTACCTCTGTGAAAGCTGGAAGGTGAAAGAGTCTTTTGACTGTACTGCTTCCATTTTTATAAGGCTGCTTGCTACGCCACCTAGCGCCTAATGGCAGATACGGGATATAATTACCTCTCGTGTCCCCTATTAGTCGAGATATGTCATTCCAATACTACGAAAGCTTCTGCAAACGAGCTTAAAAGGCATGTTTCTTCTCCACCAATCTCCGACAGGCACACGATGTTACAATTTATGGTGTCATAAATTGTTGACAGACCCTGTAGTTAGTTTGAAATAGGTTCGTTGGAGTTAAAAGTGTAGGTGAGTAGATTTCCGTTGGATGACCCCAACTGACCCCTAGAGAGGCGCGAATCTCGCGCGTGATGAGAAACACGTGACTAGTTAGATTAGGGATTCAGCCCGGCCGTCAAAGAACTTAGACGTGAGGCCGGTCTCCCCGCGCAATGATATGGGCTAGACTAAGTAAAGAAGCTTCAGATGCTAAACAAACAATCTCCTTGGTCTAGCGCTAGTGAAAAGGGGATAGACTCCTTCGCTGTCTGGCTGATACCGACTTTAGGCCACCCCGATTACTTTACTTTACTTATGGAGGCGCGTGGTGTAATGGTTACCGTTGTAGGAAATGGACTCAGCAAACCAATTTCAAATCCTGGACGAGGCTGTTTGCATTTCACATAACGCTAATATCCATGGGAAAGGTATGAATCCAACTTTTTCCCTCCAACTATTGGTAAATATTAGAGCAGACTGGCCTCTTAAAGCTGGGTTAGGCAACCGATCTAGGAGAAGGAAAACTCTGTATTCAAATGAAAGGGTCTCTCTTCTCATTAGTCAAAACTACTTTGAGAGCTCCCCATCCTCCTCCTGTTGTATTTATTAATTTATTTATTTAAACAAAGAAGGGGTTGGAAAATTCCGGAACCTTGTGTAAATCATGGCAATAATTAAGTCATCACTTAATGTTTCTCCAGCATAAAATACATAAACAAACCTATGTATTTAATAGTTTAAAAACACCAGTCTCGCTACAGCTGTCAGTGGACGAGGGGATAAGATATCAGGCAGGCAAACAGCCAGTCTGATTTCGACCCTAGCCAAGGATAGCTGTTGTGTCTAGCCACACACACACACACATATATATATATATATATATATATATGTGTGTGTGTGTGTGTGTGTGTGTAGATAAAAAGGTATGAAAACATACAATGTTGTTAAAATGAATATATTTTTATATCATTTTGATTACTAATATTGACAATATTTCGATTTATAAAAAATCGTCATCAGAGCATAATGATAATTAGGTCCATTTTTTAGATGTAAATGTTTTTAATCCGGATTCATCGAGAGAGAAGCAGAACATAATTCAAATTCAAACCGGAAGCATTGTTTTTAAAAAAAATCGTGTAAGCCATGCGATCGCTTATATATATATGCCACAAGGACATCACGTGACCATTATTCAGTTTAGGGGAAATCTATAATTATTTCCTGGTACCCGAAACTAATGCTACTTAAAAAGTATTGTAATGAAAGTGTTACTGACTACATTATGAGAATAGAAACGACTTTAAAAGCTTTTAAAGTCGTTTTTATCCAACTCACGATTCAGTAATAATTTATTACTAATAAATAATTACTGAATTGTGAGTTGAGCCCTCGCAGGATGCCCCATTAAAATCCCCATGTAAAAAAAAAAGATCTTGCGTTGATCCAGACACTTTAAATAAAAAAAATTAATGTCTACTATTTACAATATTAAATGCAAAAAATCTATGCTGTTATAATTTAAATCTTATTTTTTAATTATCATCACGAATATAAATCAAATCTTCATTATTTTTACTTAAAAACCAAGCCTTGGTGATATTGTAAATGTGTATATATATTTACTTTGTCGTAAATTGTTTTATTTTCGTAGTTTCCACCGTACATACATATATACATATATACTAACTGCCCTTTATATATATATATATATATATATAGATGGTCTGAACTTTGTTAGACCGGAGAGCCAAGAGGAAAGGTTGTCAGAAGAAACACGAGACTTCAAATTGCTAAAATAAGAAATATTTGCTCCTAGAAGAATTAGACATTGCCACCAAGAAAAACTCCGATAAAAGAAGTTGGTTGGTTGGTTGGTTGGTTGGTGGTTTTAACGGCATATCAACCCGTCTAGGATTATGTCATGCTTAACGGGTAGGAAGTAGTACATGTGGTTATTTCCTATAAGTCTAACATAAACAAAGGGGAACCACTCTTAATTGATAAATCATTTATTTATTTTCCCATTAAACTAACACTAACCCTAACCCTAAACCTAAACCTAAACCTACCCCTAAACCCTAACTTAACCCTAATCCTAACCCCTAACCATAATCCTGTCTTCTTTTTTCCTATTAGATCAATAAATAAATGAATAATTTTTCAGTCAAGAGTTTTATGTTAGACTTATAGGAAATAACCGTATGTGTTGTGTATTTATATTCATACTTTTTAGTAATTGGTTTTAATAATGTGTTAGCGATAAAAGTTAAATGTTAAAAAGTTAAAAAAGATATTTGTGATAAAAGAAGTGATGCAGTCCAGAAACCAATTCTGAATTATTCAATGCTGATTAGCATAGAACAAAAACGCCAGACAAAGCTCCTCACAGTGTCTTTTTTTTCTCCAACCTAATGTGCAAAATATACTTCTCTTCGGTATATATAATGATAAAACATTTCTTATTGTTAACGGAGTGTTGTCTCGTTTTTAGAGTTGCTAACAACTACGACCACTCATATTCACTAACCTTCCAACCCGTCACAAAGACGTTCCGACCAAGTTACGTCGATTCCGGTTCAGCAGACCAAAGAAAAACCAATGTGGGCACAGAAAGCATCGACAGAGGAAACTAACCGGAGACACAGGTGGTAGTCACGGAAATAAGTCATATCATCAATTACCGTGACAAACGGAGAATCACAATATTTATTTCCATTTATGGAGTTAAACAAATGACAGCCTTTCTGTGATCGGGCAAAGCAATCACGTGATGTGCCCAGAAGTTTTGGCGCCGATATTCAATAGATACCAGTTCCATGAGCAGTTGATCAGAAATTATCTCTGAGAATTATTGACTTAATATCCTCAATTTCCCACTCCATCAGACTATTCTCTCATATTTAACTCTATATATAGAAAGTACATTTATATTGTTAGTCATTAGTTTGTTGTTTACTAAACCGTTAGAACTGAACTAAGTTTTAATCCATTTACTTGTTGTTGTCTTGGAATAAATGCCATAATAACACGATAGCGTCTTTTCGACCCAACGTACGTAAATGGCCAAGATAAATTGGCCACTTAGATTTCATATCTGGTCTGGTTTCCATTGAAAAATAACCTATTCCAACGACTTCATTATCCTTCCTGGGCCCATAACCTGTTGAGCTTGCAATATTATTCGTGGAATAAGTGTAAAGAAGAAGGTGGAAATGAGTAAAAATGAAATAGGAATCTTTAGAGAAAGAGTAGGTATTTTATTTACCCGATCCGTTCGCTACAGGTAGGATGTGACACAATATTGTGAACCATTACACCACAATGGGATGCCAATTCACAGAGAAAGAATTCTTTATACAGGGAGGCAAAATATAAGGGAGATAATCGTCCGAGTTATCGAACTTGGTCCCATTCGCTTAACAGATATGAAACTTACTTTTTAAAATGATAACGGAATTTGTTAATGTAAAATAAATCATTATATTTGAATTAGCGAGTAATTAGTTCAAAGCTAACACCCGCATTCCTATAATGCATTATGTTATCCAAAAGAGTGTAACCTAACACAGAACATTCGGTAGGGAAAAGACATGGTCAATTTATGTAGGATTAGAACATTTAATAAAAACAACATACAAGTACAACATGCTTCAGTCCCAAACCAACAAAAATGACAGAAAGGTGTTGCATAGAACAAAAGAAGTGTAGCAAGATAAATAAACACACTTTCTGATATTCCTTTGGTTTGGGAACAAAGCAGGCACGCGTGATTAGTCGCTGTGGAACGAGAGGCTCACGTCTGTTTCGTTCCGAGTTGTGTCGGACCAAGAGAAAGATCTAAAGGCTTGAATTGTCACGTGACCAACTGACACATCTAAAAGTCGAATGACATAGGTTGGAAGTATCCATTTACTCAACTACTCAGCCACGGGCAGGATGTGACACAAGGACAATTTATAAATGGAGTAATGCTGATTTGAATTCAGTGTTCCTTCTTTTAGACTGGCTGTCCTAACAATATTAAAGAACCTAGTCTTCTCTACTATTTACCCATAGCTGGAGGAGAGAACAGGGATATTCATGCCATTCTCAGGGAATTATCATGAAGTGAAACACAAATAGCTTCATCCAGGATTTGAACTTGGATTACCAATTCCACTTTTTATGACAATAACCATTACACTAAGTGCAACTCCTAAAAAGGATGGAAGTATTTACCCAACCCCTCTGCAATGGACAGGATGTGACACAAGGTCAATCTTTAGCAGAGTAATGCTGGTTTGAATTCTGAGTTTACCTTTTTCTGTCGCCCAAACAAGATTAAAGAACCCAGTCTGCCCTACTATTTACTCATAGCTGGAGATAGAACAGTTGGATTCAGGTTTTTCCCAAGTGAAACACAAACAGCCTCATTCAGGATTTGAACTCAGATTTCCAATTTCATTTCTTACAACTATAACCGTTATGATAAGTGCGCCTCCTGAATATATTAAAAGTAGATTCAGCTTAGCAGAAGAAACAAAAATATTCTCTTTATATTTATTTATTTTCTTTATTTTCTTAACCAATCAAATCTGTTCCCTCCAAAACTTTAAAACCATTTTCTGGTGCTCATACAAACAGATAACAAAATTCTAAAAATCAAAATCAAGTCAGTGACTTTCAAATACTGAAGGAACCCAGTTCACTCAAATCAGTAACGTTTCATTACAGGTGATTTTGAGAGACAAAATAAATTCAAACGAATTCCTTTTTTTTTTTTTAATGCAAACAAATATTGTCTGATCCAATTTTAAAGGATAAATCCTTTTGTGTGTATTTCTGCGTGCCTGTCATTTCAAACGAGGCTTTCTTAACCAAAAAACACTGTCACCAATAATCGATGGGATTTCATTGGATGTTAACTGAATCCATTTATTGTTCAATATCTTCCTCTTTTGTTTTTCTCAACCGCTTTTTTCTTTTTCTTTTTTTCCAAAGAAAATGTTAATGTAAGGGAAAGAACTCAATTGAGTTATCTCCCTTACATAACAATTTTCAAAATATTAATCATTCCACCATGGGTCTGGTACAAGGTTCATTTTTAAGCGGGGTACTATTTAAATTCAGTTTTCCTTCTTAACCGATTGCCTAACCAAGGTTATAAATCCAATCATAACTACTATTTATCCATAGCCTGGGGGGGGGGACTGATGAATTCATGTCTTTTCCATGGGCATTACCACTAAGTGAAGTCTGTAATTTGGGGTAGTATACAGAGCCCAAGGCAATACCAAAGAAAGTCCTGGAAAGCATGCAACTGGAATCTTTGACTCGAGGCCGATATATAATGGCCTAAATACAACTAACCTACAAATTTGGAGAAAAATGTTTCCTTCTCCTAGACTGGTTGCGTAACAAATGTTAAAGGGCCCAGTCTGCACTACTATTTATTCATAGCTGAAGGGAGAATAGTTGAATTCATACATTTCCCAAGGGTATTAGCGCTTTGTGAGATGCAAACAGCCTCGTCCAGAATTTGTTGGTGATATTGAATAATTAACAAATTAGCAACTATAATTATTAGTTGAAATTAATCATTATTCCTTATTGATCAGAAACGCCGAAACCTCTATATTAATAATAATAATAATAATATATTTTGGCATTTATTATGAATAACAATAATAATAATATTGTCATTTTTATCTGTAGGAAGCTTCTTTGTACCTCATTTCCGAATAAATAAAAAGTTTGTTTGGAGTGAGAGCACGTATGTGCTCACTTCAAATAATCTGTATCTCTATTGTGTGTATAAGTTCTATTTCAACGCGCATAGGTATTCTAGGTTTACACTTGCACTACCCAATTTGTCGTCTGCTACGAATTTTAAAAACGAATTAAAATTAATTAAATCTATTATTTAAGGTCAAACTTTTGTCTAAAACGATAAGTAGTAATTATGACCATCATTAAAAAAAGAAAAACATCATTATATTAGCAATTTATTTTTAATAGATTTAAAACGATTTGTTTTGGTCAATTTTGTTCGCCGACGCCATTTTAGTTCTTTTTAAGTGGTTTTATTGGCTTGTTTATAAATTTAATGTAACATTCGTTATTGCAAAAAACTTTACCAAAAATCAGGGAATTATCCGATTTTAATGAAATTTCCAGTATTGATTTATCAATTAAGGAATTTTATAATGCATCAGTTATTTTATTTCAAAACTTTAATTGAATATTTTTGTTATGAAAAATTAATATATAAAATGCATTTAGAATAAAAAATATTCGGATTTTAAGTTTAAAATGTTATATTTTTAGATTCTAGAAATAAATATCGATTTAATGCAAACCTTACTTTAGTCAATCAAAGTATACGTTTTGAAGAAAAACTCTATTGAAAATGTAGGCCCCCCCTTTTTTTAAGTAGAAAAAAATATCGACGTATAATTTCTTTCTTTTATAAGATAATAGCCAATTAAATAATTATCGAAATGAGTAAAAAAGAAATCTCAAAAAAATTAATTATCTATTATTTTTTTACATTTTATATTCCGATTTTCAGTATTTATTTTCTTATAAAATATTCCACTTAAATTTTTTTTCTTCTATTTACAACTTCGGTCTTTCATCTTTTTATTTCTACTGTAATTAGTATCAATCAAGGACCAACTCGCCAATATTTGACACCCCCAACGTAAGGGGGGGGGGGTCAAAATTAAGTGACCTGAAAAAAATCAGAAAGTTTTGAAATAAAATGAATAATGCATTATAAAGATCATTCATTGATAAATAAACACTGAAAATTTCATTAAAATCCGATAATTCCCTGATTTTTGGTAAATTATTTTCTGTAGGGGGGCTAAATTCATTTTGTCAAAAAACACATTTTAGGCTAATTTTGGGTATACCTATTTTACACACCGAGAAGCGACACTTTGATTCTAAGCAGAGTGCACAAATACTACACGCTGATCCTAATAATTTAATAGTCGTTTTATTATAACAAACACTAAGACAACAGAAACGGGTTTTTGAGCAATACAAAAATTGTTTCACGTTTTAAAAAAATAAAAAAATTGATAAAATTTAATTAGCACATAAAATTTACGTATAGTGTTAAAACGTTCACCAAAAAACATTTAATTTTCGAAATTTATTCCGTCAAAGAAATTCCTGTAAGTATGAGGGGATAAGTATCGGTGATGTTTCATACTGTCTTTGTTTTAAGCTTTAAAAATTCACGTATAGTGTTAGTTAATAAGTTCACTAAAAATATTTAAGTTTCCAAATTTATTACGCCAAAGAAAAATATAATCTGATTTAATTCATACAAAAATAAACATTTAAACATATTTTCACTTTAATTATAACATATAAGTTGATTATATTAATTACAACACATAAAATTCACGTATAGTGTTTATAAGTTCACCAAAAACATTTAATTTTTGAAATTTATTACGCCAAAGAAATTCACTTAAATATGAGGTGGAAAGTATTTGTGATTCATCTATTTCAACGATGGTCGGCTTAGCAGCATCATCTAATCTTCTGGTGATATCCTGGGGGTTTGCTTCAAGGTGCTTCACGCAGACCTCACGGATGAAATTACACCAATCAACAACAGTTTGTTTGCTGCATGTGGCTTCCCGGGCAATTTCTTTTTGTGGGGTATCTCTGGCCCAGAGATACAAAATAATCACCAACTGGGATAGTGTCAAATGACTTTTATCAAAAAAAGAGTCGGCACGAATAGATTGGGTGAAATTATGAATACTACACCGCCAACGAAATCCGTCAACTCCCTGGGCATAAGCATTTATTCGGCACGGATTTCCACAAACACCGCATGACACATTATTTCGCAATAAACCTAGGCGTGCTAAAAACTCCATTGCTGATTTATTGTCCTGAATTGCTGGAATAATGTTAACAAATCGAAATTGTTTCTTGCGAACTTGTTCAGTATTTAAAACATCTTGGGACAAAATTTGCGGATTTATACGAGGCATGACGAACTAAAAGAAGAAAAAAATCCCGACTCTAAACTTGAAATTTACCCTACACTCCTGTTAGACTGGATTTTATTTCTTACTTTATTCAAAAGACTCGTAAACTTCCTGATTGATAGAAAACAGAATTGGCCATGCAACATAAAACAGGAAGTTTGCCAGCGTTCTGTTAAAGGGAGATAAATCAGGGCGTTCCAGAAAGGGAGATAACTTATAGACAATTAAATTTAATAATACTGACGTTGATTTCATTTAAAATAAAACTAGCTGAACTGGTAATTATATTCCACAGTTTAATTAGTGCTGTGGTACCTTGACTTACGAGTTTTCCTAGTTACGGGTTTTCACTCGGTTGATCTTTTTTCTTTGTGTTGAAAGCTAAAATTTGGTGTTTGAGGTTACGCTTATGTAAATATGTCCAATTTTATAAAAGGGACATAATCAAGAGAATTTCAAATTTTTCAATTTTAAAACAATTACAAAAAAAAAACCAGGTAATTGTTTAATTTTAATTAAATTTTTAGCACTGTATTCATTAAAGACTCAATTTTATAATAAATAATCTATTTTATAAAAAAATAAAAAAACTTAACAAGAATTTTTTTTTAATCAAATAACTTTGGTTATTTGAATAAAAAAAAATCCAATCTATGATCTTTACATTTCAAGAAAGATAAAGAATTTTAAAAAACAGTAGATTACATTAAATTTTTTTTTCAAATGTTATCATCTGAAAAAAGTTACTTGAAGATTTAAAAGTTATTTTCTTAAAACTCAAAAAATGAACTTTGTACTGTGTTTTCTCTAAAGTATTTTCTCTAGTTCAATTGAACTATTTTTATTCACTGAAAAATTTAAAGGGAATTTTAAAAACTCTGAAATGTAGGATGTTGTAAACAATATTTCTTCATGAATAAAATTTCAAAAATTTTTAAAAATTGAAATAGATCACTAAGTAGGCCTGAGTCTATTCTAGTAGTGACCAGGTTTGAATTCAGAGTTTTTCTTCTCCTAGACTGGTTGCCTAACCAAGGTTAAAGAGCCCAATCTACCTTAATATACACCCATAGCTGGAGGGAGAATAGTTGGATTCATACCTTTCACAAGGGTATTAGTACTACGTGAACTGTGGCTTCGTCCAGGAATTGAACTCGGGACAAAGAGTCCATTTCTTGTGACTCTAACCAGTACACCACAGTGCTTCCCTAAATAAAGATTCATTTAATCTATCTAAAAATGATTTAAAAAATCCAATTTTTGCAACAAATTTTCCGAGATTTTTATATACTTAAAAATTATCACTAACTATTCTTCTTTTGTTGTTTACATAAGACAACTGTAATCTTAAATAAAAATGGGGTTTTCATCCTTTTTAATGAAAAATACCCAGATTTTCACGATGTTTCAGTGCACATGTCCTTGTTGTATTGTTATTTTTTCTAATTTTGTTTTGGCTACAGAGGACAAATGTGGCGTATGAAACTGAAATATCTTTGCTCAATTTTTTCCATAAGTGTTGATATTATAAGTTCATACAATGACTGCTGTTTGCAAAGCAGAATTGCTTCCAACAAAGCCACAGCACTGAGTCTTTCAAAGCCTCCATGCTTCCTGTAGTCCGCCGACACTATACCTGATGCCACTCTCCACATACATATGCACACATGCACACGCATACATGCATATTACTACTGTAAACTGTTCATGTTCCTGACACTAATACATTATTCTGTGTACTTGACATGAGACTTTGATGGGTTGTGGTGCACCTGAGCACTGTACACAATAAATTTCATTATCATTATTTATTATTATTATCAAAGCCTTCATCAGATGATGACTCTGGGCCCAGGCATGGTTTCAGGGCTGAAGCATCATTACCACTAGTCCAGAGCACCCCACCAGTATGTCACAATACCACTAGATTTTGTTGGATTGTCATCATTCTATGAGATTGCCATATCCATACTGATGCAGTTACAACCTTATCTTGGATTTCTTTCATGTATTTCCCCTTGACTGATAGAGAAAGTCCAAGATTAGTCAGGAATGTGGAGGTTGAGTAGGTAATGATACCTCACCATCCGACCCTGATAGGAAATACGGTTATTTCCTATAACTCAAACCTAAAAAAGGAGAACCACTCTGAATGTTAATTAATCTACCCATTATTTTACCATTAAACTAACCCTAAACCCTAACCCTAAACCTAAACCAGTCTTCTTTTTTCCTAGTAGATCAATAAATAAATAAATAATTTATAAAATTCATTCAGAGTGGTTCCCCTTTTTTAGGTTGGAGTTATAGCAAATAACCGGAAGTACATTTGTTATCCAACCATTTCCGCTGGTTAACAACACCAAACTCTGTTAAGGGAATGGGACCAAGTTCGATAACTCGGAGAATTATCTCCCTTACTCTCTCTCTCTCTCTCTCTCTCTCTCTCTCTCTCTCTTCTCTCTCTCTCTCTCTCTCTCTCTCTCTCACGACCACCTAAAAGAAAAGTCTGTTTGATTAATAAGGACATTATAACATGTAGTATAAACTAGCCAAATGATAATGAAAAGTTGTAGTTTTTTTTTTTAAGTATAGAATACTTTTTAAAATTACATTAAAAGAAAAGAAAGACTTTTATTGATTAAAAAAAAGGGACCATATGACCTTTAGGCACCCCTTTTGCAATCTTGTTTCATAAGGACATTTTTTTCATTTACACCGTCAAAATCCGGTTGTTTGTTAGGGGTTAGGGTTAGGGGTTAGGGTTAGGGGTTAGTTTTATAATTAAAAAAAAACTCATCTGTTAACAAACAACCGGATGTTGCAGTGTAAATGAAAAAAATGTCCTGATGAAACGAGATCAAAAAAGGGGAGTCTAAAGGTCATATGGTCAACAAAAAAAAAAAGAAAGAAAGAACAAACAAACAAACAATAAACAGATAAAAAAAGGTTTTTATTTTAATGATTATTCCTTTATTTCAGGAGGTCATGGCTCTCTTGTATAATATATTCATCGATAAAGACTACTCTTTCTCTATGAACACGTGATTTATCTTCCTTTGTCGTTTTTACTTATTTCCACATTTTCCTTTAGCCATATTCAATAAATAATATGGTAAACTCAGCCGGTTATGGACACAGGAAGGGTAACAGAAGTCGGAGGAACAGCTGATTTTTTTGATGGAGATGAAAAAAGATACGGAATCTGCAAGACTAAATTCTTAGGTCATTTATCTTTGGTCATTTCTAGTCAGTTTCAAATTTTGCTGTTTGACTCTTATTCCACAAATGATATAACAAACTCAAAAAGGTCAATTTTTTTATCTTGTTAGTCCCCCCCCCCCACTTCAATATCTTTTTACTAATGTATTTCTTAGTAAGATTTAATAGTCAACTCTGGCGGTTCTAACTAAAATTATCCTTGTAATATATACATTCTATATCATTATATAATTATATCTTTAGCCTAGTCAGTAGAGTAATTCCCTAGGAAAACTCTGAATTCAAACTGTAATCCGTTCAAAAATTAACCTTGTGTCACACCCGTAGCGGAGGGGTTGGGTAATTACATACATCATACGAATTATTAATGTTTAGAAAAAAAAAAAATTGTAATATAAGGAAGATAACTCGGAAGAGTTTTCTCCCTTGCATTAATTTTTTTTCTTTGAAAAAGAAAAGATGGTTGAGCGAAAAAAAAAAAAAAAAGAGAAAAAACACAAGAAAGATATGAAACAATGTAGAGATTCAGTTAACAACCAACGAAATCCTATCGATTATTGGTGACACTGTTTTTTTGGTCAAGAAAGCCTCAGTTAAAATGACAGGCAGATTAGAATGCGGAAACACACACAAAAGCATTTATCCTCTTAAAATGGATCAGACAATATTTGTAGGAATTAAAAAGCTTTTACTCACGGATTTATTTAAATCACATATTAAAAATCTAAAAGCTGATTAAAATATCTGGAATATACCTGCACTGAAATGTTGGGGAGACGGCTATAAAAGCTTCAAATAATAATTGCAACTTCTATTCCATAACAGTTGTAGTATTTTGCAAATGTGTCGTCTAGAGAGAAAGTATTTTGGATAACAACAATAAATAATGCATCAAATTTGCTCTGAAATATCTGTTACGTTTGTAAATTAAAAAAAAGACAACAACAAAATAATGAAATAAACTCAATAAAAAATGAAACAATTTACTAATTCAAGGCTTGGAATCATTAATTTTGAGAAACATCTTATTATAATAGAGATTGTGTGTCTGTCTGTCAGTGACCGAAACTATGTCAGTACCCAAGTCACAATTCTCTGATTTACGTTGCATTCTCTATGATTTTATTTTTATTCAAACCTCAATTATTAATAAAATTGTTTTACATCATTAATACTGTTGGCCTTATCTACATGATATTTACTGCATACCCCACATGTACAGGTTAGGCACAAGGCCATATTAATGTGGTACCACCCACAAACCGAAGCTCATGGGTGGCAGGTGCAAAAATTGCGTTGGTCCCTTCGGCATTCCCTCTCAAGAAGGACGCCTCAGGCACTAGGCAATAAACCCAACCCTGCCCTTTAAATCGAGGGGGCAGGTTTTGCCTGGGGAGAGGTATTTGCCACTCATCCCACTTATGAGGGTGTGACACAAGGACATTTTTATGTGGGCCCACCCACAAGCTGAAGCTCATGGGTGGTAGGCACAAAAAATGTGTCGATCCCGTCGGCATTCCACTTCAAGGGGGCACCTCAGGTGCTGGGCAATAAACCCAGCCCTGTCCCTTTAAATCGAGGGGGCAGGTATTGCCTGGGGTGATAGCCCCCTGTGATCAACGCTATTAACATGTAATGATCCAGGGCTGAAGCCACTGGACCCCAACTCCGTTGGGCGGATTTACAAGTATTTGCCTCATACCCCACGTATGGGCTGGGCACAAGGCCTCGTTTTAATGTGGGCCTGCCCACAAGCCAAAGCTCATAGGTGGGAAAGAACAAAAATTGCGTCGATACCTTCGGCACTCCCCTACAAGGGGGGAGCTCAGGCACTGGCAATAAACCCAGCCCTGCCCCTTTAAATCAAGGGGGCAGGTATTGCCTGGGGGGACAGCCCCCTGGGATTGACGCTATTAACTTGTAAAGATCCAGGGCCAAAACCACTGGACCCCCTCCCCGAGGGGTGGGTTTACATACTAATAACATGCAATTGTATTTATATATACAACAAAATAGCATTTTTAACGGGAAGGCTAATTTGCATATTGATCTTAAAAATTTGTTTTTAATAAATATGTACTTGGTATTATTGATTTCTAATTGTTTGGTTTTATTTTAATAAATATAAGCAAAAAAGTTTTGGCGATAAATCTTTAAAAAAAATTCATTAACAAAAAGAAATAACTTTAATTTTAATCTTTACTTCCTAATTTAACTAAATAATTAAATTAGGAAAATTTAGCAATGAAAGAAATTGAAAGGAAGTGTTAGTTTCAAAATTGTTCTATTTTTCAATTATACCCTCCTCTGTTTCAAATTATTTTAGCTACAGTTTTATTTAGTTTCATTAGTCTTTCTAATTTGATATATTTCATTACATTAAAATTTAAATACTTGTATCAGGAGGGTGCATATTTTTGCTCGTCTAAATAACTTAAGTCAATCTTTAGCTGCATATAGTAGTAATAAATAAATGAAAGTGAAAAATAAGAAACATGAATGTGTATTAATACATATCAAGCCTTATAATAATGAAATTTATTGTGTACAGAGCTCAGGTGCACCATAACTCATCAAAGTCTCATGTCTAGTACACAGAATAATGTATTAGTGTCAGGAACATAAATAGTGTACAGTAATAA
Organism: Doryteuthis pealeii; assembly: GCA_023376005.1. Taxonomy (NCBI): domain Eukaryota; kingdom Metazoa; phylum Mollusca; class Cephalopoda; order Myopsida; family Loliginidae; genus Doryteuthis; species Doryteuthis pealeii. The sequence continues at coordinate 87,298,226 of CM042149.1, forward strand.
TATACATATATGTGTGCATATGTGTGTGGAGGGGGGTATCAGGTATAGTGTTGGCAGATTACAGGAAGCATGGAGGCTTTGAAAGATGTAGTGTTTCGTCAGCCTATAACGGATGCAGGCAGTTTATTCCATGCCTTGGCAATTCCGAACGTGAAAAGGAGGAGTTTTCCAAGTAGTTTTGACTAATGAGAAGAGAGCCCCTTTGGTTTGAATTCAGAGTTTTCCTTTTCCTAGACTGGTTGCTTAACCAAGATTAAAGAGCTCAGTCTGCCCTACTATTTATCCATAGCTGGAGGGAGAATAGTTGGATTTGTAGCTTTCGCAATGGCATTAGCACTATGTGAAATGCAAACAGCTGCGTCCAGGATTTGAACTCGTCTCACTAGATAAAAATTTGGTATGTATATAACAATCAAAATATTTTAACGTTGGCATTCTAATTTTCAAATATTAATAAATCCTCATTGTGTTTCTTATTTTTCATTTTTATTTATTACTTTTATACATACTGTCAGATTCATTTCCATTTCTTCCCTACATAGTAGTAATAGTAACTAAAAAAAAAGATTTTCACAAAAAGCATTCAGTATTATTTGGATTATTCGGACTATTGTCCTCATCTTCATTGTTATCTGTACAATGTTTTAGCTGATTACTACTCCTTCAACAATAAGAGTCAAAGTAAATAATATCATATGGGCAATTCCATGTCAAATCATCCAGGCCATGTCACCCACCCCCTTCAATTTTTCTGAAATTTTGTACAGTTTTAGACTAGATTGGACTTAGACAATCCCCCAAATTTGAGCTTCCAATTCAAAAGGTTATGTCGAGTTATGTCGATTTTAAACGGAGCTCTAGAACCCATTTTACAGACAGAAATAGATTACAAAATGGCGCCAATTTTCTCACCCCTCCTCAAATTTTTCGAGTTTAAAATCGACATAACTCGGCAAATTTTTTGAATTGGAAGCTCAAATTTGGGGGATTGTCTAATTCCAACCTAGTCTACACCTGTACAAAATTTCAGAAAGATTGAAGGGGGTGGGTGACAATTTTATTTTTTTCTGGATGATTTGACATGGAATTGCCCATATATAAGTGCATAGGTAGATATTCTAGCTGTTCTATCAACAGATATGAATAATTAGAAGGGCAGATTGGGTTCTTTAAACTTGGTTGGGTAACCAGTCTAGGAGAAGGAAAACTCTCAATTTAAACCAACATTACTCTTGACCTTGTGTCACATCCTGTCCATTGCAGAGTGATTGGGTAAATACTTCCATCCTATTTTGGAGTTGCACTTAGTGTAATGGTTATAGTCATAAAAAGTGGAATTGGTAATCCAAGTTCAAATCCTGGATGAAGCTGTTTGTGTTTCACTTCATGATAATGCCCTTGGGAAAGGCATGAATATCTATGTCCTCCCTCCATCTATGGGTAAATAGTTGGGCAGACTAGGTTTTTAGCCTTAGTTGGGGAACTAGTCTAGGAGAAGGAAAACTCTGAACTCAAATCAGTTTTACTCAGTTTAAAAATTGACCGTATGTCATATCCTGCCCATTGCAGAAGGCTTTGGTAAATAAATAATTCCAACCTATTTAATTCAACTTGACATGAATTTTTAAAGGTTTTCACACACACACACATATAATATGATATATATATATATATATATAAGGGTTTTGTAATTTGCTTGAAGCATTGTGTTTATATTGGTTTGTTGGTTGGTTTTGAAGGCTATCACAATGCAATTGTAAAGAGAAAAGAAGGTAACAGTGGTGTTGTTTGTTAACCTGTCATTTATTCTCAATATTTCGGGATAATAATCCCATCTACAGGATATATATATATATATATATATATATATATATATATAATATTATATATATGCATATAGGGGCAACTTAAATTTCATCGCTAACATAAACCAATAATCGTCTGTTTTTTACAGACTGGATCTCTCTGGTGATCGTAAAATATATAAACAAATGTATGTATTTAATAGTTTAAACACTGCCCCTTAATGGCAGCTGTCAAATGACCGAGAGGTTAACAAATCAGGTTGAGGAAAAGTCAGTCGGGTTTTGCTTCTGGTCAGAGATAGTTGCTGTGTCAAGCCACACTGAAGAGATGTGAAATGTCGAACGATGGTGTCTGTGGATGATTTATATATATATATGTGTGTGGAGAAAAGTTGATGTGGGCTGAATGTTTGGGAAGGTAATAGGGATTATATGTAGTTGTTACGGTAGGGATGATGTGTATGGGGTCATGTAGTGGATGTGGGGTGAATGTTTGGGGTGGAAGTGGGGGGTCGTCTTTGATGGGGCATAGTAAATGTTGGGTCTGGTGTTGAGTGGGGATAATGCCTCCATGCTAGCATAAATCCATAATAAAAGATTCAGGCAAATCTCCAAAGTATATACTCGTGAATAAGTCGCACTTAATCCTAAAGAGTCAGATATACCAACTAATAGTTTCATTTACTAGCTCATCCGGGCATGAATCTTACTATATATCTCGGTTTAGCTCAGTCAGTAGAGTGTTCGGCTAGGAATTCTGTCACACCACTAATTGAAAGTGGGTATTTGCAGTTAACCTGCAGATAGGTCGCATTATAATCTAGTTAGTGATACAACCTATTTGAACCATATGACTTTTAGGCACCCCTTTTGCTTTGATGATTCATAAGTACATTATTTCATTTACACCGTCAACATCCGGTTGTTTGTTAACAGACGATTTTTAGAATTTTTTTTTAATTATAAAACTAACCCTTAAATCTAACCCCTAACCCTAACCCTAACCTCTAACAAACAACCGGATGTTGACAGTGTAAAGAAAAAAAATGTACTTATGAATCAGCATAGCAAAAGGGGTACCTAAAGGTCATATGGTCCACCTATTCTAACAGAAAATTTATTAAATCTTCACGTTTCAAGACTTTTCTGACAAATAGTCTTTTAGGATAAAAAGTCTTGAGGCAAAAGATGAAAATATGAACATTTGCGGCATCTATCCAACTTGGAATCTTGTGATTCCAAGTCAGATGCTTAACCAACTTAGCTAAACTGTTCCCTGTTAAATCAAATTTGAAAATATTCCACTGACCTACAATTGTTTTGAAATTGAAACTTTCTTTGAAATTAAACATTTTCAATGACTTAAGCCACAAAATGTACTTCAACCCTGAAACAATTCTCATAAATTACTAATAAAATGTAAATGTTGTCACATTATTTTCATGTGATCATTATAGTTATTCACTAGACTCAGCTTAATTATTCCATAAGGCTAGAAGTATTGGGGCACCCAGTGAGAATCAAGCTCATTAGTAAGGGTCTGGTAACCAAGGTCACTAATGAGATTCCTTTATGTGGATACTCAGTGTATGAGTAGCACAGGGATCTGTGCGGTAAAGTAAGGAGCTGATGGTAGGTGTGGTGCTCCACTTCAGACACCAAAACAATCTCCTTGGTTTAGCGCTATTGAAAAGGGGATAGACTCCCTCGCTGACTGGCTGATACCGACTTTACGCCGCCCCAACGACTATATTTATTTTCTAAACTCAGCTTAGTTATGCCATAAGGCTAGAAGTATTGGGGCACCCAGTGAGAATCAAGCTCATTTGTAAGGGTCTGGTATCCAAGGTTACTAACTCTTATACTGTATGAAATTCCTTTATGTGGTCATTATAATATACATTAAATACATTTTGACTCAATTGTTTTTTTGTCAAAAATTTCTTGCATGCCTTAAAATTTTTCTTTAGGGGTGGAAAATACTGACCCATATGTGTGGTTTTTTTTTGTGTGTGTGTGTGACCCCACCCGAATAAAAGTTCATTTAGTTTCTTTCATCTTTTTATTCACACGGATATCATTCTAAGCTTAAATAATTCATTGTCATAGAAATAAAAAAAAATAAAAAAAACAAGTTGGAACTTGACATTAAAATAAAAAGTGAAGTAAATTTCGAAAATATTTTCAATTTAGTTTTTGTTTGGAAATTGTTTCTGATTGTAAACAATAATCATCAGGAGAATCAAAATTAGAATATTAACTAGCAGGGTTACCTGGTGATGTTTGGGTGTAAGAAGGGGGAGACAAAATGTTTTAATAAAATAATTCTAATATGTATTTTAGGTTTTATAGATACAACAACGATATGAATAGACACAAGAAAATCTCTGATTAGCATATATATATATATATATATATATGTGTGTGTGTGTGTGTGTGTATGTGTGTGGAGAAAACAAACACAGGATGCCGTGAACAATGGAACCTCTTTATGTCGATACTTAAGTATTTCGGGGTTTTTCTAAATTAAAACCTTCTTCAGGACATTGAATATTTGTATGAATAAAAGATGAAAGATGTTCAGTGTATGCTGAATGTGTGATAAAAGGTTATTTACCGTTATTTACTTGGCGTTTATAGATGAAAGCCAATGACGCAATCGTTGCATGTGAAAATGAAAATTGATGATCAGAAACAGTCACATGTCGAATGGGAATTTATATATATATATAAAGAAATGTATGATTAGTATATATACATATTTATATATACATATATATATATATATATAAAGAAAAAGTGGAAGTAAATCCGACAATATGCAATTTTATAAGTAATGAAAAAACACAAATCATGCATGAATGGAACTTGTGTTTTTTTTATTATTTATAATATATATATATATATATATATATATATATATTAATCCTAAAGAGTCAGATATACCAACTAATAGTTTCGTTTACTAGCTCATCAGGGCAAGAATCTGACTATATATCTCGGTTTAGCTGAGTCAGTAGAGTGTTCGGCTAGGAATCCTGTTTCGATACCAGTCCTCACCAACTCAACATATGAGTAGCATAGGGATCTATGCGGTAAAGAGAAGAGCTGATGGTAGGTGTGGCGCTCCACCCCAGATGCTAAAATAATCTCTAGTGAAAAAGGGGATAGATTCCCTTGCTGTCTGGCTGATACCGACATTAGGTAGCACCGACGACTTTACTTTTTTTATTATATCTATCTATCTATATATCCGTATAAAAGAAATGAGTTAATTTTTAAATGTAGACACAAAAATAAATTCAAATTAATTCAAATTAATATAAGATTAAGTTAAATTATAAAATTAAAATTAAAATTAAAATAAAATTAATATTATTCAATTATTTATATTTTGGAATTGGCATGGGGATGAGCCGATAAACTTATTAGTTTTATGATTATTTTTCAATAATTTTAAATTATATAGTATGAAATTTTATTATATATATATATATATATATATATATATATATGAAAGTAAGTAAACAAACAATGTGTTTATTTTTTTTATATGGCCTTTAGACGACAAATTTTGAAGGATATGTGCTTAATTGAAGTCATACCTAATTTTGAAAATGAATTAGTTAATAATTTCCAGCCTAAATTAATTAGTTAATAATTGCCCACCTAAATTCATTAATTATTAACTAATTAATTATCAAATTAGGTATGACTTCAATTAAGCACATATCCTCCAATATATATGTATATATATATATTTTCAAATTTTGTTTAAAGATAATGGAATCCTTATTGTTTTGAAGTTTTTTTTTTTTTTATTTCAAGTTTATAAACAATTTTTTTTCTTGAAAATCAAATTGTGAACTTTGGACATATCGTTTGGTCATATGACAAAAATGGATCTGACTACATTTGTTCCATTATTTAGAAGTAAAAAAAAAAACAAATATTTTTGTACTACATATTAAACTCTCAATCACTCTATTTGGTCATAAACAGCTGGTGATTTCCAATGGCTACAAATGACCCTGGGAGGTCAACTCTAAATAATCTATGTTTTAACCCTTCACTTAAAGTGGTTGAGAGCTGTAGCTGGAACAGGTGTCATGAAGCTGATGTACAAATAATTATTTTTGAAATCAGGTTTGTCTACAGACCCACGGAGTAAAAGTATATGGGTGTGGGGATAGAGGGGGTAGGTTTCACTTTGTTTCATATATCTATACTTTCTGGGCACCTTTTGTAGTGTAATGATTAGCAAGTTGAATCGCAAACCATTGTTAGTGAGTTCAGTTCTCATTGGGCCCCCATTCTTCTGGCCTGGTGCCACATCTAAGCTAAGCTTAGTAAATAACTATATCTATACTTCCCTCTTTTTCTTATCATGGTAGTTGCCAAATCCCAAGAAAAGGATAATTGTTATTTACTTAACTTTGCTTATATATGGCACACAACTCTCTCTGCTTACAATACCTGCTGTTGCTTAAGAAGATAGTTATAATGGTATTAATACATAGATATTTATATATAATCTCTTTCATGTTCACAGGTGGTTTTTTCTTTGATTTTCCTCTAAATTACTCCTTTAAATATTTTTCTCTTTTTTAAATCTCTCTCTCTCTCTCTCTCTCTCTCTCTCCTCTAGGCTGAAGGGACTTTTCTATCTTTAGTGTTTAGCTTCTCTCTTATCAGCTTGAGTCTCTCTCTCCTCTCCTCTTTCATCCTCTACTCTCTCTCTCCGCATCTTCATGTCACGCTTCTTCTCCCATTCCCTCTCCATCCGAGTCTCCCCTATCCTTCGGACCCAATTCTTTTTTCTCTCTCTCCTTCTCTCTCCTCTCTCTAGTGAAGGGACTTTCTTCTTTATTTTTACTTCTTCCTCTCTTCAGCTTGAAGTGACTCCTCTGTCCTCTCTTCCCTGATTCTCTCTTTCTCTCTCTCCTCTCCTCTCTCTTTCTCTTATCATCTCCCCTCTTCTCATTCTTTCTCGTCTCTCTGTTTTTGGAGTGACTCTCTTTGTTTTTTTTCTTCTCTCTCTCTCGCCTCTCTCTCTCCTCTCTCAACTGATAGAACTTACAGTTTTCTTTACTTTTATAATATATTAATATATATATATTTTTTATAGAATCTTGTTCTCTCATTGACCTCATCATCTCTTTTCTCTGCGGTCTCTCTCTCTTCTGTCTTTCTGTGGAAGTTACTTCCTTTTCTTTTTTTTCTCAACACTCTCCCTTTCAAACCTTTTCTTTCTTTCTTTTTGCCTTTCTTTCTCTCAGTTTGAAGTTACTCCTATTTAACCCTTTCTCTCTCTGCTGAAGGGACCTTTTTTCTAATCTTTTATTTATTTAGCTTCTCTCTCTCTCAGTTGAAGTGACTTCTTCTCTTCTTCTCTCGTCTCTTCTCTCTCTCTTCTCTCTTCTTCTCTATTATATTATATATATATTATATATATATATTTATTCTCTCTCTTTTATTATCTCATT
>CM042149.1:87308116-87373116 GCA_023376005.1 Doryteuthis pealeii
TGTGTGATGATGATAACAGGGGGGAGTGTAATGGGCATAGCCTATTCCCCCGACGTAAGTCTTATCTGACACCACGTGGTGGCAGAAAAGACTGTTGCAGGAAAGGGAGAACTGTGGTTGGTTGAAAAGACTCAAGTCCAAAATACATTTTTCAAGAACAGAAAGATGAATTTGCTTAGACAAAAAAGTATTGTTTATGAAAAAGTTTTAAATGAGTAAAATATCATTTTCAGTAATTTCGTTTATCTGACTAATTTACTCATTTTTGTTTTACATTAACTGAATATTGTATATTTTTTATATAAAGTAGTACCTTGACTTACGAATTTAATTCGTTCTGCGTGTAACTCAATTCCCTCGCATATCAAATCAATTCTCCCCGTTTAAATTAACTGAAATACCATCAATCCGTTCCAGACCACAAAAAACACTCTACCTTTGTTCAGCTTCTTTTAATTAGAAAAATAGCAGAGTGTTGAATAAAAATATGATAAAATAGAATGTAATTAATCATGCGATTTAATATGTTTTAATGTTTATTATTTTATAAATAATATTTTTCTTTCACGTAATAAATTTGGAAATTTAAATGTTCTTAGTGAACTTATTAACATAAGCGTATCTGAAGCTCGCTCGTACCTCACATTTTAGCTCTCAACACAAACCAAAAAATTGACAGAGTGATAGCTCCTAACTCGGATAGCTCGTAAGTTGGGTCACTCGTAAGTCAAGGTAATTCTATATATCTAATCGAACTGTTCTTCTTTCCTTGAAAGACGGAGAACGTAACAAAATTTTTCTTGTTTCTTCGCTTTTTATTTATATATTTTTTGTCAATATAATTAGGAAAATTCTGTTAACTCTTCTGATTTTAGCTGTTTAACTTAATATATTAAATTATCATTTGAATTTCTGATTTTTCCCCCATTACAGTTTATTCTAATTGATTAATTTTCGAATATGATTTTAATAATTATACAATTCTATAATGAACTTAGACTGTTTAACATATGCAAAAATGATTAAAGTTTATTGTCCAATGGTGAATGGATATAAAATCATTTGAATCTATTGTCAACTTATAACTGAATTAATCAATATCGAAAAACGGTTTCTGTTGAAGAACGATATCTGGTTGAATATATGGGGATTAAAATAAAACTAAAATAAGATTAAATTTTTTAAAAAAGACAAACTCCAGTGGGTCTTCACCGGAAGAACCTTCCGCGCATGCGCGAGAAAAGGGACCGACTTCTGACTCCCAAGAGAATATCTCGGCCATTATAGTTCAGGCCGTAACTAGGTCTAGTCGCTCCTACTGGTCAGGGAGATATTCCCTTGCCACAGGCGGCTATGACCGGGAATAAAGCCTAAGTCATAAAATCACCTCTGCCTTTGTCTCATTCTTTTTCGTTCCTTAAATCCGTTCCTTTTCAGCGCGATCACCAAATGAGTTGGGGTAAAAAGCAAAAGCCCTAAGAACACCCAATAAGAATATCCAGCTACCTTTAGACATTTAAAACACCCAAAACCTCTTACAACCCCATAAATATATAGTTTTCTCGTACGGAATAGATATTAAAATAATTCACGATTAAATCATAACAAGAATATTTCATTGGCTGAAAAAACCTAATAGAATATATGTGTCTGTTAAACTACTGGGTGCGTCACGTGATTACTATGTCAAATCACAGATAGACTTTCCCACTTTTAACTCCATACATAGAAATAGACGTATTTTCCTGAAGAATCATCTTATTCCACAAATAATATGGCAAACTCAACAAGGTTATCTTTATCTTGTTAGTCCACACTTCCAATATCTTTTTACTAATCTATATATTAATACTCGTGTTCCTTAAAGATACGACCGTTATCATCTTGCAACATCCTCTGGTTAAAAATGAGACTGTCCAAACCATCCAGGATGAAATTCAAAAATGTAAATCCTTATTATCTGGTGTTACTTATCCGTTGAATTCTTATTTATCATGAGTGTTGTCGCCTCAGGTAAATAATGAACCATTCCGTTTTTATTACAAAGAAAGAAATAGAAGAAAAAGAACATTCAACGCAGAAAAAATACAATTAAAAATGAAAAAAAGAAAGAAAGAAAGAAAGTGTAGGGGAAATATATAGAGAGGGATGAGCACGCGGAAGCGATAACACTAATTTGTTTCAATCGAGCATTAGGAAAAGATGAAAAGAAGGAAAAAAATAAAAAGTGAGAGAGAGAGAGAGAGTTAAATCAAGATTATCATACTTTTTACATATTGAACTATTTCGCAATAGCTCGTAAGTTAACATATCAAACGTTGTAATGATTAAATTATCATACTGTAGGATATCCACAGGTTGCGCTGATACGTTCTAAATTATTTTTAGTGTAGTCTAATTGTCGACACTAGCGATTGTTTCTAAAGTTATCTTTGTGATCCTTGAGATTAATAAATGCTGTTTTTCCTTTCACTAAATCTACAAATTTAGTTAGACAGTCTGTTGACAATTCTATTAGATTTTATGTTTATGTTATCTCCATGTATTGGGAGCGGCTTTCACATACCTAGGCAGTACTACGAAAGCTTCTGCAAACGAGCTTAAAAGGCATGCTTCTTCTCCACCAATCTCTGACAGGCACACGATGTTACAATTTATGGTGTCATAAATTGTTGACAGACCCTGTAGTTAGTTTGAAATAGGTTCGTTGGAGTTAAAAGTGTAGGTGAATAGATTTCCGTTGGATGACCCCAACTGACCCATAGAGAGGCGCGAATCTCGCGCATGATGAGAAACACGTGACTAGTTAGATTAGGGATTCAGCCCGGCCGTCAAAGAACTTAGACGTGTTGTGAGGCCGGTCTCGCCGCGCGATGATATGGGCTAGACTAAGTAAAGAAGCTTGATCAAGAAACAAAATGTCTTGTGAATTCAATTAATTGCAATGACCAAACAGAAGACAGCAACTAGACGAAATGTCGGCCAGAGAAGATAGCAAGAATCAGCAGAAACAACCAAGTAAGTCTCTGTCTGTCTATCTATCTATCTATCTATCTATCTATATATATATATATATATATATATATATATATATCTTTCTCTCTCTTTATATTTCTGTTCTTTATTTTCGGCTATTTCTCACGCTGTTTTATTCCCCCTCTGTCTGTCTGTCTGTCTGTCTGTCTCTCTCTGTCTCTCTCTCTCTCTCTGAAGAACTCTCTCAGAACTAATACTCTCTCTATCGTATACCCGACGATGGGGTATATAACAAGAACTTGAATCAGGCGGGAGAAAACTCTTGATGATGATGATGATGATGATGATGATAATGATGATGATGATGTACTTCAGTTATATGTAGATTGTATGCTTTGTTTCGTAAATGGGTTAATTCTAAGTATTAAAAAAAAACTCAAGGCAAAATTCGGTAGAGTGTTCGGCTGGGAACATCAAGGTTCCTGGTTCGATACCGTCTCTCGCCAACTCAGCTTATGAGTAGCACAGGGATCTAAGCGGTAAAGTGAGGGGCTGGTGGTAGGTGTGGCGCTCCGCCTCAGACGTTAAAATACAATCTCCTTGGTCTAGCGCTAGTGAAAAGGGGATAGACTCCTTCGCAGTCTGGCTGATACCGACTTTAGGCAACCCCGATGACTTTACTTTACTTATGGAGGCGCGTGGTGTAATGGTTATTGTTGTAGGAAATGGACTCAGCAAACCCATTTCAAATCCTGGACGAGGCTGTTTGCATTTCACATAACGCTAATATCCATGGGAAAGGTGTGAATCCAGCTTTTCCCCTCCAATAGCTCAGTCGGTAGAGCGTTCGGCTAGAAACCACAAGGTTCCTAGTTCGATACCGGTCCCCGCCAACTCAGCGTATGAGTAGCACAGGGATCTGTGTGATAAAGTAAGGAGCTGATGGTAGGTGTGGCGATCCACCTCAACGCCAAAACAATCTCCTTGGTCTAGCGCTATTGAAAAGGGGATAGACTCCCTCGCTGACAGGCTGATACCGACTTTAGGCCGCCCCGACGACTTTACTTTTTACTTTATTGGTAAATATTAGAGCAGACTGGCCCCTTAAAGCTTTTTTTGGCAACCAATCTAGGAGAAGGAAAACTCAGTATTCAAACGAAAGGGTCTCTCTTCTCATTAGTCAAAACTACTTTGAGAGCTCTCCATCCTCCTTCTGTTGTATTTATCTATTTATTTATTTAAACAAAGAAGGGGTTAGAAAATTCCGGAACCCCTGTGTAAATCATGGCAATAATTAAGTCATCACTTAATGTTTCTCCAGCATTTCGTAATGCTTTTAAAGTCGTTTTTGTTCTTATAATGTAGTCAGTAACACTTTCATTACAATTTGAACATATATGCCCGCCTAAATTCATTAATTATTAACTAATTAATTTTCAAAAATTAGGTATGACTTCAATTAAGCACATATCCTCCAAAAATTGTCGGCTAAAAGCCATATCAAATAAACACAATGTTTATTTACGTACTTTAATACTTTTTAAGTAACATTAGTTTCGGGTACCAGGAAATAATTATAGATTTCCCCTAAACTGAATAATGGTCACGTGATGTCCTTGTGGCTTTTCTTCCGTTGTCCGAAGATTCTTTCATAATTAACGATAAACTTTTTTCATCTAAAAACTGTGTAACACAATGCATGGGTGCACGATGCAATTGGGTGCACGCAAGTGAGCAAGTGTGTGTGTGTGTGTGTGGTAATATTAGTTAGTTATATAAATAAGTAGTATATGAGATTAAGGTCCCATATAGGTAGGTGTATCTGTGTGTGAGTATATATGTGTGTGTATGTATATAGATATATGTATGTGCGTATGTATATATGTGTAATAGGTATGTGTATACATAAGTTTATGTAGGTATAGGTGTCAACAGGAAGTCAGGAGGACCATTAAAATAAGGTAGAGACAAAATGTCTGGCTTTAAGCAAAGCTGGAAGGCAGTTAAAAATTTAGATTGCAATAAAAAGGCAGATAGGAATCAATGTTGTTGGTTTCTTTTTGAACAAAGGATTTTGAAATCCCGCGTGAAAACGAGAAGGCATGAGATTTAGAATGAGAAGTGGGGAATGTGGAAATTTGAAAGTCAGTGAGTTAGAACTTGGGGACCGTGGAAGTCAGATCGACTTTTGGCAGCAGTGAGTTGACCACAGACTAAAGTAGAAGTCCTGACAGTAGACAGAGAGGGGGCTTACCCCACCCCCTTCTCGGCTCGGCAGAAACAGAAGATAGCACAAAGATAGGGAGAATGACCGAATGAGAATGAATGGAGTTAGGTCCATGGGGCATCCTGCGGAGATCCAACTCATGATTCAGTAATAATTTATTACTAGTAAATTATTACTGAATTGTGAGTTGAACCCTCGCAGGATGCCCCATTAAAATCCCCATGTAAAAAAAAAGATCTTGCGTTGATCCAGCCACTTTAAATAAAAAAATTAATGTCTACTATTTACAATATTAAATGCAAAAAATCTATGCTGTTATAATTTAAATCTCATTTTTTAATTATCATCACGAATATAAATCAAATCTTCATTATTTTTTATTTAAAAACCAAGCCTTGGAGATATTGTAAATGTGTATATATACTTACTTTGTCGTAAATTGTTTTATTTTCGTAGTTTCCCCTGGACATACATATATACATATATACTAACTGCCCTTATATATATATATATATATATATATATATATATATATATATATATGGTTTGAACTTTGTTAGACCGGAGAGCCAAGAGGAAAGGTTGTCAGATAAAACACGAAACTTCAAATTGCTAAAATAAGAAATCTTTGCTATTAGAAGAATTAGACATTGCCACCAAGAAAAAACCCGATAAAAGAAGTTGGTTGGTTGGTTGGTTTTTGATTTTAACGGCATATCAAACCGTCTAGCATTATGTCATGCTTAACGGTTAGGAAGTAGTATATGTGGTTATTTCCTATAAGTCTAACATAAACAAAGTGTAACCACTCTTGACTGATAAATTATTTATCTATTTTCCCATTAAACTAACCCTAACCCTAACCCTAAACCTACCCCTAAACCCTAACTTAACCCTAACCCTAAACCCTAACCATAATCCTGTCTTCTTTTTTCCTATTAGATCAATAAATAAATGAATAATTTTTCAGTCAAGAGTTTTACGTTAGACTTATAGGAAATAACTGTATGTGTTGTGTATTTATATTCATAATTTTTAGAAATTGGTTTTAACAATGTGTTAGTGATAAAAGTTAAATGTTAAAAAGTTAAAAAAGATATTTGTGATAAAAGAAGTGATGCAATCCAGAAACCAATCCTGAATTATTCAATGCTGATTAGCATAGAACAAAAACGCTAGACAAAGCTCCTCACCGTGTTTTTTTTTCTCCAACCTAATGTGCAAAATATACTTCTCTTCGATATATATAATGATAAAACATTTCTTATTGTTAACGGAGTGTTGTCTCGTTCTTAGAGTTGTTAACAACTACGACCACTCATTTTCACTAATCTTCCGACCCGTCAAAAAGACGCTCCTACCAAGTTACGTCGATTCCAGTTCAGCGGATTAAAGAAAAAAAACCAGTGTGGGCACAGAAAGCATCGACAGAGGAAATTAGCCGGAGACACATGTGGTAGTCACAGAAATAAGTCATATCATCAATTACCGTGACAAACGGAGAATCACAATATTTATTTCCATTTATGGAGTTAAACAAATGACAGCCTTTCTGTGATCGGGCAAAGCAATCACGTGATGTGCCCAGAAGTTTTGGCGCCGATATTCAATAGATACCAGTTCCATGAGCAGTTGATCAGAAATTATCTCTGAGAATTATTGACTTAATATCCTCAATTTCCCACTCCATCAGACTATTCTCTCATATTTGACTCTATATATAGAAAGTACATTTATATTGTTAGTCATTAGTTTGTTGTTTACTAAACCGTTAGAACTGAACTAAGTTTTAATCCATTTACTTGTTGTTGTCTTGGAATAAATGTCATAATAACACGATAGCGTCTTTTCGACCCAACGTACGTAAATGGCCAAGATAAATTGGCCACTTAGATTTCATATCTGGTCTGGTTTCCATTGAAAAATAACCTATTCCAATGACTTCATTATCCTTCCTGGGCCCATAACCTGTTGATTATTCGTGGAATAAGTGTAAAGAAGAAGGTGGAAATGAGTAAAAATGAAATAGGAATCTTTAGAGAAAGAGTAGGTATTTTATTTACCCGATCCGTTCGCTACAGATAGGATGTGACACAATATTGTGAACCATTACACCACAATGGGATGCCAATTCACAGAGAAAGAATTCTTTATACAGGGAGGCAAAATATAAGGGAGATAATCGTCCGAGTTATCGAACTTGGTCCCATTCGCTTAACAGATATGAAACTTTCTTTTTAAAATGATAACGGAATTTGTTAATGTAAAATAAATCATTATATTTGAATTAGCGAGTAATTAGTTCAAAGCTAACACCCACATTCCTATAATGCATTATGTTATCCAAAAGAGTGTAACCTAACACAGAATATTCGATAGGGAAAAGACAAAGTCAATTTATGTAGGATTAGAACATTTAATAAAAACAACATACAAGTACAACATGCTTCAGTCCCAAACCAACAAAAATGACAGAAAGGTGTTGCATGAACACAAGAAGTGTAGCAAGATAAATAAACGCACTTTCTGATATTCCTTTGTTTTGGGAACAAAGCAGGCACATGTGATTAGTCGCTATGGAACGAGAGGCTCACGTCTGTTTCGTTCCGAGTTGTGTCGGTCCAAGAGAAAGATCTAAAGACTTGAATTGTCACGTGACCAACTGACACATCTAAAAGTCGGATGACATAGGTTGAAAGTATCCATTTACTCAACTACTCCGCCACGGGCAGGATGTGGCACGTGGTCAATTTATAAATGGAGTAATGATGATTTGAATTCAGTTTTCCTTCTCTTAGACTGGCTGCCCAAACAATGTTAAAGAACCTAGTCTTCTCTACTATTTACCCATAGCTGGAGGAGAGAACAGGGATATTCATGCCATTCTCAGGGAATTATCATGAAGTGAAACACAAATAGCCTCATCCAGGATTTGAACTTGGATTACCAATTCCACTTTTTATGACAATAACCATTACACTAAGTGCAACTCCTAAAAAGGATGGAAGTATTTACCCAACCCCTCTGCAATGGACAGGATGTGACACAAGGTCAATCTTTATCAGAGTAATGCTGGTTTGAATTCTGAGTTTACCTTTTTCTGTCGCCCAAACAAGATTAAAGATCCCAGTCTGCCCTACTATTTACTCATAGCTGGAGATAGAACAGTTGGATTCAGGTTTTTCCCAAGTGAACACACAAACAGCCTCATTCAGGATTTGAACTCAGATTTCCAATTTCATTTCTTACAACTATAACCGTTATGATAAGTGCGCCTCCTGAATATATTAAAAGTAGATCCAGCTTAGCAGAAGAAACAAAAATATTCTCTTTATATTTTTTTTTTTTTCTATTTTCTTAACCAATCAAATCTATTCCCTCCAAAACTTTAAAACCATTTTCTGGTGCTCATACAAACAGATAACAAAATTCTAAAAATCAAAATCAAGTCAGTGACTTTCAAATACTGAAGGAACACAGATCACTCAAATCAGTAACGTTTCATTACAGGTTTGTGATTTTGAGCAACAAAATAAATTCAAATGAATTCCTTTTTTTTTAATGCAAACAAATATTGTCTGATCCAATTTAAGAGGATAAATCATTTTGTGTGTATTTTCGCCTGTCTGTCATTTCAAACGAGGCTTTCTTAACAAAAAACACTGTCACCAATAATCGATGGGATTTTATTGGATGTTAACTGAATCTATTTATTGTTCAATATCTTCCACTTTTGTTTTTCTTTTCTTTTTCTCAACCGCTTTTTTCTTTTTTTTTTTCCAAAGAAAATGTTAATGTAAGGGAAAGAACTCTACTGAGTTACCTCCCTTACATAACAATTTTCAAAATATTAATCATTCCACCATGGGTCTAGTACAAGGTTAATTTTTAAGCGGGGTACTATTTAAATTCACAGTTTACCTCCTTAACTGATTGCCTAACCAGTGTTATAAATCCAGTTTTAGCTACTATTTATCCATAGATGGGAGAAGGAACAGATGAATTCATGTCTTTTCCATGGGCATTAGCACTAAGTGAAGTCTGTAATTTGGGGTAGTATACAGAGCCCAAGGCAATACCAAAGAAAGTCCTGGAAAGCATGCAACTGGAATCTTTGACTGGAGGCTGATATATAATGGCCTAAATACAACTAACCTACAAATTTGGAGAAAAATGTTTCCTTCTCCTAGACTGGTTGCCTAACAAATGTTAAAGGGCCCAGTCTGCCCTACTATTTATTCATAGCTGAAGGGAGAATAGTTGAATTCATACATTTCCCAAGGGTATTAACTGTTTGTGAGAAGCAAACAGCCTCATCCAGAATTTGTTGGTGATATTGAATAAGTAACAAATTAGTCACTATAATTATTAGTTGAAATTAATCATTATTCCTTATTGATCAGAAACGCCGAAACATCTATATTAATAATAATAATAATATATTTTGTCATTTATTATGAATAACAATAATAATAATAATATTGTCATTTTTATCTGTAGGAAGCTTCTTTGTAAATAAATCGATTTTTTAAAATTATGAAAACAATTAAAATATCTAAAAAAAACACTTGATTCTTGAATAGATTAGGAAGAAAATCACTTAATTTTGACCCTCCTCCCCCTTATGTTGAGGGCGTAACATTTTTTCGAGTTGGTCTTATAGTTTTCTAATTACAGTATAGATAATGAGATAAAAGACTAAAGTTATGAACAGAAACCAAAAAAACAAATTTACGGTGGCTTTTCTATGAGAAAATAAGTACCGAAAATCGAAAAATAAAATTTTAAAAAATAATAAATAATTAATTTTTTGGAGATTTCTTTTTTACTCATTTCGATAATTATTTAATTGGCTATTATCTCATAAAAGAAAAAATTATACATCGATATTTTTTATGTTTAAAAAGGGGGGGTACCTTTTCAATACAGTTTTTCTTCAAAAAGTATACTTTGATGTAATAAAATAAGGTTTGCATTAAATAGATATTTATTTCTAGAATCTAAAAATATAACATTTTAAACTTAATATCAGGCTTTTCATATTTTAAATGAATTTTATATATTCATTTTTCATAGCAAAAATACTAAATTAAAGTTTTGAAATAAAATAACTAATGCATTATAAAATTCATTAATTGATAAATCAATACAGGAAATTTCATTAAAATTGGATAATTACCTGATTTTTGGTAAAAAAAATTTTGCAATCGCGAATGTTACATTAAAATTGTAAACAAGCACTTAAAACCCTTGAAAAAGAATCGCGTCGAAATTGACTAAAACAAATCCCTTTAAATGTATTAAAAATAAACTGCATATGTAATGATATTTTTCTTTTTTAATGATGGTCATTATGTTACTACTTATCGTTTTAGACAAAAGTTTGACCTTGAATTTAATTAATTTTAATTCGTTTTTAAAAACGTAGTAGACGATTTTTTGGGGTATACCTAGTATTACATGGGGATTCTAGGTTTACACATTGATGAGCGACACTTTGATTCTAAGCAGAGTGCACAGATACTAAACGCTGATCCTAATAATTTAATAGTCGTGTTATTATAACAAACACTAAGACAACAGAAATGGATTTTTGAGCAATACAAAAATTATTTCACGTATTAAAAATAAACATTGATAGAATTTAATTAGCACATCAAATTTGTGTATAGTGTTAAAACGTTCACCAAAAACATTTAATTTTCGAAATTTATTCCGTCAAAGAAATTCCTGTAAGTATGAGGGGAAAAGTATCTGTGATGTTTCATACTGTCCTTGTTTTAAGCTTTAAAAATCACGTATAGTGTTAGTTAATAACTTCACTAAAAACATTTAAGTTTCCAAATTTATTACGCCAAAGAAAAATATAATCTGATTTAATTCATACAAAAATAAACATTAAAACATATTTTAACTTTAATTATAACATATAAGTTGATTACATTAATTACAACACATAAAATTCACGTATAGTGTTTATAAGTTCACCAAAAACATTTAATTTTTGAAATTTATTACGCCAAAGAAATTCACTTAAATATGAGGTGGAAATTATTTGTGATTCGTCTATTTCAACGATGGTCGGCTTAGCATCATGATCTAATCTTCTGGTGATATCCTGAGGGTTTGCTTCAAGGTGCTTCACGCAGACTTCACGGATGAAGTAGCACCAATCAACAACAGTTTGTTTGCTGCATGTGGCTTCCCAGGCAATTTCTTTTTGTGGGGTATCTCTGGCCCAGAGATACAAAATAATCACCAACTGGGATAGTGTCAAATGACTTTTATCAAAAAAAGAGTCAGCACGAATAGATTGGGTGAAATTATGAATACTACACCGCCAACGAAATCCATCAGCTCCCTGGGCATAAGCATTTATTCGGCACGGATTTCCACAAACACCGCATGACACATTATTTCGCAATAAACCTAGGCGTGCTAAAAACTCCATTGCTGATTTATTGTCCTGAATTGCTGGAATAATGTTAACAAATCGAAATTGTTTCTTGCGAACTTGTTCAGTATTCAAAACATCTTGGGACAAAATTTGCGGATTTATACGAGGCATGACGAACTAAAAGAAAAAAAAAATCCCGACTCTAAACTTGAAATTTACCCTACACTCCTGTTAGACTGGATTTTTATCTCTTACTTTATTCAAAAGACTCGTAAACTTCCCGATTGATAGAAACAGAATTGGCCATGCAACATAAAACAGGAAGTTTGCCAGCGTTCTGATAAAGGGAGATAAATCAGGGCGTTCCAGAAAGGGAGATAACTTATAGACAATTAAATTTAATAATACTGATGTTGATTTAATTTAAAATAAAACTTGCTGAACTGGTAATTATATCCCACAGTTTAATTAGTGCTGTGGTACCTTGACTTACGAGTTTTCCTAGTTACGGGTTTTCACTCGGTTGACCCTTTTTCTTTGTGTTGAAAGCTAAAATTTGGTGTTTGAGGTTACGCTTATGTAAATATGTCTAATTTTACAAAAGGGACGTAATCAAAAGAATTTCCAATTTTTCAATTTTAAAACAATTACCAAAAAAACAAAACAAAAGAAAAAAAACAGGTAATTGTCTAATTCTAATAAAATTTTCAGCACTGTATTCATTAAAGACTCAATTTTATAATAAATAATCTATTTTATAAAAAAATTAAAAAAACTTAACGAGAATTTTTTTTTAATCAAATAACATAGTAGAGGGGTTTTCAACCTTTGGTTATTTGAATAAAAAAAATTCCAATCTATGATCTTTACATTTCAAGAAAGATGAAAAAAAAACAAAAAAACAATAGATTACATTAAATTTTATTTTTTAAATGTTATCATCTGAAAAATGTTATTTGAAGATTTAAAAGTTATTTTCTTAAAACCCCAAAAATGAGCTTTGTACCGTGTTTTCTCTTTTCGTAATTTAAAAAATATATTTTTCTTAGAATTGAGGTAAAACAAAGTATTTTCTCTAGTTCAATTGAACTATTTTTATTCACTTAAAAATACAAAGTGAATTTTAAAAAGTCTGACATGTAGGATGTTGTAAACAATATTTCTTCATGAATAAAAATTTTTTTTAATTTTTAAAATAGATCACTAAGTAGGCCTGAGTCTATTTTAGTAGTGATCAGATTTGAATTCAGAGTTTTTCTTCTCCTAGATTGGTTGCCTAACCAAGGTTAAAGAGCCCAATCTACCTTAATATACACCCATAGCTGGAGGGAGAATAGTTGGATTCATACTTTTCCCAAAGGTATTAGTTCTATGTGAACTGTGGCTTCGTCCAGGAATTGAACTCGGTTTGAAGAGTCCATTTCTTGTGACTCTAACCAGTACACCACTGCACTTCCCTAAATAAAGATTTATTTAATCTATCTAAAAATATATGATTAAAAAAATGCAATTTTTGCAACAAATTTTTCAACATTTTTATATAATTAAAAATTATCACTATTATTCTTTTGTTGTTTACATAAGACAACTGTAATCTTAAATAAAAATGGGGTTTTCATCCTTTTTAATTAAAAATACCCAGATTCTCACAATGTTTCAGTGCACATGTCCTTGTTGTATTGTTATTTTTTCTAACTTTGTTTTGGATACAGAGGACAAATGTGGCGTATGAAACTGAAATATATTTGCTCCCATCAATTTTTTCCATAAGTGTTGATATTATAAGTTCATACAAATACTGCTGTTTGCAAAACAGAATTGCTTCCAACAAAGCCTTCATCAGATGATGACTCTGGGCCCAGGCATGGTTTCAGGGCTGAAGCATCATTACCACTAGTCCATAGCATCTCACCAGTATGTCACAATACCACCAGACTTTGTTGGATTGTCATCACTCTATGAGATTGGCATATCCATGCTGATGCAGTTAGAGCCTTATCTTGGATTTTTTTTATGTATTTCCCCTTGACTGATAGAGAAAGTCCAAGATTAGTCAGGAATGTGAAGGTTGAGTAGGTAATGAAACCTCACCATCCGACCCTCATAGGAAATACGGTTATTTCCTATAACTCCAACCTAAAAAAGGGGAACCACTCTGAATGAATTTTATCTGTTAATTAATCTACCCATTATTTTCCCATTAAACTAATCCTAACCCTAAACCTAACCCAAACTCCGTCTTCTTTTTTCCTAGTAGATCAATAAATAAATAAATAATTTATAAAATTCATTCAGAGTGGTTCCCCTTTTTTAGGTTGAAGTTATAGCAAATAACCGGAAGTACATTTGTTATCCAACCATTTCCGCTGGTTAACAACACCAAACTCTGTTAAGGGAATGGGACCAAGTTCGATAACTCGGAGAATTATCTCCCTTATATTTTGCTCTCTCTCTCTCTCTCTCTCTCTCTCCCCTCTCTTTCTCACGACCACCTAAAAGAAAAGTCTGTCTGATTAATAAGGACATTATAACATGTAGTATAAACTAGCCAAATGATAATGAAAAGTTGTAGGTTTTTTTTTAAGTATAGAATACGTTTTAAAATTACATTAAAAGAAAAGAAAGACTTTTATTGATTAAAAAAAAAGGGACTATATGACCTTTAGGCACCCCTTTTGCAATCTTGTTTCATAAGGACATTTTTTTCATTTACACCGTTGTTTGTTAGGGGTTAGGGTTAGGTGTTAGTTTTATAATTTAAAAAAAAATTTAAAAATCATCTGTTAACAAACAACTGGATGTTGGCGGTGTAAATGAAAAAAAAATGTCCTTATGAAATGAGATCGAAAAAGGGGTGCCTAAAGGTCATATGGTCAAAAAAAAAAAAAGAATAAAGAAAGAACAAACAAACAAACAATAAACAGATAAAAAAAGGTTTTATTTTAATGATTATTCCTTTATTTCAAGAGGTCATGGATCTCTTGTATAATATATTCATAGATAAAGACTACTCTTTCTCTGTGAACACATGTTTTATCTTCCTCTGTCGTTTTTACTTATTTCCACATTTTCCTTTAGCCATATTCCGTAAATAATATGGCAAACTCAGCCGGTTATGGACACAGGAAGAGTAACAGAAGTCGGAGGAACAGCTGATTTTTTTGATGGAGATGAAAAAAGATACGGAATCTGCAAGACTAAATTCTTAGGTCATTTATCTTTGGTCATTTCTAGTCAGTTTCAAATTTTGCTGTTTGATTCTTATTCCATAAATGATATAACAAACTCAACAAGGTCATTTTTTATCTTGTTAGTCTCCCCCCCCCCCCTTCAATATCTTTTTACTAATGCATTTCTTAGTAAGATTTAATAGTCAACACTGGCGGTTCTAACTAAAGTTATCCTTGTGATATATACATTCTATATCATTATATAATGATATCTTTAGCCTAGTCAGTAGAGTAACTCCCTAGGAAAACTCTGAATTCAAACTGAAATCCGTTCAAAAATTGACCTTGTGTCACACCCGTAGCGGAGGGGTTGGGTAATTACATACATCATACGAATTATTAATGTTTAGAAAAAAAATTTGTAATATAAGGGAGATAACTCGGAAGAGTTTTCTCCCTTGCATTAATTTTTTTTCTTTGAAAAAGAAAAGATGGTTGAGCGAAAAAAAAAAAAGATAAAAAACACAAGAAAGATATGAAACAATGTAGATAGAGATTCAGTTAACAACCAACGAAATCCTATCGATTATTGGTGACACTGTTTTTTTGGTCAAGAAAGCCTCAGTTAAAATGACAGGCAGATTAGAATGCGGAAACACACACAAAAGCATTTATCCTCTTAAAATGGATCAGACAATATTTGTAGGAATTAAAAAGCTTTTACTCACGGATTTATTTAAATCACATATTAAAATCTAAAAGCTGATTAAAATATCTGGAATATACCTGCATTGAAATGTTGGGGAGACGGCTATAAAAGCTTCAAATAATAATTACAACTTCTATTCCATAACAGTTATAGTATTTTGCAAATGTGTCATCTAGAGAGAAAGTATTTTGGATAACAACAATAAATAATGCATCAAATTTGCTCTGAAATATCTGTTACGTTTGTAAATAAAAAAAAAAGTCAACAATAAAATAATGAAATAAACTCAATAAAAAATTAAACAATTTACTAATTTAAGGCTTGGAATCATTAATTTTGAGAAACATCTTATCATAATGGAGATTGTGTGTCTGTCTGTCAGTAACCGAAACTATGTCAGTACCCAAGTCACAATTCCCTGATTTACATTACATTCTCTATGATTTTAATTTTATTCAAACGTCAATTATTAATAAAATTGTTTTACATCATTAATACTGTTGGCCTTATCTACATGATATTTACTGTATACCCCACATGTACAGGTTAGGCACAAGGCCCTATTAATGTGAGCCCCCACCACCCAAAAGCCAAGACTCATGGGTGGCTGGTGCAAAAATTGCATTCATCCCTTCGGCATTCTCCCTCAAGGGGGACGCCTCAGGCAATGGGCAATAAACCCAGCCCTGCCCCTTTAAATCGAGGGACAGGTATTGCCTGGGGTGATAGCCCCCTGGGACCAACATTATTAACATGTAATGATTCAGGGCTGAAGCCACTGGACCCCAACCATGAGGGGTGGGTATACATACTAATAACATGCAATTGTATTTATATATACAACACAATAGCATTGTTAACAGGAAGGCTAATTTGCATATTGATCTTAAAAATTTGTTTTTAATAAATATGTCCTTGGTATTATTGATTTCTAATTGTTTGGTTTTATTTTAATAAATATAAGCAAAAAAGTTTTGGAGATAAATCTTAAAAGAAATCCATTAACAAGAAGAAATAACTTTAATTTTAATCTTTACTTCCTAATTTAACTAAATAATTAAATTAGGAAAATTTCACAATGAAAGAAATTGAAAGGAAGTGTTAGTTTCAAAATTGTTCTATTTTTCAATTATATCCCCTTCTGTTTCAAATCATTTTATCTGCAGTTTTATTTAGTTTCATTAGTCTTTCTAATTTGATATATTTCATTACATTAAAACTTAAATACTTGCATCTGGAGGGTGCATATTTTTGCTTGTCTAAATAATTTAAGTCAATCTTTAGCTGTATTTCATATAGTAGTAATAAATGAATAAAAGTGAAAAAGTGAAAAATAAGAAACATGAGTAGGTATTAATACATATCAAGCCTTATAATAATGAAATTTATCGTGTACAGTGTTCAGGTGCACCACAACTTATCAAAGTCTAATGTCTAGTACATAGAATAATGTATTAGTGTCAGGAACATGAATAGCATATAGTAATAATATACACGTATGTGTGCAAGGGTGTATATGTGTGTGGAGGGGGGTATCAGGTATAGGCAGATTACAGAAAGCATGGAGGTTTTGAAAGATGTAGTGTTTCGTCAGCCTACAACTGATGCAGGCATTTTTTTCCATGCCTCTGCAATTCTGAGCGTGAAAAAATATTTCCAAAAGTCATGTGAGCTATGCTGTTTTCTGCCTTTGTAGGCATGCCCACATGTGTTAGAAACATAGAGATCAAAAAGGTGCTCAAAAGTTCGGACAAATAAGATGTTTATTTAATTATAATAGGAGGAGGGGGAGGAGTTTTCCAAGTAGTTCTGACTAATGAGAAGAGAGCCCGTTTGGTTTGAATTCAGAGTTTTCCTTCTCCTAGACTGGTTGCCCAACCAAGGTTAAAGAGCTCAGTCTGACCTACTATTTATCCATAGCTGGAGGGAGAATAGTTGGATTTGTAGATTTCACAATGGCATTAGCACTATGTGAAATGCAATCAGCTGCATCATGAGATAAAAATTTGGTATGTATATAACAATCAAAATATTTTAATGTTGGAATTCTATTCTTCAAATATTAATAAATCCTCCTCGTGTTTCTTATTTTTCACTTTTATTTATTACTTTTATACATACTGTCAGATTCATTTCCATTTCATAGTGGTAATAATAACTGAAAAAAAAAAGATTTTCACAAAAAGCTTCCAAACAACTAACATTCAGTATTATTTGGACTATTGTCCTCATCTTCATTGTTATCTGTACAACGTTTCAGCTGATTACTACCCCTTCAACAATATGAGTCAGAGTAAATAATATCATATATAAGTGCATAGGTAGATATTCTAGCTGTTCTATCAACTGATATAAATAAATAGTAGGGCAGATTGGGTTCTTTAACCTTGGTTGGGTAACCAGTCTAGGAGAAGGAAAACTCTCAATTTAAACCAGCATTACTCTTGACCTTGTGTCACATCCTGTCCATTGCAGAGGGGTTGGGTAAATACTTCCATCCTTTTTAGGAGTTGCACTTAGTGTAATGGTTATTGTCATAAAAAGTGGAATTGGTAATCCAAGTTCAAATCCTGGATGAAGCTATTTGTGTTTCACTTCATGATAATGCCCTTGGGAAAGGCATGAATATCTCTGTCCTCCCTCCATCTATGGGTAAATAGTTGGGCAGACTAGGTTTTTAGCCTTAGTTGGGGAACTAGTCTAGGAGAAGGAAAACTCTGAACTCAAATCAGTTTTACTCAGTTTAAAAATTGACCGTATGTCATATCCTGCCCGTTGCAGAAGGGTTTGGTAAATAAATAATTCCAACCTATTTAATTCAACTTGACATGAATTTTTAAAGGTTTTCACACACACACACATATAATATGATATATATATATATATATATATATAAGGGTTTTGTAATTTGCTTGGAGCATTGTGTATATATTTGTTTGCTGGTTGGTTTTGAAGGCTATCACAATGCAAATGTAAAGAAAAAAGAAGGTAACAGTGGTGTTGTTTGTTAACCTGTCATTTATTCTCAATATTTCGGGATAATAATCCCATCTACAGGATATATATATATATATATATATATAATATTATATATATGCATATAGGGGCAACTTAAATTTCATCGCTAGCATAAAGCAATGATCGTCTGTTTTTTACAGACTGGATCTCTCTGGTGATCGTAAAATATATAAACAAATGTATGTATTTAATAGTTTAAACACTGCCCCTTAATGGCAGCTGTCAAATGACCGAGAGGTTAACAAATCAGGTTGAGGAAAAGTCAGTCGGGTTTTGCTTCTGGTCAGAGATAGTTGCTGTGTCAAGCCACACTGAAGAGATGTGAAATGTCGAACGATGGTGTCTGTGGATGATTTATATATATATATGTGTGTGGAGAAAAGTTGATGTGGGCTGAATGTTTGGGAAGGTAATAGGGATTATATGTAGTTGTTACGGTAGGGATGATGTGTATGGGGTCATGTAGTGGATGTGGGGTGAATGTTTGGGGTGGAAGTGGGGGGTCGTCTTTGATGGGGCATAGTAAATGTTGGGTCTGGTGTTGAGTGGGGATAATGCCTCCATGCTAGCATACATCCACAATAAAAGATTAAGGTAAATCTTCAAAGTATATACTTGTGGATAAGTCACACTTAATCCTAAAGAGTCAGATATACCAACTAATAGTTTTGTTTTCTAGCTCATCAGGGCAAGAATCTAACTATATATCTCGGTTTAGCTCAGTCAATAGAGTGTTCGGCTAGGAATTCTGTTACACCACTAATTGAAAGTGGGTATTTGCAGTTAACCTGCAAATAGGTCGCATTATAATCTAGTTAGTGACACAACCTATTTGAACCATATGACTTTTAGGCACCCCTTTTGCTTTGCTGATTCATAAGTACATTATTTCATTTACACCGTCAACATCCGGTTGTTTGTTAACAGACGATTTTTAGAATTTTTTTTTAATTATAAAACTAACCCCTAACCCCTAACCCTAACCTCTAACAAACAACCGGATGTTGACAGTGTAAAGGAAAAAAATGTACTTATGAATCAGCATAGCAAAAGGGGTGCCTAAAGGTCATATGGTCCACCTATTCTAACATAAAATTTATTAAATCTTCCCGTTTCAAGACTTTTCTGACAAATAGTCTTTTAGGATATAAAGTGTTGAGGCAAAAGATGAAAATATGAACATTTGCGGCATCTATCCAACTTGGAATCTTGTAATTCCAAGGCAGATGCTTAACCGACTTAGCTAAACTGTTCCCTGTTAAATCAAATTTGAAAATATTCCATTGACCTACAATTGTTTTGAAATTGAAACTTTCTTTAAAATGAAACATTTTCAATGACTTAAGCCACAATTTGTACTTCAACCCTGAAACAATCCTCACAAATTACTAATAAAATGTAAATTTTGTCACATTATTTTCATGTGATCATTATAGTTATTCACTAGACTCAGCTTAATTATTCCATAAGGCTAGAAGTATTGGGGCACCCAGTGAGAATCAAGCTCATTAGTAAGGGTCTGGTAACCAAGGTCACTAATGAGATTCCTTTATGTGGATACTCTCAGTGTATGAGAAGCAGGGATCTGTTGCAGTAAAGTAAGAGCTGATGGTAGGTGTGGTGCTCCACCTCAGACACCAAAAACAATCTCCTTGGTTTAGCGCTATTGAAAAGGGGATAGACTCCCTCGCTGACTGGCTGATACCGACTTTAGGCCGCCCTAATGACTATAGTTATTTTCTAAACTCAGCTTAGTTATGCCATAAGGCTAGAAGTATTGGGGCACCCAGTGAGAATCAAACTCATTTGTAAGGGTCTGGTATCCAAGGTTACTAACTCTTATACTGTATGAAATTCCTTTATGTGGTCATTATAATATACATTAAATACATTTTGACTCAATTGTTTTTTTGTCAAATATTTCTTGCATGCCTTAAAATTTTTCTTTAGGGGTGGAAAATACTGACCCATATGTGTGGGTTTTTTTTGTGTGTGTGTGTGTGTGACCCCACCCGAATAAAAGTTCATTTAGTTTCTTTCATCTTTTTATTCACACGGATATAATTCTAAGCTTAAATAATTCATTGTCATAGAAATAAAAAATAAAAAAAAAACAAGTTGGAACATGACATCTTATTATAATGGAGATTGTGTGTTTTTCTGTCTGTAACCGAAACTATATTACTACTCAAATCACAATTCCCTTAATTATTTACGTCAAATTCTCCATGATTTAATTCTTTTAAACCTTCAGTTATTTAATAAAAATTGTTTTACATTATTAATACTGTTGACCATATCAACGTACTAATAACATGCAATTGTATTTATATATACAACAAAATAGCGGTTTACAGTTTGAACGAGAAGGCTAATTTGCATATTGATATTTAAAATTTTATTTTAATAAATATGTGCTTGGTATTATTGATTTCTAATTGTTTGGCTTTATCTTAAGAAATATAAACAAAAATCTCGTGGATAAATCTTAAAAGAAATTTATTTACAAGAAGAAATAACTGTAATATTATCCTTTACTTCCTATTTTAACTAAATAGTTAAATTAGGAAAATTTACCAATGAAGAGGGGAGTAATGGAAAATGATGGAATAGTTAGTTTCAAAGTTGTTCTATTTTTCGATTATACCCCCTCTGTTGCAGATCTTTTATCTGCATTCTTAGTCAGTTTCATTAGCCTTTCTAATTTAATATGATATTTTATTATATCAAAACTTAAATACTTGCACCCGGAGGGTGCATATATTTGCTAGTTAAAATAAAAAGTGAAGTAAATTTCGAAAATATTTTCAATTTAGTTTTTGTTTGGAAATTGTTTCTGATTGTAAACAATAATAATCAGGAGAATCAAAATTAGAATATTAACTAGATGGGTCACCTGGTGATGTTTGGGTGTAAGAAGGGGGAGACAAAATGTTTCAATAAAATAATTCTAATATGTATTTTAGGTTTTATAGATACAACAACGATATGAATAGACACAAGAAAATCTCTGATTAGCATATATATATATATATGTGTGTGTGGAGAAAACAAACACAGGATGCCGTGAACAATGGAACCTCTTTATGTCGATACTTAAGTATTTCGGGGTTTTTTAAATTAAAACCTTCTTCAGGACATTGAATATTTGTATGAGTAAAAGATGAAAAATGTTCAGTGTATGTTGAATGTGTGATAAAAGGTTATTAACCGTTATTTACTTGGCGTTTATAGATGAAAGCCAATGACGCAATCGTTGCATGTGAAAATGAAAATTGATGATCAGAAACCGTCACATGTCGAACGGGAATTTATATACATATATAAAGAAATGTATGATTAGTATATATATATATATATATATATATATATATATATATATATATAAAGAAAAAGTGGAAGTAAATCCGACAATATGTAATTTTATAAGTAATGAAAAAACATAAATCATGCATGAATGGAACTTGCGTTTTTTCATTATTTATAATATATATATATATATATATATATATATATATATATATATATATTAATCCTAAAGAGTCAGATATACCAACTAATAGTTTCGTTTACTAGCTCATCAGGGCAAGAATCTGACTATATATCTCGGTTTAGCTCAGTCAGTAGAGTGTTCGGCTAGGAATCCTGTTTCGATACCAGTCCTCACCAACTCAACATATGAGTAGCATAGGGATCTATGTGGTAAAGAGAAAAGCTGATGGTAGGTGTGGTGCTCCACCCCAGATGCTAAAATAATCTCTAATGAAAAAGGGGATAGATTCCCTTGCTGTCTGGCTGATACCGACATTAGGTCGCACCAACGACTTTACTTTTTAAAAAATATCTTTCTATCTATCTATCTAAAAGAAATGAGTTAATTTTTAAATGTAGACACAAAAATAAATTCAAATTAATTCAAATTAATATAGAATTAAGTTAAATTATGAAATTAAAATTAAAATTAAAATAAAATTAATATTATACAATTATTTATATTTTGGAAGTGGCATGGGGATGAGCCGATAAACTTATTAGTTTTATGATTATTATTTTCAATAATTTTAAATTATATAGTATGAAATGTTAATATATATATATATATATATATATATATATATATGAAAGTAAGTAAACAAACAATGTGTTTATTTTTTATATGGCCTTTAGCCAACAAATTTTGAAGGATATGTGCTTAATTGAAGTCATACCTAATTTTGAAAATGAATTAGTTAATAATTGCCCGCCTAAATTAATTAGTTAATAATTGCCCACCTAAATTCATTAATTATTAACTAATTAATTATCAAAATTAGGTATGACTTCAATTAAGCACATATCCTCCAAATATATATGTATATATATATATATTCTAACAAATTTGTTTAAAGATAATGGAATCCTCATTGTTTTGAAGTTTTTTTTCTTTTTTATTTCAAAGTTTATAAACAATTTTTTTTCTTGAAAATCAAATTGTGAACTTTGGACATATCGTTGGTCATATGACAAAAATGGATCTGACTACATTTGTTCCATTATTTAGAAAGTAAAAAAAAAAACAAATATTTTTGTACTACATATTAAACTCTCAATCACTCTATTTGGTCATAAACAGCTGGTGATTTCCAATGGCGACAAATGACCCCTGGGAGGTCAACTCTAAATAATCTATGTTTTAACCCTTCACTTAAAGTGGTTGAGAGCTGTAGGCTGGAACAGGTGTCATGAAGCTGATGTACAAATAATTATTTTTGAAATCAGGTTTGTCTACAGACCCACGGAGTAAAAGTATATGGGTGTGGGGATAGAGGGGGTAGGTTTCACTTTGTTTCATATATCTATACTTTCTGGGCACCTTTTGTAGTGTAATGATTAGCAAGTTGAATTCGCAAACCATTGTTAGTGAGTTCAGTTCTCATTGGGCGCCCCATTCTTCTGGCCTTGTGCCACATCTAAGCTAAGCTTAGTAAATAACTATATCTATACTTTTCCTCTATTCTTATCATGGTAGTTGCCAAATCCCAAAGAAAAGGATAATTGTATGGCACACAAACCTCTCTCTGCTTACAATACCTGCTGTTGCTTAAGAAGATAGATAGTTATAATGGTATTAATACATAGATACTTTATATAAATCTCTTTCATGTTCACAGGTGGGTTCTTTCTTTGATTTTCCTCTAAATTACTCCTTTAAATACTTTCTCTTTTTTTAAATCTCTCTCTCTCTCTCTCTCTCTCTCTCTCTCTCTCTCTCTCTCTCTCTCTCTCTCTCTCTCTCTCAGGTGAAGGGACTTTTCTATCCTTATTTTTAGCTTCTCTCTCTCTCAGCTGAAGTGACTCTCTCTCTCTCTCTCTCTCTCTCTCTCTCTCTCTCTCTCTCTCTCTCTCTTTTCCTCTCTCTCTCTCTCTCTCTATCTCTCTTCTCTCTCTCTCTCTCTCTCTCTTTCCTATCTTTATTTTTAGCTTCTCTCTCTCAGTTGAAGTGACTTTTCTCTCTCTCTCTCTCTTTCTCTCAGTTGAAGTGACTCTCTTTGTTTTTAGCTTCTCTCTCTCTCTCTCCTCTCTCTCTCTCTCTCTCTCTCTCTCTCTCAACTAAAGGGACTTTTTCTATCTTTGTTTTTAGACTCTCTGTCTGTCTCTCTCTGTCTGTCTCTCTCTCTCTGTCTCTCTGTGGAAGTTACTTTTCCTCTTTCTTTTTTTTCAACCACTCTCTTTCAAAACTTTTCCTTTCTTTCTTTTAGCCTCTCTTTCTCTCAGTTGAAGTTACTCTATTTACTCTCTCTCTCTCTCTGCTGAAGGGACTTTTCTATCTTTATTTTTAGCTTCTCTCTCTCTCAGTTGAAGTGACTCTCTCTCTCTCTCTCTCTCTCTCTCTATATATATATATATATATATATATTCCTCTCTCTTTTTTATCTCATTCCCCCTCTCTTACTTTCTTTTCACTCTTCCTCTTCCCCTCCTCCCCATTATTAATCTAAACACCACTTTATTCTCCACTTGAATAATTTCTAACCTTCTTGAACTTTGAACTTTTCAAACTTTTAAACATATATTTCATTTTATTTATCTCATTTCTAGTAGAATGCCTAGAAACTCAAACAAACTTGTATACAGAAATACCATTAGGCATACTAACACCTATGTGGGTCAAAATTACTGGGATAGACTTCTGACCTTAATTCGTTTCTGGAGATTTGATATCTTGAATATAATCTATGTGACAACAAAATGGAAAAGAAAGATTAAGGTTTGTTCACATTTGTTTACATTTCAACTAAAATGTTTATTTTTGAATGTCAAATAACTAACAATATATTTCTATGTATTTTGTTTTATTGAAAAAAAAAAAAAAATTAGGTACAAATGCAGAATAGCGCGCAAGAGATAATATCATTAGAATCATATTTTAAGTATAAAAGGTAAAGTCGTCAGGGCGGCCTAATATCGGTATCAGTCAGACAGTGAGGGAGTATATCCCCTTTTCACTAGCACTAGAACATAGAGATTATTTTAGCATCTGAGTTGGAGTGCCACACCTACCATCAGCTCCTCACTTTACCGCACAGATACCTGTGCTACTCATACGCTGAGTTGGCGAGGGCCGATATCGAACCATTAACCTAGTCATTCCTAGCTATATGCTCTACCCACTGAGCAAAACTGGCCCTAATAGTATTAAATTAGAGAAACTCCTGAAGTAGCCTAACTCTAACACTAACCCTAACCTTAAAACTAACCCTAAGCCTTACCATAACCCTAATCTTAGCATCTCAAAGGTTTCAGGTATTTCTGTGAAATTTAATGCTTTTTATATGTAATCTAATGATATTATCTCTTGCGCACTATTCTGCATTAGTACCAAAAAATATTTCTGTTTTTAGCTTTTTGTTCCATTTCAGAGTCAAAGAAAAAGTTAAATTATGAACAACTAGGCAAATGCAAAAATATATGAGGGACGATGCTCTGAAAGTAACAACTCAAATTTATTACCTTGGAAAGTACAAAAACTATAAGGAGCACAATACCACCACTGGATAGAGCAAGTTTTCAGCTACAAAGCACTATTTTTTCTATATTTACCATCACTGGTTACATCTTTTCTCCAAGCCATTGATAAGAATTTGCAAACAAAATAGTAAGTAAAGTCGCTACCATATATATATATATAGGTGTTCAAGGTACACCATATTCTCCTGAAGAGGGTGTACCTTGAACACCAAAACCATGCTAGAGAGAAAAAACTTTTCTACAACTATAAATGCTCTATATTTTACAAAATATATTGAGCATTTTTTTGGATTAACTACTAATGTTATAACAATAAAAATGTTGTAGCAACTTCTGGTGATATATATATATATATATATATCATAATGAGCATGGATATCCATGACGATCTCTCGCCAACCTTCCCTCTCATTCATCAACCCTGGAAGCTCCTTCGCACAGCAGCCAGCATCATCACATAGTTGGTCAATGTAGGTCCTGAGCTCATCCTTGCTTCTCCAGCAGTGTCCTGCATGCCTAGTACGTTTCACTCAGATGGTTTGTGAGATGGGGGGCAGGTGGCCATACATTTGCTTCCTGGTGGGGTGCTGTTTCCACGACTTGTTTAAGACTGCATGCAGCATTCTTGTGCAGCTTCCATCTAGCTTATTCTCAAGGCGCTTCATTAGGATCCAAGTGATACAACAGTACCAATATAACCACAGCCTCAAAGAATTGTCTCTTGAGTTTGTCAGGGAGATCGGATTTCCATATGACTGATAATTTGTTTGTGGCCAACCATGCCTTTCCTATTCGTGTATTTCTGTGAATGAGACATTACTACCTAGGTATGTGAATTTTTCTGCTTAAGAGCCTTGCTGTCAAGTGTGGAGATGTCTCCTTTCTTTTTGAAGCTCATGAACTCAGTTTTATCAGAGTTCACGTAGAGGCCGATATTCTTTGCTGCCTCCTCCAGGTTATGTAGTAGTGACTCAGTCTGTGTCAGTGTATCTGCAAGAAGTGGGAGGTCATCCGCATAGTCTACATCTGTGACAGTTTGTGCGGGATATCGCCTGCTTCTTGCCTTTCTCAGTGTGAAACCTTTTCCTTTTATGGTATCTAGTGATGTTTGGAGTACATAGTCTAGGCATATTATAAATATATATGGTACTAACGTATGTCCCTGCAGGACCCCAGCAGCCAAAGTCAAAGATATCTGTGTCACAATCAGGTGAGTGTACCATTGCTTTAGTGTCTTTGTAGAGCATTATTATGGCGGCAACCGTTTCTTTGGGGAGACCATATGCTAGTATTATTTGTTCCATTTTCCCTCTGTGTATGGAATCAAATGCCTTGGAAAAATCTACGAATAGTAGTGTTGCCTCTAGATTCTTTGCTCGAACCCCTTCTATGATCCGTTGAATAGTCAGGATCTGAGAGGTTGTGGATTGATTTCTGCAGAATCCATTTTAGTTTTTCGGAAGGATTTTCTCTTTCAGGTCGAATGTGATTAAGAAGAAGGCAATTATATATCTTAGCTCCTTTTGTCCATTTATCTATTCTATTTTGTCTATATACAGCATTGCAGAGCCTAAACAGTATGTCATTGAACTTTCCCATCTTCCATACCTCCGGGGGGTACTTCGTCAAAACCTGCTGCTTTTCTACCTTTTAGCTTCTTTAAGACTTTGTTGAGTTCTTCTGTTGTGAAATCCCCCAGTTTAATGTCTAGTTGTCTATCTATGATCTTTTGGGTATTATTTTCTATGATTTCAGGTGGGTTCCCCAGAAGTTTCTGGAAATGGTCATTTTGGCTGGTTGCCTTTAGCTTTGATCTAAAGGTATTTTTTCCTACCACTAATTTCATTTACTGTTTGCATGCTAATCACGACTGTCTATCTTCACTGATAGTCTGATATTATTTATTTGTACTTGGATGTATTCTATTTGTTCTTTTTTCTATGTTTTGGTTAGTTCTATCTGGGCTTTCTTAAGGTTGTGTAGATTGGTGTTGGTTGGGTTTGTTTTATTACGTTGGGCTTCTTTTTTGATATCGTTTCTCTTCTCTCTAACTGCTTTAGTCTCCCAGGCGGAAGAAAGTTTGGCTCTTAGTTTGATTGGTACGCACTTGGCTGCTGCTTCTAGGTGAGCACTGACAAAGTTTTTGTATTCCTCATTTGGTGTGGAGCTTTAGGATGTCTCCTAGAGGATATTGAATTTATTTCTTACCGTGACAGTGTAGCAATTGCATATATCACTGTTGGTAAGTGTTGAACAGTTCGTATCATACAGATTTACTGGTTTGCTTTTTGTTTCTATGTAGGTTTAGTCGTAATTTTGCTATGACTAGTCTGTGGTCAGAGGATATTCCTTCAAAGAAGGAATATGCTTCGCAGTTCATTGCTCTATTTATCCATTTTTTGTTTATTATGTTTCTAGTTGCACTTTTGTGTTATTTGGGTACATGTATGTCCATAGTTTGCCCTTCCATTTTTGGAATTTGGTGTTTAGGCAAACCAAGTCTGTTTCAAAGGGAGAACTCAGCTAGGAGATTGCCATTCCTGTTTGAGGTGTTGTATAAGCTGAATCTATTGTTTTCGTTTCTTCCTATCTGTGCATTCATGTCTCCCCCAATATTTTGACAGTATTATCAATATTAATATATATATATTTACCAACCCGTCCGCACGAGCAGGGTGTACACAAGGTCAATTTCTTAAGCGGAGTTCAACAGGTTTGAATTCAGAGTTTTCCTTCTCCTAGACTGGTTACCTAGCCATGGTTAAAGAACCCAGTCTGCCCTGCTATTTACCCATAGCTGGAGGGAGAGTAGGATCCATACCTTTCCCAAGGGTATTAGCGCTAAGTGAAATGCAATTACCACGTCCAGGATTTGAACTCGGGGTGATGAGTCCATTTCCCATGATTTTAACCATTACACCACGTGCTTCAATATTAATATATAAGTAGGTAAAAATGGCAGAGTGGCCTATTGTTGGTATCAGCCAAAAAGTGAGGGAATCTATCCTTTTTTCACGGGTAGATTGTTTTAGGATCACATCTAAGGTGGAATGCCACACCTTATCATCGGTTCCTCACTTTACCACACAGATCCAAGCTGTGCTATTCATGAGTTGAGTAGGCGAGGGCCAAGTATCAAACGAGAACCTTGCAGTTCCTAGGCAGATGCTCTACCAGCTGAGCTAAACCTGCCCTTATGAATAAATGTGAATTTCTGTGCATGTTTCTATACCCATGCTAACATCAAAACAGCCTCCATCATGATAAATTATTAATACTAGCAAAATAAAAAAACACCCTCCGGGTGATGTAAAAATAGAATTTTGAAACACATTGCCTGAGGGGTGGGAGTAAAAAATTCAATGTCAACGAGTTTGTACCCTAAGTAAGTAAAAATCATCAAATTCATTAAAGGATCAAAAAATAAAACAATATGAAATGTAAACTTTAAATATGTATTAAAATAAAACAAACTATATATAGATATATAATACCAGTCATGTATTATTAAAACTTGTTTTAAAAAACAATGAGGACTGTCTAATGTTGCATGTTCAAATTTTGAGTATTTATTCTATGTTATGACGATTTTGGGTAATGTGACGTAAGCAGTGACGTAGTTTTTGTTACAGACAAAAACCGGAAGCAAATCTCCATTATTAATATGCATGAACAATGTGCAATATGTATTATAAGTATGAACACATGTATAGCAGTTAATATCGTCTTAGCATAATTTACATATAAAATGGTGGACTTTGGATTTTAATAGTTTTCTTCCACACCAAATTTTATGGATTTTAGTCCTATTCCTCTTAGGGAATAATAAAAATAAAGCCAAAAGAAAGATAACCGGTATACATGTGTGTTGGTAAGACGAAGATTGTTTTGACATAGTATTTACATTGTAAATAGAGCCACATCAAAACTCAAGAAAAATCAATATTTCTTTTAAACTGACAAATTGCAGTAGTAGATGTAGATCTTGTGTATGCTAATCAATACTCAGAGGTGTTGTGTGGTGTAATGGTTATGATCATAGGAAATGGACTCAGTAATAGATCCTGGATGAGGCTGTTTGTATTTCACATAGCTTGTTGGGGGGAAAGGTATGCATCCAACTATTTCCCTTTAGCTATGGGTACATAGTAGGGCGGACTGGGCTTTTTAACCTAGGGTACATGATACATTTAAGTAAGGAGCTGATGGTAGGTGTGGCGCTCCACCTCAGATGCAAAAAAAACAATCTCCTTGGTCTAGCGCTAGTGAAAAGGGGATAGACTCCCTCGCTGATTGGCTGATACCGACATTAGGCCGCCCCAACGACTTTACTTTTTTACTTACATAATACATTACAGTAGCAAATCTCAAAAAAAATTCTCATTTTTAAACATTTTTATTGATTTTTGTATAACTGGAGGCACTTGGTGTAATGGTTATCATCATAGCAAATGTACTTGATTGTTGAAGTGAGTCAGTGTACAGTTGGTTTGAACAACAGCAACTAGTTAAACACAACTGAACCAGTGCCAAGACAGTTGGTACTTATTGAAATCAAGAATAGTCCATTCTTGCATTTGGGTGATTCCATTCCCAGACTCCTTATTGCCTGTTTGGTTTCTATGATGTTATGAGGCTTCATAAATAATTTTGCAGTTGTATTGCAGCAAGATAGGTTCATAATCAGTTACAATTACTTGCTGCCTTGTCTTACCAATTCGATGGTAATTGGAACTAGTATGATTATTCTACATTGATGACCCATTTGCATTTCACATAGCGCTAATACCCTTTGAAAAAGACAATATATTTACTAATAATTTATTTTTTTACACTGACGATGGCTCCGATGATAGTTTGATAAACTAACTGAAATGCTGTAGCGTCGATTTAATAAACATCGTCCATCAATGAAACTTGTTTTTTCATTTTTATAAAGTTACATATGAAGAAAAAGTGGAAGTAAATCCAACAATATGTAATGTAAAAATTGAAAAAACACAAGTTTCATTAATGAATGATGTTTAATAAGCCGACGCCGTAGGATTTCGGTCTGTTTCATTAGTTTTAGAAAAAAATAAATTATTAATGAAAACAAAAGTCTGTTAGCCTCTGTTTTTGGTATGTGGCTGCTTTTCTTCACACATTTGAAGATCAACAAAAGCAGCCATACACCAAAAACAGAGGCTCTGGTCACTACTAGAATAAACTCAGACTTAGTGATCTATTTAAAAAAACAAAAACAAAAACTTTTATTTTATTTCATCCATTTTCAACAAACAAGGAATGTTCATGTTTAATTCATTAATCCAATAGTGCCAGGTGTCAGGTCGCTCAATATACTACTGGTACTATGTAACCCAATACTTCCTGTTTCATAGTTGGATCATCAGCAACTAAAACAGAAACCCCACAAATTTTGTCTGGTGAAGACGGTGGTTAGACACCCTGCAGAATGTAAAACAAGACCTGTTAAAGGGTGGAGGAAGCTCTTTGCTCAATGGCCATCTAGTACATTATTTCCAGAGTTCAATTCTTCTTCATTGCAGCAGGGCTGTGTAAACTTGGTAGTGTCAGAGCCATGCCATCAGGAACTTCAGTTCCTTGTAGGGTCACCCAAAGTGGACAGGTCTGGCACCCAGTGGTATTAGGGCCACAATCCAGCCAAAGGGGCTCTGGCAAAATCCATCATCATCAGGAATCAACGTCTTTTGGCATACTTGTCACTGCATCTGTGGAAAATCTACAGCAAACAAGGGCATCTCCTTCCCCTGATTGGGATATGCATGTGGGGTTTGGGGACCACTTATGAATTTCCTATTTCCTTCTTAGTCCTTTCCATGAATTCACCACAGAGGAATTCATTGAATGGAGCCAGCTCAACTGAACCAGATTAAATACTGTCACAAAAAACAGACTGGAATTACTATCAATGGGAGCTTCTTTCTCTCTTTAAACATGGTATCCGCCTCTGAGGGGATTTTATTTGAATGGATTCTCATGACAAGCTTTATATCTTTCAAATCAATATCACTCAATAATTTTCTGACTTCCAGAATCAACTTCTATTTTCATATCAATCTACAAAGGTAATCTTAAAGGTAAAAAGCAAAGTCGTCAGGGCGGCTTAATTTTGGTATCAGCCAGACAGCGAGGGAGTCTATCCCCTCTTCACAAGCACTAGACCAAGGAGATAGTTTTTTTTAGCATCTGAGGTGGAGTGCCACACCTACCATCAGCTCCTCACTTTACTGCACAGATGCCTTTGCTACTCATATGCTGAGTTGGCGAGGGCCGGTATCGAACCAGGAACCTTGTGATTCCTAAAAGGTAGGTCTCTAAAATATTTACATATCACAGAAACATTTATTGTTTATTACCAATGATGTGTATATCTTTTTAAAGTTTCAACATTTATCTATTTCTCTACATAATTGACATTTAGGCTGATGCCTTTTTGTAGGCACTGTGGCAGTTTTTATTTGCCCATGTCATTCTAGCTCACCACCATGTTGGTAAGGAAACATTGAACCTTATTGTCATTGCAAACTCCCTACTTGTAGATGTTAGAATCAACTTTTATTTTCATGTATATGAGAGAGTAATCCCCAAAGTGAAATTTCCAAACTGCCACTATTTACCCATGGGGGAGGGGGGATAACAAATGTATTTCTAGAGGGCATTAATGTGAACAGCTTTTGGGAGTTGGAGTTCAATCTGACAGTCTTCAACAATATGTGCTGGCAACTCCAGCAATGATGCTGATACCAAGTATTGACCTTTGCTCTTCCTTTGGATAAAATTGGTGTCATGAAGGGGGGGAACCTGCAGTATGGGCAACTGTTGGTCTTTCATCCAGTCTTGCTGAAGCCTGTGTCAGGATCCAGAGACCAATGGATGTCTAGGATAGGATTGATATTCAATACTGGATTGTGCCTTGAAAAAAAAAAAGAAATTATGAAATATGAGGATAATCCCAAAAGTAAGGTCACTAAATTGCAGAGAAACTGTTCATGTGACTATTAGCAACTCTGTTGTGTTTGTTGTGGATGCATCAGCACCTTCCCTTATGCATACCTTGCTGTCACAATCAGTTTTGTCTTGGCAGTTGCTTCTGATGGAGCTACCGATTGATGTAGTTTAATTATAATGGTCTACGGGGAATTTGGGGATTGAAAAGAAAACGGTATTCGGATTTCTGGAGAAAGAGAAGAAAAAGAAATAAGGTTAAAGTTTAGAAGGGTAAACACTCAATGGGGAGCCAGCAATTGACCAACGAAAGACCCTGGAATTAAAGTTAAAAATAAAAACAGAAGTTCCGGGTTTTGACTGGAAGTGGTGATCCTCCCACTCCCAGACGAGAAACAGAAGATGGGAAAAATCGGTCTTTTTTTTTGGCTGGGCCTTCGTAAGAGGCAGACGGGGCTTCCTGGGTTGCCCCGTATGGGTTTTGCATAGTAGTACTGAGCATGATTTATGATAGAGTAATTTGACCTTACCCCCCCCCTCTCTCTCCTTCTCTCTGAAAAAGAACCCATGAGCCTAGAAAGGAATAAACAACCCCTTTGTGACTATATGACTTGCATATATTGTTTCTGAACTAACGACAACTACTACAACTCGAATTTGACTCTATGCAACATTGACGCTACCACCAAGTGTGGAGTTCACACTGTTATTTGATTTTCGAATGCAAAAGGTATTAAAAAGATTGAAATTCATTGCCAATTAACAGAAGGGAATTTGGATGTCAAAAACTTCCACAAGTGTTGTAGGGTGTTTGCAATGATGATGAGATTTATCATTTCTTCAATGACAACGGAGTGAGTTGGTATGACATGGGCATACAAAAACTGTCACAGCACCTACAAAAATGCATTGACTGAAATAATGATTATGTAGAAAAATAAATACAAGTTCAAAGTTTAAAATGATGTAAACATCATTGACAATAAACAATAAACATTTCTGTGATT
Source organism: Doryteuthis pealeii (assembly GCA_023376005.1). Classification (NCBI taxonomy): domain Eukaryota; kingdom Metazoa; phylum Mollusca; class Cephalopoda; order Myopsida; family Loliginidae; genus Doryteuthis; species Doryteuthis pealeii. The sequence continues at coordinate 87,341,598 of CM042149.1, forward strand.
TCTAAATATTTTGGAGACCTTACCTTTTATTACCCTTGTATCTATCTATCTTTTTTTTGTTAATGTCCCCAAAACTTGTCTTCTAATAATTCCTTATAAGAAATTTCTTCTACCGTATATAATCGTGGATAGGTCACACTTTCTTTAACCAAAAATTCCACCAAAATCAATGGTGCGACCTATCCAGTTGACATAAATGTAAAACAGCAATACTTTATAATAATAAATAATGATGATGATATCTTTTCAGCTATTATATTAGGTCTGAGACTTGTCAGCTGTTCCTTATAAACATTCATGCTAATTTCACAGAATCTTTCCACAGATTATCTAACATTGCCTTAAAGGAGTTTAGAGATGGGGCATTCACTATTGATGATGGTAGTTTATTCCATGTATTCACCACTCTGTTACTAAAATAATTTTGTCTTGCATTTGTTTTACAAAATTTTTTTAAGAGTTTTAATTTATGACCCTGGTATTGATATTTTGAGCAATGTTTAGTAGGTCAAAGTTCATTGAATAAAAAACATGTATATTTGTAAACTTCAATCATATCCCCTCTTGTACATCGATAAACCAAACTTGGTAAGTCAATGTTCCTAAGTCTTTCAGCATATGAAAGGTTTTTTTAAATCATTCATTACTTTAGTAGCTTTAATTTCTTTTTATCATTAAGTTGCAACGATCAGCAATTGCAATGATGTAAAATGCGTTCAATATTTATTTGAAAGTCTTTGAAGCCTTTTGTATACACAAAATACATATATCAAAGATTCATACCAACTCATTGCTTTAATCTGCTAGATATTCACATATTCACATTTATAATTACTAGCAAGGATATGCGTCTTTTAGGTATAAGTATTTAAGTTTTAATGTAAGGAAATATAATAAATTAGAACAAAATTAAGAAATTAAATTAGAATATATATGTAAGGATTATACTTATTTCTCTTATATTTTGATTGTTTTTTATATAAAATCATTCATAGAACTGATTTTTATACATTGGAGAATAAAACAATAATATTAGAGATCAATAACACCAAGTAATTATTTATTAAACCCAGTTTTGTTAAAACCAGTATGCAAATTAACCACAACATATATTATGTAAACCTTTATTTCTTAGTGATATATGACACACATTGCAGGATATTAAAAGCACCAATAACATGGGATGTTTTGAGGCAAATGTAAATCAGATTTTCATAGAGACATCATTAATAAATAAGATTTACTCTATGTCTTAATGATTTTGACATAAATTAAAGTAAATACTCATTCATATACTTACGCAATTCCTGAAGGTATTGTGAGGTAGGCAGTAATATAGTTTCAGTTACAGACAGATACTGAATCTCCATTATAATAAGATAGTACTAAGAAACACAACCCTTTTTTCTATGTCTGCATTACGCATCTCAGTCTATGGCAAATTGTTCTAGTCTATTACTTGTAAGTAAAGTCTTGAAACAAAGGTGAATATTTGATAAGTTTTATGTTAGAATAGGTTATGTAACTAACCAGATTATAATGTGACCTATTTGTGAGTCAACCTCTTTTACCCAGTCTCATTTACAATTATAGTATTAAGAAATGCAACCCTTATTTCTCTATGTTTGCATTATGCATCCCAGTCTATGGCAAAGTGTTCTAGTCTATTACTTGTAAGCAAAGTCTTGAAACAAAGGTGAATATTTGATAAATTTTATGTTAGTATAGGTTGTGTAACTAGCCAGATGTGACCGGTTATTTCCTAGTTGAGTAACATGAGTGACCCAGAAAAAACAGAACCCAAATTATTTATTTATTTTCCCATTAAACTAACCCTAACCCTTGTTGGACTTAAAATTAAAAAAAAATTCAAATTAACAGTTTTATTACAAAGTTTGTGGGTTCTGTTTTTTCTCTGACACCCTGTAATATCATGTTACTCAACTGGGGGGTGTGTGTTGGGGTTTAGGGTTAGTTTAATGGGAAAATGAATAATTTGGGTTCTGTTTTTTCTGGGTCATCCTGTAATATCATGTTACTCAACTAGGAAATAACCATGTGACCTATCTGCGGGTCAACTGCAAATAATCACTTTGACAACCACAAATTTGGGGTATACCTATCCATTGATGCAATTTATTCATGAGTATATACAGTAATTTCTCTAATTCAATTTGCATAAACTTTTTCTTATCTATTAGTATATATTCATAGATTGGATTTGATGTTATCTACATAAGGTAGAATAGAAATCAGGTCAATTGTATGTGAGAAACTTTTATCACACATCAGGATTGAAGGTCATTTTAAGTTCCCTTACAGCGTTTAAATTTTATTGATAAAGTGTCTTGTCTGGTCTGATCTGAACTAAAACAACAATTTTATTTTATCCCATAATAGTTTTTACATTTAGTGTATGGAATTTATATGCAAATGAAACGGACCATATGACCTTTAAGCACCCCTTTTGCGATCTCGTTTCATAAGGACATTTTTTTCATTTACACCGTCAACATCCGGTTGTTTGTTAAGAGATGATTTTTAGATTTTTTTTTAAATTATAAAACTAACCCTTAACCCTAACCAACAACTGGATTTTGACGGTGTAAATGAAAAAAATGTCCTTATGAACCGAGATCGCAAAAGAGGTGCCTAAACATCATATGGTCCAATGGAACCACTAATTATCAATATATATTATACATACTTTTTGATTTGAATGCACAAAAAAGCTACACGTTTGCATTATATTATATATACAATAATAATAAAGGACATTACCGTATACATTTTTACAAACCAAGGACGTTATATAGACCTCCTTGACTCAAGTTAGAGAAGGGGTGCGTATTATACACAATGTTTTGGTTTTTCAGAGGTACAGCCCCCTAAAAATCTCCTGTGTATTATACTTAAGGGTGGACTATACTTGTGGATTTACAGTACTCATTATAATAATGAAATTTATTGTGTACAATGCTCAGGTGCACCACAACTCATCAAAGTCTCATGTCTAGTACACAGAATAATGTATTAGTGTCAGGAACATGAACAGTTTACAGTAGTAATTTATTGGCTATGCATTTTTACTAGTGATCAACAGCAACTCATTTTTGTATCTTATTGTAGTTTCTGTGAAAATTAATAGGTGGCTTTGCCTCCCAAACATCTCTTGTAGTAAAATTTTATGAATTTCCTTTTAATATCTTCATTGCTTTGCAGAGAATTGGATTTAAGAGACTGAATATATATAACACATGTTGGCATGCCTACAAAGTCAGAAAACAGCATAGCTCACATGACTTTTTGGAAACATTTTTTTAAGCTCAGAGTTGATGAAGCATGGAATAAACTGCCTGCATTTGTTGTTTCTGTCAAAACACTGCAGCTTTCAAAACCTCCATGCTTCCTGTAATTTGACAACACTATAGCTGATATCCCCTCTCCATACACATTTGCACACCCTCACACATAAATATATATTATGGTTGTACGCTATTCATTTTCCTGGCATTAGTACATTATTCCTGTACTATACATGACCATTTCATTAGTTGTGGTACACCTGAAAACTGTATGCAATATTATCATATATATATATATATATATATATATATATATATATATATATATTTTGTTGGGGTACCAAGTTTCTTGGTACAAGGTGATTCTAGGCTGGTCCTATTCTCTACCAGTAGTTTGTTGTAGAGTTCAGGTTCTGTATGTTAGGACAATGTTTAATTTTTATAAACAGAGCAAATCTATTTGTGAATAAAAAGGCCTTAAATACCATGGGTATCATGATTATGGACCATTTCCACTCTTGGGTATCTGGGGCCCACTGAGCTTCGTCAGACCACGTTTTTATTTTAAGCTTAATAAAATAAAAACGTGGTCTGAAGAAGCTCGGTGGGCTCCAGATACCCAAGAGTAGAAATGGTCCATAATCATGATACTCATGGTATTTAAGGCCTTTTTATTCACAAATATATACATATATATATATATATATATATATATATATATATAAATTTAGGGTCAGGAAGATGTAAAATAACTGACAGTTTTTTGCCTATGTGATTTTCAAACCAACTTGGTTTGAAAATGATATGAGCAACATACCGTCAGTTACCAATATCTCTCTCTCTCTCTCTATATATATATATATATATATATATATATATATATATATATATATATATATATATATATATATATCTTACACAAATACACACACACATCTATAAAGGCTTATGGTCAAGTCACATTGAAAGCACTGGTTCCTGCGAGATCACAAAAGTTAAGGAGTCATCCCATTCAATATTTAGCAATACTTAAGCAACACCAGGTACTGTAAGCAACATAAATCAATATGACTTGATTTGGCATTAAATGACCCAAAAAGTGTTGACATGCCATAAAATAAAACAATGAACAATCAATCAACACACGTTTATATGTATATATATATATATATATTATACACAAACACACACATATATGTATACACACACATATATATGTATATGTATACACACATATTATACACACACACATATATTATACACAAACACACTTATACACAAACACAACACATATATTATACACAAACACACACATATATTATAGACAAACACACACATATATTTACACACCACACACACACACACACACACACACATATATTATACTCAAACACACACACACATATTATACACACAACACATACACACACATACACACACACACATATATATATATATATATATATATAATAGAGACTGAATATGAAAAGTTTTAGCTTATAAAGGTGCTCAATGCTAAAATAGCAGAGCAGTTTTAAAACCACAAATGAAATATTATGGTGTTAATTTATATGCATGAAAATTAACACCCCCCCCCCACACACACAAAGGATGCTCTGGAAGTAAGGCTTATTCATTTTTACAGAAACTACTAATATATATTTATATATCTGTCTGGGTAGTTTGACATTAAATCTTCTTTATTGTTGATAGTTGTTGAAGGTGTGGAGGCCTTGATTTCACAGTTAACGATTACTAGCTACAGGTGATGTGATGAAGCTAATCTAATAATTGCAGCGTCTTTTTCAACTAGATATGAAGAAATCAGTGTCACAGTTTTTCCGATTGAAACTGCATGGGAATTGGGATTACACCATATTTGGGGATTATTGTGCCTTTTTTAGGCCCTTAGATTGGTTGAGAATGGCTTGGTGATATGTGGCAGTGGGAATTATCAATTTCTAATTTTCTTAGGGTACATCTGCCGAAATATTTGTAAAGGTAGTAACTTAACTTGTGCTCTGATATCGACTTTGACCCTCAGGAATACTGCTCATGGTTTGTTTTCCAGCTTGATGTTAATTTTGGTGAATATTTCATCCCTAGTGTCAGTTTCTTAATTTCACTTAATTTAATTATACCGATAATTTTAGGCACAAAATACACTTATGTATTTTTAAGTCAATTATATAGACAACTAGAAGTGGCTACCCAGCGACATCAGGGTAGAGTGGGGTAACCCTGGTTTATTGATTTGTTTACTTTTGATATTTAAAAGTGCTGGACATTTTTAAATAGAATTTCAATGCTATTTCTATGTATATCTTAATTTTTAGAAATCTTTGAATTTAAATCAAATCTTCATGATTTTTGTGCTATAAGTAAGAACAAGTGATATTTAATGTGTATATATATTTACTTTGTCATTAATTGTTTTATTTTCATAGTTTCATCTGGACATACATACATACATACTAACTATATGTACTAGAAGCGGCAACCATCGTCGCCTGGGTAGAAGGTGTGGGGGGGGCAAAAAGGTGGTGCATTCAAGCATCTGATCTTCGAGGCTTGTCAACTTATTTGGGTATTTTCCGGGTGTTTTCCGCGCATCCCACACAAAAGTCCAATTAACGTGGGGCCACCCATGAACCAGAGCTCATGGGATGGCAGGCACAAAAAATGTGTAATTCCCTCAGCATTCACTATCAAGGGGGCACCTCAGGCACTGGGCAATAAATACAGCCCTGCCCCTTTAAATCAAGGGGGCAGATGTTGCCTGAGAGGATGGCCTCCTGGGATCACGCCATTAATTTGAAATCCCAGTCCAGTAGCCGAAGCCACCAGACACAGGGCTTGTTTATATATGAGTCAGTTTGTTTATTGATTGACCACAGAATCTGCCGCTGGTTGGTTGGTTGGTTTGATGGTTGGATTTTACGGCATGACAACTCTTGGGTTATTTTATGCCGAAGATGTTTTGTTTTATTCATTCTTGATGGATATTTCAATTTTTTTTCCTAAATTCAATTTTTTTAAAAACACATTATTTTCTAATTCATATTTTTCTATTTAACCCATAGATAGGACCCTAACAGGTACTACCACTCCGGGTCAGTATGGACTTGAGAGTAATGGTGATGAAAGAGTATTCCACATTTCTCAGAGTTCCAGAATTGAAACTTCACCACTAGATGCAGTTTAATGTGATTCCCAGGACACTAAGACACCCTCGCTAAAAACTAATAAGAAATTCTTTTATAATATGAGGTATAAATCAATGATATTCAAAGTGAACAGGATTGTGTTACCATAATAATAGAAGTCAGTTTTGTACTTTGAAATTTTTTTATTAATTTTTGTTGAGAAATATTTTCAATTTATTAAAGGTTTGGTTTGTTTTGTTTTATGGCATATCAACCTCAGTGGGTCATTTAATGCGGACAAAGTTTTGAAATAAATTCATTCTTAATGGATACTCAATTCTTTATACACATTTTTCTATTTAACCATAGATGGGACTCTAACAGGTACTACCACTCTGGGATAGTGTGGACCTGGGAGCAATGGTGATGAAGGGGTGCTCCACATTCCCCAAACCTCCAGAATTGGAAACTCACCATCAGATAAAGTTTAATGTCATTCCCAGGATATATGATAAAAAGGGTTGGGTCTTGCCATAAGTGCAATAGGATTGAGGCAATTATATCGGTGCTAGGGCTTGATTTGACCAGCTAATTGATCAGAGGAGGTCTCTCTAACTGCCCATCTAGCCTAAGTGGAGTGTTGTAGGTCATAGACTGCTAATCCACTAGGATTCCATCCTTAAATATCACGGGTCACCACTCACGGCCAACCGGTGGCTCCATTGGGAGGGTCTTACCCTTCTATAGAAGTGCAGTCAGTGTATCCGACAGGGCTTTAATTTATTAAAGAGATTTATTAATTTAAACATTTTTTTGTCTGGATTTTCCTAATAAAGAAATAATGTTATATGATTAAAAATTTTAATCACTGCTAAAAAGTAAAAGTAATAAAATAGGCAAAGTGGCCTATTGTTGGTTCAACCAGACACAAAGGAGTCTATCCCCTTTCCACTAGTACTAGACCAGGGAGATTGTTTATCTTCTGAGGTGGAGTGCCACACCTATCATCAACTCTCCAGTTTACTGCAGAGATCCAAGTTGTGCTACTCATCTGCTGAGTTGGCGAGGGCTGATATTGAACCCGGAACCTTGTGGTTCCGAGGCGGATACTCTAACAACTGAGCTAAACCAGTCTTATCCTAATAAGTAGATCATCCAAAACATTGTACCCCCCCCCCCAAAAAAAAACGATCAAGACAAAATCAGTGAATATAACTATTTTATATATATAGTGGTACCTTGACTTACGAGTCTGTAGTAAACGGGAAGTTTTCACTATGACGATTGAGAGTCGAATGACAAAATTAAGTCTTTGCGCATTGGATCGGTGCATCATAAAAGAGAAAAATTGAAATTAATTTTTGTACATTTTCGACCAATCAGAGACGTTCACGCCTAAAAGAAATTTACCAAGTAGACCCAATTTGGAGACTACTCATTTCTTATGAATAACAGAAGATATCAAGCCAGAAAGAATTTACGTGTCTAAACGAATCCACGCCTTACTGTGTAAGATTAATTCATATACAAGCTTAAAAGGTATGAACAACTGTATCTCTCTCTTTCTATAATCAGCCTTTCCGAGATCAGCATTATCTACGCCTGACTGTTTTGTGACTCTGAAATCTTACCCTTTCTTTCTCACTTCGAGATTTATAACATCTTTTCTTATATTTTATATTGAACTTTCAAACAAGAACTTTAAAACAAAAGCTTATGAAAGAACTTTGCCCGGTATCCTGTAATACCTTTTTTGTAAACTTAATATTAATACAAGTTGTTTGTTTTTAATACTGAATTTTGTTTTCTATGCCATGTGTCTATATATTTAAATGTTCTTATGGTGTGATTTATGTTTTGATGAATATTTCATGAATCTTTTATTAATTATTATAAATTGGTGACCTCCCAACATACATCAAACAACCTTACTCAACCACCATAAGTCTTCCGAGTTACAAGCAATCACTCGGTTGACTTTGGCTACCGAGAGCTAAAATTTGCGGTACAAATGAGCTTCTTCAAATATGCTTATGATAATAAGTTCACTAAAAACATTTAAGTTTTCAAATTTATTACACCATAAAAAAGATAAACATTAAAATATATCATAACACATAATTCATAATATTCTATTTTATTACACTACAGTGATACTATTTTATTTTTTAAAAAAGTAACAAAAAAAAAAAGGTGTTTTTTGGGGTGGTGAGGATGAAACGAATTAATAGTAAATGATATTAATTTATTTCAATGGGGAAAATTGATTTGATATATGAAAAATTGAGTCAAGCAGAATTAATTAAATTTGTAAGTCACAGTACCACAGTTTTTACAAAATGTTCCCTGCCCCATTGTTTAATATAAATAAAAAATAGCAACTTTTGCATAAACCAAAAATTTTGAAAAAAAACAAATTTTCAGCTTGAACAAAAAAAGATTAGCGTATCAAAAAAGAAAAACAAAAAACAAAAACAAATGAAATAAAATTGAGTATTGAATTTTTCTCTTCTACTAGCATGTTTTTCAGAGTTATCTTTCCCTGATGGACAAAGTTCCAAATACAGTAATACCTTGACTTACAAGTTTAATTCATTTGCTTGTAACTCAATTTCCACAGAATAAATGAACAGCCACTAGCAACAATTTCAGTTCTGATGATCTTCTGTAGAAGGGATTTTTATCCTGAAATATTAAGAATTAAGAATAAATCACAGGTTAACAAACAACACCACAGTTACCTTCTTTTTTCTTTACACTTGCATTGTGATAGCCTTCAAAACCAACCACCAAACAATATAAACACAATGCTTCAAGCAAATTACAAAACCCTTTTTTTCAATTTCCTTGTAAATCTAATCAATTTTCTACAGTTCATAAATAAAAACTCTACAATTTATTAAAAACTTTAGTTAGGACTCATATTTGGGAACACTTAGTGTTTTGTCTATATTTTCCAAATAATCCAATTTGCAAATAAAGAAATATTACAAATAGGTAATCAGGGAAAAAATGCAAAAAGAAAAGCTGAAACCTAAGTAGGTTTGTCTGACTCAAATTAGGTTATATATTTATATAATACATCACTCAATAAGTCCCGGGCCTAACTAATAAACAACAACTTTTAGGCAAAATTTGACTTTATTCATCAACAAAGTCTCCTTCTAGGGTGATACACTGATTCTAATGCTTCTCTAACAATTTGATGCCTTTTTTGTAGAACAATTTGTCTTTGGCCACAAAATATATTTCTCTAAAGCATTTTTTTGAGGTCTGCAAATAGCCAGTAGTCACTGGGAGCCAGATCTGGAGAATAGGGTGGGTGCAGAAGCAATTCAAAGTGCAATTCATGTAGTTTTGCCATGGTTGTAATCAACTTGTGACACGATGCATTGTCTTGGTGAAAGAGCACTTTTTTCTTCTTCATTTGTGGCCGTTTTTTTGCAATTTTTTCCTTCAAAAGCACCAATAATTCTATATAATATTTGCTATTGATGGTTCTTCCTTTCTCAAGGTAATTGATGAACAAAATACCTTGTGCATCCCAAAATACGGAGGCCAAAACCTTGCCTGCTGATATTTGCCTCTTTGGTCGGCTTCACCTGCTGCTGTCCACTCAGCTGACTGCCAATTTGTCTCCAGAGTAAAGTGGTGGATCCATGTTTCATCCATTGTCACATATTTACGCAAAAACTCCTTTTTGTTATGGTGAAACAGTTGCAAACAATGCTCCGAATTCATGACACGTTCTTGTTTTTGATCGACTGTGAACAAACGCGACACCCACTTTGAACACAACTTTCTCATTGACAAATGTTCATGCAAAATGGTGAATACACTGCCTTCTGGTATTTTCAACTCCTCTGCTACTTCAGGCAACTTCAATTTACGATTGACCAAAACGAGTTTGTTGAGTTTATGTGGTGTTTTCCGGGACAACTGCTGAATTTGGGTGACCTGAGCATTCAGTATCATTTGTGACCGTGTTTAAAGTCAGCATACCACGTTGTTTCCGACAGAGCAGAGTCCAAATAATACTTATGAAGCCATTGCTTTGCTTGAACCGTATTTTTTCACCATCAGAAAGCAATGCTTTATCAATGCATGAAATTCAGATTCTTCTATTGTTTTGAAAATTTGCAACAGTAGCTTCACTTAAATAACTGTAATTTGTAATATCATAATCCGATTGAGCTCAAATTTTGACATGTGCCATTTGAAGGTTAGTACTTTATAAAAAACATGAATTTTTTATTCTTGGCACCATTTATATGGCCCGGGACTTATTGAGTCATGTGTTTGAGTCAGACACATCTAAGTAGATTTCAGCTTTTCTTATATTATTTTTTTCTTATATATATTCATTTATTTTTATTTCTAAAATCCGACAGTATAAAAAAACTCCAGGCCCTATAATTTGTAATTACACAATACAAACTTTCACCTGGAGAAAAAAAGATACATAAAAAAAAAGAAAAGACCAAATCATATGCACCACTGCAAAATAATCAGTCAGCATTATCATAATGGCCAAAAGAAAACAAAAATACTGTAAGTGTTGCTCAATACATTAAGTAGAGCCAATAAATGATAAAGTAATCCTAATGAGTCAGAGACTATCCACCTAAGTTTCTCCTAATGGATCCTCAGGATAATTCTGTATTATCCTGATGATCCATTAGGAAAAACCTAGGTGGATAGTCTCTGACTCATTAGGATTACTTTATTATATATACTAGTAAATATATGCACCCTCCGGGTGCAAGTATTTAAGTTTTAATGTAATAAAATATTGTATTAAATAAGAAAGGCTAATGAAACAAGTATTTAAGTTTTAATGTAATAAAATATTATATTAAATTAGAAAGGATAATTAAACTAAATAAGAATGCAGATAAAAAGATTTGAAACAGAGGGGGGTATAATCGAAAAATAAAACAACTGAAACTTACTCTTCCATCACTCTCATCTTTCATTGTTTTTTTCTAATTTAAGTATTTAGTTAAAATAGGAAGTGAAGAATAAAATGTCAGTTATTTTTTCTTGTTAACGGATTTCATTTAAGATTCATTGAAGAAATGTTTGCTTATATTCATTAAAATAAAACCAAACAGTTGGAAATCAATAATACTAAGCACATATTTATTAAAATCAAATTTTTAAGATCAATATGCAAATTAGCCTTCCCATTCACACTGTAAAGCGCTATTTTGTTGTATATATAAATATAATTGCATGATATTAGTATGTAAATATGGTTAACAGTATTAATAATGTAAAACAATTTTATTAATAATTGAGGTTTAAATAAAAAATAAAATCATTGAGAATGTGATGTATAATAACTAAGGGAATTGTGACTCGAGTAGTAATATAGTTTCAGTTACAGACAGAAAAACACACAATCTCCATTATAATAAGATATATATATATATATTATAATAATGTTAATAATAATAATAAATAATGAAATTTATTGTGTACAATGCTCAGGTGCCACTCATCAAAGTCTCATGTCTAGTACATAGAATAATGTATTAGTGTCAGGAACATAAATAGCGTACATAAATAATATACATGTATGCGTGTGCGCGGAGGGGGGTATGAGGTATAGTGTTGGTGGATTCCAGGAAGAATGGAGGCTTTGAAAGATGCAGTGTTTCGGCAGCCCACAATGGATGCACGCAGTTTATTCCATGCCTTGGCAACTCTGAGCTTGAAAAAATGTTTCTGAAAGTCATGTGAGCTATTCTGTTTTCAAACTTTGTAGGCATGCCCACGTGTGTTATATATATTCAGTCTCTTAAATCCAATCCTCTGCAAAGCAATGAAAATATTAAAAAGGAATTCATAAAATTTACTACAAGAGATGCTTGCAAGGCAAAGCCACCTATTAATTTTCACAGAAACTACAATAAGATACAAAAATGAGTTGCTGTTGATCACAAGTAAAAATGCATAGCCAATAAATTACTACTGTAAACTGTTCATGTTCCTGACACTAATACATTATTCTGTGTACTTGACATGAGACTTTGATGAGTTGTGGTGCACCTGAGCACTGTACACAATAAATTTCATTATTATAATGAGTACTGTAAATCCACGAGTATAGTCCGTCCTTAAGTATAATACAAAGGGGATTTTTAGGGGGTTGTACCTCTGAAAAACCTAAACCTTGTGTATAATACGCACCCCTTCTCTAACTTGCGTCAAGGAGGTCTATATAACGTCCTTGGTTTGTAAAAATGTATATGGTAATGTCCTTTATTATAATTGTATATATAACATAATGCAAATGTGTTTTTTGTGCATTTTGTTTGCAGAAAATAAAGAAATGACAGTAATAACATCAGTGAAAAATAAATATCAAGTAAATTGCCTTTACATATTTATCACTATCAGTTGCAAAAGCAAAAACATTTATTCAAATTCTTCAAATTCAACGTCACTTTCAGCATCAAATAACTGTTCCATTTGTTCCTCTGTAAACATGTCAGCGTCATTGTAGTGTAAATCTCTGAGAAGAGAGACTCAGACATTGCTTAGAAAATATTTTTCATTTTTAACCTCGTACGCACTAAGGATTTTGACCTTTAAATTTTGGGAAAAAAATGTGGATTATATTTGAGGATTTACAGTATATTGAAAAATAGTCTTTTCTGAAAACTTGTTCACTCCACTGGTGTTGTTGTATTTTCTATGGAAATGAATAAGTTTTTTTTTATAAGCACTACTTGTACATTCATATATCTTTTTTTTTTTACTTTGAATATTATTTACATTTATAGCAACACCTGTGATCAGTTCACATTTTTAAAAAACATAAAACAACTTAGTATTATTTGGATTATTTTTCGGACTATTGTCCTTATCTTCATTGGTATCGTTTTGGTCAATGTGCCCTCCGGCCTTTTTCAGATATTTCTTGTCGGACTCTGGAAAAAGGTTAAGACAGTTCTAAGTAACAGTTATCTCTAGACTGCAGGTTCAACCCTGGTCAGGGGTAGCAGTAACATAGAATAATAATTAACACAGCTTAACACCTGTACCCCAGTGGAATGAGAACAGGATACTCCCATGGGCTGAATAAAGGGTTAGGTTCAAAGTTCCGTGATGGCTCCCGATTATGACAAGAAGATTCCAGAGTCGGAGAAGGTTACTGAGTCCAAGAAGAAATACCTGAAGAAGGCCGGAGGGCACATATGCCAAAACTTTGTACAGATAACAATGAAGATGAGGACAATAGTCCAAATAATACTAATTATCAAGCCTCATCTAAAAAATTCTGAGAAATACTTTATATTCTGTGAAATAAAAAGTAAATACTTGAAAACAATAACACTTTTCAAACACATTTTCTTGTAATTTCAACGTTTCCACAGTTTTGTTTGAGTCACAGATGTAAACATTTAGATATAAATATTTGTAATGAAAACTATTTACAATTTACCAGGTTGGTTGTTTTATGGCATATCAATCCTTTTAGGGTCATTTACTGCTGAATCAATTCATTTTGATAAACAAAGAAATCAGGCTACTTACATTACCTGCTGTTGCCCAGTGCCTGAGGTGCCCCTGTAGAGGAATGCCGACGGGATACATGCATTTTTTGTACTGCCATCTCATGAGCTTCGGTTCGTGGGTGGCCTCACATTAAATAGACCTTTGTGTTTGACTGGCATGGTGGAATGTGTGGAAAATAACTTACCTGCTTTTGCTTAAGTGGTCACCCAATTAAGTATTGAACAGGTTCATCACTGCTTAACTTTGGTAATGTAGCAGGAACAGGTGCTTTCAATGGGACTTGACCATATTGAGAAGAGATGGATTTCAATATCTAGGTTGGTTGGTTGTTTTGTTTTATGGCACATCAACTCTTTTGGGGTCATTTAATGCTGAATCAAGTCATTTTGATAAACAAAGGACACAGGTTGCTTACAGTACCTGCTATTGCTTAAGTGGTCACCCAGCTAAGTATTGAACAGGCTCATTGCTGCTTAACTTCAGAGATGTAGTGGGAACTGGTGCTTTTAGCATAACTTGACTGTAATCATTTTACCAGCAGCTGACTTAGTAAGTCACAAGATTTTTGCATTGAACAAAAATTTTTAGAAAAAAAAAAAAAACATTTCAAAAAAGCAAAACTAAAATTGGAATTTATTTTTTTATTTATCAAAATTGAAAAAAAAATTACAATCAATGCAATAACAAAAAGTTTTTAAAACAAGCAATACAATACAAAGAATATTTTAAAAAATTCTAAATTTCAACAATCATTTTTTTTTCTCAATTTTAACTGGGGTCAAATTGACGCCATGATTCGTGTTTTCTTATTAAATTAATTTTTTTAAAAACATTGATTTAATAAACATAATTAACATGATATAAATATAATAACTAAAATGTATAGATAAAGCAAATAACAACAACAATTTCTTTTTTTTTCTACAATTCATAAGAAAAAATAAAATAAAACTTAGAATAAAGTTTTACAAATTGGAAATTCTTTTGATATGTTTATACTTTTTGAAATCATTTCTAAATTATATTTAGTAGTAAAAAAAATTATAACCTCTGTCCTAAAATAGTTGTTGCATTTATTTTGCATATAAATTTCATGCACTATATATAAAAACTATTAAGGGACAGAGGTAGTAAATTCTTGCTTTGGTATCAATCGTTACCATGATTAAAGACAAGATTGGAATGTGGATTTCTGGTCGCACAGGTCCGATTTCTGTAATTAGCCAGACTCGATAAATGCAGACTTCAATACGTGCTGGAGTTTGGAAGTTTACACTGCCAGTGATTATATATACATAAATATATATATATATATATTGTTGCAGTATAATATTTGGAATGTTAAAGCCAATGGCCTGGTGAGTTTTAAAAGAGTATAAATTTAATTTAATTTAATTTATTCATTTTTTTTTTTTTTTTTCATCTTTAAAATCATTTGCATTTTTGATACAATTTATTGGGGTGGGTTCATGAGCTGGTAATAAAATTTTAATAAGATTTATTGAATTAAGAAAAAATAAAGACGCAACAACATATATGCATACAAACACACAAAATTAAACGCACACTTCCTCCCACATTACAACATACATAAAATATGTATGTGTAATACATATACACATGTATATTCTTTTGCAAAGAGAGATGCATACATATGTATGTAATGCACATTATATATATATATATATATATATATATATATATATATATATATATGTATGGTTCACATCCATATGCACACACATTTGAGATATTAGAAACTCTGTTATATATATGTTTCTTTAAATACAAAACTATATTGTCTGCTGATGAAGGGTCTCCCCTATGTTCAACGTTCCCAAGGTTTTGAAAGATCCCTTAATGGGAAATAACCACTCACGATCAAAATCAATTGCTTTCTTAGGAAAGAAATTTCATATTCGAAATAAAGTGAAGATCTACAAAACATATTTTGCTGATTGCATTTATAAATCAAAATCACAAATTGCATAGAAAGACGTACAACAGAAGAAATAAATATTTTATAGCCGAAAGATGGGCTGAAAGTCAAAACTAAATTATTAAATAAGAAATAACCTTTCAAAATTAAAATGTCAGAAAGTATAGTCAAATATCAGCGAAAAAAAAAAAAACAAACTTAAAATAATCAAAACCTTGAAAAGGTTGAACAATATTCATTTCGTCATCAAACAACACAGCCGGGAAAACTGAGCAAGTCAATCGGTGGGTTGTTTATATAAATGTTTGGTTTTGGTTTCGTTTTTCAGTGAACGATTCAGGGGAGGCAACTTTTACACGCTAAAAAAATATCAAAAAAAGGAATTCCAAAAAACATCTTTTGAGGTAAAAGTAAATGCTAACTACATTTTCTTGGTTTCTCCAGATCACTACTTTGAGGCTTATGTTTTTATATACATATGCAAGCTACATAAAACTCAAAGGTAAAAAAAAAAAAAAAAAAAGAAAAAAAAAAAGAAATTAAAAAAAAAAAAAGAAAAGATATATCAAGCATTACATTTTGACAAGACTAAATATTATAAATTTTTGCCAATTCAAACTTTGAAAATTGCACAAACCAGTAAAATCAACAGGGAGACAAAAAAGATCACCTGTTAATTGAAATTTTAAAATACTATAATTTTTTTTTTCTAGCTCAGATAAAGTTCACAAATAATTACAATTTTGTAGCTGCTTATTCAATAAAAATTGAACACAAATATTATTTTAATTAATTCTACTAAAGAGAATACTAGAAATCATTTTAAAATGTTTTTTTCTCTTTTTGATATCAAAAAATCAAGTAGGGTTAAGATCTCTTTTTTCATTTTTTTTTTTTTTTTTGGGTGGGACAGGAATATTTTCGATGGGATAGGAATATTTTCAGTTCAGTGGCTAGGGATAAAAAGTCTCTTATTTCAATTCAATGATTTTTTTTTTTCCAATTTCTTACAGTGTTCTCAATATTGCCAAACTCCACTGATTAAAAAAAAAAAAAAAATAAATAAAATAAATAGTGTTAATAGGAATGAAGCCTGTATGTCCAGCTTCAGGGTTGCTGACCAACAGGCAGTTAAGGCGCCATTGGCTTCACTGGTGGGTGGGTACCATTTGCAGTTTTAGTACCTTTCTTGATATTCATAGTGCCACTTATTGAAATCTATAAAGAATAAAAGTAGACATCCGGTTCCGAGACCAAGTAGTAAAAGTTTTTCATCGTGTGACAGCGACAAAGAATGGATGCTGCCATCGCATTTTGGATAAGAGTAGAGAAGGTTGAGGTCATGTGTACGCCATACATCGGCCACTCCATTTTCCCCTCCAGTGATGAGATATTCTCCACCATGGCTGAGTAGCATTGATATGATGTTGTCTTTGTGTTTGACATGACACAAAAGCCTTCCGTTGATGGTGAAGTTGCAAATATTACCCTGATCAAATTTGACCAAGATGAAAGCCTCCCTGGAAATGGTGATCAATTCAGGAGAATAGCAACCTTCAGGGGGGTCGAGAGATCTCAACAAATCGCCGGTCAGTGTGTGAACAAGACATGGGCCGTTTTTGGAGCCACTGACAACGAGTCCTAGTTCCGAGAAAACAGCCACACATACAACTTCAGTTTGGTGTCCAGTGAGGGTGGCTTTTGGTGAGGGCTTCTCGGCAGTTCCAATATCCCCAACAATAGCCTGAGTTCGGGAACTGAACTGCCATACCATGATCGTACAATCTTTGGAGCCGGTGATAATGTAGCAGTCATGGTTTGTATTGCTTTCTGATTTGGTGATGCATGTGACAATGTCAAAATGACCATAAATAACCTGAATTATTTTAGCTGAGTCGGTGGAAAAAATGCGGAAACTTTTGTCCCAGAACCCACAGGCAAATATAAACTTGTTGTCGGCAGTTGTGACAAAACTGGAATGGGTTACCTTTAAGCGTTGGTCGAAGTTATCTCCCAGAGACCTCTTGTGCAGGCCAGTGTTTTGAGCAAACAGTTGATCCATTAAAACGGGGAGTTCGGCATCTTTATCGTGTTTGTCTGATGAAAAACTGGTGGGTGTTCCTTGTTGCTGGTAGTTGGGGTTCCATTTATTGACTGCAAAATTGTGGTTGCACGTGATTGTAATGACCGGGGTGGATACCATTGAGTGGGTATTTGCTGCAACATGAGTGATAGGAGAATTGGATAAAAATTTCATTAACATGCAGAGATCGTCCTGGACACTACTAAACATCATTGGTGTCAGGTGCATTAAAGAACTTCGGGGAGGGTGCGGTTCGGTGAGGAGTTGGGTTGGCGTTTGGCCAAAACTGCGGATTTGGTTTTCGATTGCCTCTTTCATGATGGGGTCGGTCATTGACTCTAGATTAACACTGCCTTCGTAAGTAAGATAGTAAAAGACGTTTGTTGCCCGGATTGCTTCCGGTCCTTTCTGTTTGTATCCAAAGATCAAGTCGATCCAGTGATGCAACTGGCACGAAACAAATTCCGATTCCAGGGCCATTCGATTGATGCGCACAAAATCATTCGGTGTTTTTGCCCAGGGTGGCAAGCACACATCATCCACCTTGACGTCTCCATCTTGATAACCAAAAATGAAGTTGTTTTGATTCACAAACATCTCAGGTAGGTAATAAAATTCTGGAATTAGTTCTTTGACGTCCGATGTGTCCGTCTGACAATTCTTCCATGCCTGGTTGATGGAGAAGAAGGTTCGATTTGCATGGTCGAATTTACCTCCTTGCATATTCAAAAATAATGTAGTGAACGGTTCGACACGAATAAGCCAATTGAGCGTAAACGCAGCTGTAGAGTAATGAGTACCATAATGGAAAGGGGGAATCTGCTCATGTTCCCAGCTTGCATAACGTTCATCAAAGAACTTCTTTCGTGCAGGATTCAGTGCACCGATTGGTTTCGACAGATCCCGGAAATTATTGGGTTGACTCAAGTCTAACTCCTCAGATTCATAATTAACAATGACCCAAGGAAATATGGGGTACTGATTCAAATCGTTGAATGAACGTCCAGCGACAGTGTTCAAGTAGACCAGATAATCGTAATTGGAAATTTCTCTTCGTTGCCATTTTTGTGTCATATTTGACAGTTTGAATAGTTGCTTTCCAGATGCCAGAGACATTCGCCTTGCCTGATTCAAACCATATCGGATGCCGATGCCAACTCGAGGTAGAGCGTTAACAACTTTTTTTAGTGTGACATGGTCAGGAAAGGCAAACATGACCGCCGTTCTGTTGGCAGTGAAAATCTCTATTGCCACGTTTTGCAGCAAGTACCTGCGGGAGAATACGGCTCTGATTTCTGAAAAGTGCCACTTCCCATGGAGGTGGTCCACATAGGCAAGTACTTCAGGCGAAAGTTTTTTATTATCTTTGCCATCCTCGTCCATTTCAAAGTAGAGATCCGTTTTTGTGATGGACATTATTCCGCTGATTGCAAGTCCCATGGAAATAAGCTTGCACGAAGTTGACAAGGCAACTGGTCCTGAAAATTCCTGTTCAAAGTCTCTTTCTTCCATCAGCAATTCTTCATCTGTGAAGTCAGGTTGCTGTTGCGGACCTTTCTTAGCATGGGCCAGGTGTGCATGGAAAGCCTCACGGGCCTGATTTATGGCATTCTCATTGGAACCGGACTCAACAGATGCTTCCAGGGTCGCTTCTGGATGAGTAGAGCCGTGAGGATTCTTCACAAATCGGCGTCTTCGACGGAAATCATCCTCCCATGAGTCAAGTTTCCAAAATTCACACCCATCGTGTGGGGACTGACCCCAAGCCCCGTGCTTATTGGTCAGGATGTTGACTATCTTTTCCCTAAGTACGGAAGCAATTGCATGGTCTCTTCTTTTAGCGGATGTTATTAAATGGTCACATAGTTTCTCTTCTTCTTTACGTTCGACGACCGTCTGGGCACACAGAGATTCAAACTCGGCATGTTTCTGTACATCTTCTGCCCTCATCCGAGTTAATATGAACTCTGCTTCATTGGCCACACGTACGATGTGGTCCCTTGTTGCGTGCGCCAGAAGCCTTCCTTCGTTAACAAGCTCGATGAAGGCCAAACCAGCATGCTTCTGTAGGGAATTTTGCCATTCTTGGGAACAAAGTAACATCACAAGTTCAACAACAGATGAACTCTGTTTCAATGTGACAAGACCTCCAACAAGCAATTCCTGTCCGTGAGATCCTATTAACGTTTTGGAGAGGAATGGGGCAAAATCAACAAAAATTTCTCTTAGAAGCGGTGCAGCTGACCCGAGTGCCCTTTCAAGGCGTTTAGTCAGCGAACTTCCTTCATTGGGTAACGGCAAATTGTCAAAAGCAGCTGGAATCTTTGTGGTTAATTCCAACTTTTCTGGCGGCTTCGTACCAGGATCTGCAGGTCTCCCCTCTGCTTTCTCGTCAATTCGAATCGATGATATCCCCTCTTCTCTAGTTTCCTCCCTTCTTTCACCCTCAGCCAACACAGCCTTCTCAGTGTCGACTTCAGCCGGTGGGGGAGATGTTTGTTCACTCTCTTTATCTGGGCTCGTAGACGAGGTAACCTCAGCTTTTTTGTCCGTATCCACTTTGGTCTCAGATTGATTTCCTGTAACCGATTCCACAGAGGCTGCATTTTCAGTAGTAACTGTAGTTGTGACAGTGGAATCGGTATTGGTTGTTGGTGTGTCGTTCTGAGATTCTGCCGCAGGTGTTTCTTGCTTACTGGTTTCTTTGCTGCTTTCTTGGAAAGCATTGTCAACCGATTCTGTTGTTGTTGTGGTCGTTACACCATCTGCTGGAGATTTCTCAAGCTGAGAAACATTTGACTTTTCTTCAGCAGAAACTGACGGAGAAGTACCATCTACAGGTTTATCTTCAGCACCGGTGTCTTTAGTTTCAGTTTTTTCTGCAAGTGGTTTCTCTTCTTTTACAACTGGATCCTCATTCAGTTTTGTTTTGTCCTTCGATTCCTGGGCAGATTGTGAAGCGGATGCGTCTTCAGTGGCCTTTTTCTCACTGGTACCTGCGTGAATATCTGCGGCTACTGAGACTGTAGCTGCATCTTTGTCTAGGCTTTCGCCACCACTAGTGCTGGGTTCATTGTCATCTTTTAATGAGATGACCTCCTCGTCTGTTTCGTTGCCTTCTCTGGAAGTTGGAGAGAGAACAGCTGATCGATGTGGTGCTAGGGTGGGTGTCGATGCAGAGCTTGGTGGTTCCAAAATGTCTCGGTACTTGGAGACCATTAGCACAGATGTGAAGTAGACGATGGCCAAGGCCAAAAACTGAGCCTGCTTCGTCTCATCCACATCTCTGTAGACCACAGCTCTTAAACGGGTGATGTCCATGTCTTGTAACAATTTTTCTGCATCTTTGATTGGGGTGGTTTGGCCGCCCAAGTTTTCCACTATATTCTTTGGGGAGGGGTGTGACCCACCAATAAGAGATTGGATAGCATCTACACTGTTTGAAGATTTCGAGTTCTGCCGCTGTGGGGGTGGGGTTGGAGACGGCTCTGCAATAGGAGTCTTGGGGGTGTACCGGTGTTTGCATTCCAAACAGTTCCTCACGGCGGCAGTGCACACCAAACGCAGACATTGCCGAAGTATTCCGCCCGGTGGCATATTTTTTCTTGCTCTAATTCTGAGAAATTGGTCGAGCTTGTGAAGACGACAATGTCAGTCATGTTCATAATCCTTTGTAAAATAGAGACTGCTTGTTCGATGCTTAGACCCTGGTTGGGTTCTAAAATTTCAATTTCTCCTTTAGGGGATGTGGCGGCTGCCAGTAACGGTAAAAGTCCTCCACATGACATAATGAGATTATCTGCCAATTGGGATATCATGTGAGTTACATTGACAACATAGATATGATTTTCCCCGGAATTAACAAAGTCAACAACCGCACGTGTACTGTGACTTTTCCAAACTTGAATATCAGTTTCGATAGAGAACAAAAGATCTGAGAGTAATTTCTGGTGTAGATAGGACCATCTGAACTCAGGAATTCTAAATGGTGGCGCCCTTGGTCCTGGGCTGAAAAGGTGCCGGCTTCCTGTGTTACTCGGACTTTCTCTCCTTGAAGAACTGCCAGGCCCTGAGCGAGACTTGTATCCACTAGTGCCATCTGCAGTCTCGGCAGAATTTCCTGGAGGTGAATCTATTTCAATCTTAGAAGGGGTGCCAGCATCCAAAGACTTTGAATCGGAGATATTAGAAGACTCTGTTTTCTGACATGCCTCTTGTTCGGTTTTGCCTTGATGTTCACTCGGATTTTGTGGTTGCTGTTCTGTTTTTGGTTGTTCCTTCTGAGACTCTGCATCAATTTTGTGCTCTGCTGCAGAAATAGCATCATTGATTATGTCGTCAACATAGTTAACGACTTCTTGATTGACTGTCGCATTTTCAGAGTAATTTGTTTCAGGCGCCTTGGTGTGGAAAATGACATGCCCGTCGTCGTCTGGATACCGGTAAACCAATTGCTTGTTTTCAGTTTGGTAAACCTTTTGACCATCCTCGGCGATATTTAAATAGACCATCTCTCCATCTTGTGTAAAATAACCGGTGGGTCCAGGCTGAGACTCACATCCAAGTCCTGGTGGGTTTTTGTCCTGATCTTTGTTGGACAGGCAAGAGACTGACCCTTCAGCCTGGTCACTCTCTTCAGACTTCTCCCGGTTGTCTTCAACTGCACTCTTAAAATCATGAGCATCACCAACCTGGTCAGTGTCTTCAGATTTTTCATTCTCTTTTGTGTCTTTATTTTCAGTAGATTCCAAATCTTTTTTTTGCTTGTTTTCTGGACTTTTTTCACTTTCTTTTTCATCTTGGTCTTTTGAACATTTCTCTTTTTCTTCTTCTTTTTCTTCTTTTTCTTTGTCCACCTTTTCATCAATCTTTGTATCTATCTGTTCACTTTTGTCTGGTTCGCCATCACCTTTTTCATTTCCTTTAGGTTTTCCATCATCATTAGCATTAGATTTCACTTCTTTTTCTTCTTCTTTATCTTTTTCATCATCCGGTTGGATTTTAACAGTCTCCTTGTTAACCTTGGTGTCTGCCGATGAGTCAATTCTTTTTTGCTCGACCTCGGATTCTTCTTTTAACTGTGATTCCGATTTTGCCGGCATTCCATCAGACTCATCTTTGTTCTCAGTTTTACTATCCGATTTTTCAATCTTTTCTTCTTTATCCCTAATTTCCTTGATTCCTTCATCTTTCACTCCTGATACTCCATCAGAATCTTGGTCACTCTTTTCTTGAACCTTAGTTGGTAAACTATCTTCTGCTTCCTCCTTGTCCAACTTTTCCGGTTCCGTTTCGCTCTTAACCAATTCTTTTTCTTCTTGTGTATTTTCCTTTGAACTGTCCGCTTGCTTCTTTGCTTTTGTCTCGGAACACTCTTCCGTTTTCAAAACATCTCCGTCTTGGTCACCTTGAGTGTCTGATTCTGCAATTGCTTTCTCTGCAGGAATCTTTTCAGGCACTTCTGATATTTTGACAGAACTTTTTGGCACATAATCTGAGTCTTGAATTGTTGCATCAGAAATGCCAGAGATGGTGCTAATCGGGTGCTGTTGTCTCTCTTCAGGGTCAGAAAGATTATCCACCCTTTGCCTTTCATATTGTTGGTACATATTTGACATGTGAATGCGGAAATCCTCATACGCTACCTTTGAATGCAGGATAGCAAGTGTGTCGACCCACACTCTCCAACCACCGTATTCAAATTTGATTGCATGGTGAAGCAGCATGCGGAAAAGGGACATAACCATGTCTGTAATTTTTTGCTCGTCAACATTTTGAGGGTAGATATAGGCCATTGTAAAAAGCCATTCCTGCCACACGGACATTTGAAGAAGCGTTCTTCTGTTCTCTTTGTTGTTGTTACACATGATGGTCAAGTCAGAAAGAAACATCTTCTTTACCTCCATCAATTCGGGACTTTGTTTCGATTGGTGGATCATTGTCGCGACAACTTTCAAAATAGCAGGGTTCTCGAGCTTGTAATAAGATTCTGGTTCCGAATGTTTCTCCCAGCAATATTCCAAAGCAAGTCTTTCGGTTAGGATTTCAAAGAGAACGTTGTAAGTTCCAGTTGTAATAGATTGCATATACAACATCAATCTTTCTCCAATCAGTGAGAAGAGGTTCTGCGGATTCATGGCGTCGAATTTTCTTTTATGCGTGCTGCGCATGAGGAAGAAACCCAGTAGTTTAAGTGCCTGGATACGAAGTGGTTCACTTGGGGAAGCAAGAAGTTTAAACACAGTGCGAATTCCGTTTTTCTTATCAAATGATGGCACCATGGAGGACGGATGCTGAGACATAAGGGTAACCAGTAGCATCAAAACATCCATCAAATTGTCATCCTCGTGCAGCGTCGTTAAATAATTTAAAATGCTCTGCAGCTCGTCTTCAAGAATTCCTTGGCCTTTTCTAATCAACTCAGCAACATAGAGTAACATATAGGACCTCAACCTGACAATTTCATCCCGGCTTGGTCTCGGACCATCAACACCTTTTGGAGTAAGCCCGCTCCTGTCCTTGGGATTGACAACCCAGTAATAATATTTGAGCGTGTGCATTGTTTGGAGAACAGCACTGACTCTGCGGATATTGTTGTAGATCTGGGCGTCGTTGATGAACTCGGTAGCAAGGTAACAGTACAGCCTTGTTTGTACCTCCACAGAAGCGTAGATCCAGAGGCCTGGGTTAAAAAGAATGTGATCAAAAAGATGCTTCAGTAAAGTCCCACCTGTTGGTAACCTGACCAAATACTGAGTGAGTTTTAAGAAACTGTTCAAAACTTCCAGGGTTATGTGTTCCCTGGATGATTTTTCCAACAAATAACTGATGACAAGGAATCCTTTTTTTTGAAGAAGTTCCTCCTGGATTGAAGAAGAGCTTTCCAGAAGGTCACATAAGAGACACATCAAATTTGCACAAATGCTGTGGTCGACAATGGAGTTTTCTTTCGGACCTTTGTTGACTGGTAAATCCAATTGTCCGAACAATGGAAACAAAACTTCGATTCCTCCGAGAGAGTGAAGAGTACTGAGTAATGAACACGTGATGACTGCCTTTACATCGTTGAGCATTAAGGCGTGGGGGGAATGGACAAAGTAGGAGGTGTTGCTTTTGGGTGAAGACTCTAAACATAATTGGCTATCACAGGCTATGGGGTTATACATGAACACCGTGGTAGAGGTCAGACGGCCCTCGTATAATACTCTTCTGGTATTTTCTGGAAGGACTGTAGAATTCTCATTATCAAAGCGAAATTGACTCTTGTAACCGGGTCCGAGTTTGTATATGGAAGTGACTTGGTTTGCGGTGAGGTACTCACTAAATAAATAAACAGCAGACATTTGTCCCCGAAACATGGTGTCTGGATCTCCATCTGAACTTGCACCCAAGTAGCACTTGTCAAATGGATCATTGGTACTGACCAACCAGGACATGTCTGTCAAAGACACCAGTTCGCCATCAACGTAGCATCGCAATTCAGACTTGCTCCAACGATAGTAGATGTGACATATAGTTACCATGTAACACTTTCTGGGTAAAAATTCATATTTCACACAATGCTGGAAGCCTTTCCCTTTTACCTTCATTGAGGTGATAACCAGTGAGCTGCCCAAGAAATGGGCCGAGTATCCAACTCCTTTGCTGGTACGGAAACAATACAGGTACGGCTTTTCTTTTTCCACTGCAACCCCCGTGAGAGGATCTAGCCGGATCCAACAAGAAAAAGCCCAGCCGTTCTGATATGGCCATGTCCGGATAGGAGGAAGGGAAATAAATGAACCCTTTTTGCCTGGAAAACTGAAGAATTCGTCAGGACCATGTCTCTGTGGCATTTGTCTCAGTACTGATAGTAGCTTGACAGAGTTTCTCGGCCATTCACCATTTTTGGCTTTTAGCAGAGCAAAAAGCATTCGCAACTCTTTTACAGTGATACTGTAACTAGCCAACACACCCAACATTTCCACAAGAAGATCAGCAACAATGTCGTCCGCATCTTCTAACATCCGTAAAACACATTCGATGAGCCCGACTTCAGTGCTAGCATTTAAGTTCAAACAACTTTTCTTCAACATGGCCGTAATAACACTCCAGATCTCAGCCTGAAGAGTCGACGGACACACAGAGAGTACATCGAGCATGTGAAGAATATTCTGGGACTCTTGAATAATAAAGTTAGTTTCAATTTCAAACTCTCCCCCAACCAGCAGGTGTAAAACAGTATTGACGACATCTTTGTTGGACACCTGGTCCGCTTTGATCAAACCGATCAGTAATTTAAACTTCGCTTCGTCCTTCTCGCTTGACTTTAATATCCCCTCGACATGTTTTATATCTCCCCCACCTTTATCGGCGACCTCAGCCATTTCAAAAAGAGTTTTCGACTTTGAAATGGATTACGTGTCAAAAAAATAAATGATTTCAGTTCAATTTTCAGTTTGATTTTCACTAAAATCGCCGACGTGACGTACCACCAACCACAATCTGCACGTTATACAATTAACTCATTATTTTTAAAATGCATTTGTTTTCCAAGTTGCAAAATAACTTGTCCGAGAAAGAAATGATTAAATAAATAAAAAGTGCAAAAATTTCTTTTGAGAAACAAAACGTTCCCACCCACCTTTAACACGAAAAATTGATGCGGGCCATTTTTTGAGTCTCTCAGCGACAACACCTGTACACAACACCACTCCGCAGAAAAACAGTCGACAAGTGGCTGCCTCGATCAATTAAAAATAATTTAGTTTCTTCTTGAAAATAATTTAGATAATATTTTTAAAATTTTATTTACGGATTTGTTTTAGGCATTAAATGTGTGCTTTTGTGTTAATTTTTCTGCTGGTAACCTTTGTATTCAGTGCGGTCCTGACATAACCTTTGACGTCAAGATAATATGTCGACAGTCGTCTGTAGACACCTGCATTTGAATTCTCTATCTCCACGGATATGTCGGGAGAGTATGTAAGCTGACAGATGGTTATGTCCGGCAAGAAAAAGAAGAGGGTGACTAGTAATGTCAACTGGGGCAGGAAGAACGTTGTTAAGGACAACGATAAGGTAAAATAAAAATTCAATCCATGTAAAAAAAAAATATATGTAAATAAAAATAGGAAGGTACTAAGTCAAAAAGCCAGCTTTTACTACTGTTTAAAATACTAATAAAAAAGTGGGGGATCGGTTTGCGATGTATTTGTTTACTAATTCGAACCCTCACTTCATGACCGTTATTTTTTATTGGTTATTTTCACATCTGGACGTTTTTTTTTTTGTATAAATTCTATTCGTTGTGCAAATATATTTAAATTAATAAATTAATTCTACTTTACTTCTTATTTCTCCAGGAATATTTTTAAAGCTCGCATAATTTTTAGTTTAATCTCAATATTTTTTTTCTTAAATTCATTCGTTTAAGGTCCACGCAGTAATTTACTTTTTAATGATAATTTCCATTTCTTTTAGTAAATCCGGTTCGTTTTAATATATTTTAAAGTTCTTTTACTCCGGTATTTGCAGTTTCTAATTTTTAAAATAATTTTATTAGCTTTATTAAATACACCGGACAAAGCATTTTTTTAAAAAGCATAATGTGATCTATTTTATTTATGGAAGATCAATAGGGAAAACTAATATGTCAGCACTCGCTCGTATGTGTTAAATCATTTTATTTATTATAATTTTTTTTTTAATTATTTAAAATATAATTAAATACTATTAGTTTTTATTTTAAATATTATATGCATACGGATTTAATTATTATAAAAATATTTAATGGATTTTTTTTTTGCTAACTTTTGTAGCTTTATTTATTAAAATCATCTGAGAGCCTCTCCCTTATTTTTATTTTTGCACATCCGAGATAAATCGTAATGGAAAAAACGAGTAACTTTAAATAGGAAGTTAATTTGATTAAGGGATTTTATTTTGACCGGTCGTTTAATTATATAAGAATAAAATTAAATTGAAAGAAAAAAAAAATACGTAGATTTCTTTCTTTTTATTTTCCATCTTGTGAACTTTTAGGGAAAGCGTGGTCACATGGCTGAAAGACACACACACACCCGCCTTCCTTTAAAGAAAGACAAAATGACTTGAATAAGAAAGAGTTACTATCGTTATTTGATAAAAACCTTATTTTTAAAAATCTTTTTCCCCCAAGTTTCTTATTTTTCTTAATCTGTTTTGTTTTCTTCATAAGAAGTCAAAACAAAAATAATCTTTTAAAAATATTCACTACTTGAAGAAACATTTTTTTTTCTTTTTTTCAAACAATAAAGAATCTTTCTTCATTCAAACATTTTCAAAATATTCTTTTTCTTTGAAAATGAAAAAAAAAAACAAACACAAAAACAAAAACATCATGATTTTTATATTATTATTATTATTTCTTTAATTAATATTGACCTTCAATTCACAATTTCCATCCGTTAATTAAATTATACAATTCAAATTTGATGCCTATTTTTAAAGTTCGGTTTTAAATTGAAATTTAAAAATCATGATGCAACAATAATTTTAAATAATAAATTTAAGTATGTTTATATTTAATTTTGGTTTAAAGCAAATAATCTACTGTAAGAGTTTTTAATATTTGAGTTTTGGACTATGGACACACTTGAGACTGGAATCGTTTTAGACAGGATTAAATCCTAAAAAAAGAAAGAAAAAAAAGCTTAAAATGGCGGAAGATAAAAATGGGTTTGCGGTTTTTAGTTTTGTTTAAATAAATAACTTATTATAATCTATTTTATACAAAGGCGACAAAAGGATTTCTTTCCTAAATAAATGAAATAATAGATCAATTGATTTCTTTGTTTAACAAAGAAAATGACTTAGTTTGGCGATGTGGCTTTAATGTTGATTGTTATTGTTTTTTTTATTGTTATTTATTTTTACTATAGTGTGACAAAAAAAAAGTAACGATGCTTATTGCTTAGTAACGGCTTGGTGGGTGGGGTGGAGTAATCAAATCTAACCCTCTACAAATAATACTCCCCCCCCCTAACTATACAATTCTAACATCTGTATCATCCCTTATTCTCATTATTTGGTAATATAATTAACTATTTATTTAAAAATATCTTAACTTTAAACTATTTACTTAAAAAAATATAATGAAATAACCACAAAGCCATAGAATAATTAAATTGAAATCGGTAATGATTTAAAGATTTTTCAGATTTTGTTTAATTTTTCTTAATATCCACTCTAGAAATGTAAATATATTTATTAAATTTGGTTGGCAATTTTACCGATCATCATAAAATTAGTGAAAGTATTTTGGTTGATGTAGAAAGTATCCAACCCCTTGGAATATCACACAAGGTCAGCTTATTGTGGGTACACAGCAGCAATATACTATCTTGTGGAATGGTGCCAAAATAGATTAGCTCCGTCGGCATCTCCTTTTTGGGTCGCCGGGCATTAAACCGGGCTTTTACACATTTTAGACAGGTGCTGCTTGGATGGTGAACCCCCTGGACCTGAACTGTTTAATTTTTACCCCCTCTCCAAACAAGAATGTGCTGGGTTAAGTTAAAAGTAGCGTAATCAGTTTAAAATAAATTTTGTGTCGGCATTTTTGTTAATATGACCAATTTTATGGAAACTTTATCACGTAATGTTTATTTAAGAGTAATTCTTTTTTTTTATCAAAATAATGTCTAACAAAAAAATGTTATGATTTGAACATACGAACCTCTCTTTAACTACACAATTTTAGTTAAAATAAACACACAAAACAAACGTATTTGTATTGGTAAAATTTTATACATTGACTACAAATAGTTATTTGACAACGCTCAATAATTTAGTTTAACCACATTGGGCTTCCATATTATAAAATGACTTAATGTTTTAAGACTTTAAGGTTTATTCTTTCTGAGACAACATCAGGATAAATCAAACAATCACACAGAATAATTTATTCTGGATTCTAAGAAATTTCCTTATTTTTTTTTTTTTGTTTATTCATTTCTTTTTACCTCAATTGAAAATCCAATTTCACCGATAAAAATGAGACTTCGAATATTTATCTTTTTTTTTCTTCTTGCAAATTGTTGAAGGAAAAATCTTTTCAAAAGACTGAAAAAAAAAAATTGCTTTCTCCGTTGTAAAAGGGATCAAAAAATATTGCCCCCCCCCTCCCGAAACTTTGTTGACATTTTCCAAAATTAGGATTAAAAAATTTACAAAATTATCAATTGCTTTTGTTGCATTTTCTTCTCTTTTCTCTCTTAAAATGTGACCCCCCCCCCCGCAAAAAAAAATAAACAAAAAAAAAAAAACTTTTTCCTTATGGATTGAAATCCCTTTTTTCTGCTTTGTCGATTTAAAAAGTATTTTTGTGCTACCGTTTCATTATTTTTTTTTCTCAAAGTTGAAAGAAAAAAATGTTTATTTTTTTTCTGTTTTTCTCATTTTTTTTAAATATTTTTTTTTTCCAAAGTTAAATTTATATAAACAGTCATTTTTATTTTGGTTTTGGAATTATAATATGAAGTCGAGTAAAAAAAAAATGATATGGAATATTAATGCTTACAGAATTTATTTTTAAAATTATTTTTGGCAAACAGTGCATATTTTTTTCTCCATATATACATTAAAAACTACATAGAAAAAAATAAAACCTTTCATTTCTTCACATTTTTCTTAAAATAAACAAAAAAAAAAACCCGAATTATTTGAATCGTATTTTGGAACAATATTTTTCAATCTCTAAATAAATGGTGTTGTCATTGAAGGGTTGATGTATTTCTTAAGTCTCTTTATCTTTATCTTAATAATTAAAGCCGTTATACCCAGCTCCCTCAAATAAAAGATTATGTATATTTAGAAAAACAAATTAAGATAAAAAAAGCTACACTTTTCGACCGATTTCTTCCCCACTGAAAACAGATGATGTCATCTCTTCTTTTCCGCCTGCCACACCCCTCGTTTCTTTTAATTTTTCTATCCACCGTAAATAAATAACGATTATAAGACAATACTTTTCTTTTTTCTATCCCCGGTTTCTCTTCTTTAAGAAAGACAAAAAAAAACTTGATGGGAAATTATTTTAATTTGTATAGAAAATCAGATATTTATACTTGTTATCCTTTAAGTCCCACTGGTGAACTTTTTTTTTCCCTTGACTATTTTAGATTCCAATCTTTCCGATTTCTGTAGGTCTATTGAAAATAAGGATTTATAGTGTTGGATTCACTTGGAATTGTGACTAGTTTGGTTTAAGAAAGCATCCATTGCTTGATAAATTTTTAATTTTCAATATACAATCTGTTTAGTATGCATGAGTGAGTATTATTTACTACTAAAGTGTGTGTTGTGTGTGCGAGGGGGGTATGTATAGGTAGATCCTTCGTAGTTTATTTAACTACAGTAAACTTTTTTCTTTTTTAAAAAAATTTATTACCCCTGGTTAAATTTCGTATTCATAAATTAATTAACCCGATCAGAAGTGTTTTTATTTTATTTTATTTTTTTACGATGTTTTTGTTTACAATTTTTACCATGTTTTTGT
>CM042149.1:87378116-87405741 GCA_023376005.1 Doryteuthis pealeii
TTTGAAAACCAAACTCTGCATCCTTTGCTTGTCAGAATATGAGAAGCCCTGTTGGTTGGGGCTTTAGAATACACCGACTGCACCTCTGCAGAGGGGTAAGACTCTCCCAATGTGCCTCCTGTTTGCCATGGGTGGCTACCCATGATGCTTAAGAATGGAACCCTGGTGGCTGAGCAGTACATGACATGCAACACTCCACTTAGACCCTTACTTAGACGCCCCCTCTGATCAATCAGCTGGTCACGTCAAGCTCTAGCACTTATATAATTGCCCCAACCCTATTGCTCTTATGGCAACCCCCAACCCTTTTTATCATGTGTGCTAGAAGGCGGTGGCTGAGGGTCTTCATGTCCTGGGAATGACATTAAACTATCTGATGTTGAGGTTCCAGTTCTGGAGGTCTAGGGAATGTGGAGCACCCCTTCATCACCATTACTCCCTGGTCCACTCTGACCCGTTGTGGTAGTTTCTGTTAGGGTCCCATCCATGAGTTAAATAGAAAAAAAATTATAAAAAAAGAATTGAGTATCCATTAAGAATGAATTTATTTCAAAACTTTGTCGCATTATATAACCCACTGAGGTTGATATACCATAAACCAAACGGGAACCAATCAGAACATGAGAAACAATACTTCATATTATGAATTACACAATTTCACTAGCACTAGACCAAGGATATTGTTTTGGAATTTGAGGTGGATTGCCAGACCTACCATCAGCTCTTCACTTTACCACACAGATCTCTAGATTAATTATATTCATGAAGATAATTAGAATTTAAATAGTGACAGTATGAATTCTTTTTGCATTTAATATTCTAAATAGGAGACACCGAGTTTTTTTTTCTGATTGTGCACTATTTTTTTTTTCTGACGCCCCCAACAGGCCGACTCAACTCAAGGTCTTTTTTATGTAGGGATTTTAATGGGGCATCCTGCTAGGATTCAATTCACGATTCAGTAATAATGGATCTATGAGACTAACATTTTCACACCCCTCTTACCCAGGTGATGCCGGGTAGCCACTTCTAGTGGAAATATAAAAG
Source organism: Doryteuthis pealeii (assembly GCA_023376005.1). Classification (NCBI taxonomy): domain Eukaryota; kingdom Metazoa; phylum Mollusca; class Cephalopoda; order Myopsida; family Loliginidae; genus Doryteuthis; species Doryteuthis pealeii. The sequence goes on from CM042149.1 coordinate 87,379,164, forward strand.
GAGCTATTATTTTCAGATTAACCTTCTTATGAGCTGCACTTATAGGAATCCCTGACCAAAATTCATAGCCAGTAGTGGTTACAGTGTGGAAGAATGGTCCTTTGTTGTAGAAAAAAAAAATTGCTTTATCCAATGATGCTATTGTGTTCCTTTTTGTTTATCTATTGCAGTTTTTGGTGAAAATAGATTGGAGTTATTACTTTCAAAGTAACCCTCTTATGAGCTGCACATATAGGAATCCCTGGGGAAAATTGTGTTTTGTAGCAGAAAACTTGCTCTATGAAATGATGTTATTGGTCTCCTTGAATCTGTTGTCGTTTCCATGGAAATGGATAGGGGGCGTTACTTTCAGAGTGACCCACTTATAGGAATCCCTAGCAAAAATGCATGTCTGGTGGTGGTGACTGTGTGGAAGAATGGTCCTTTGTAGCAGAACATTTGCTCTATCCAATGGCTTTATTATGCTCTTTGTCTATACATATATAAAGGGCAGTTATCTGTATGTCAGGAAAAAATTGAAAATTAAAACAATTAACGACAAAGTAAATATATATACACATTAAATATCAACAGGGCTTGGTTTTTGAGCAAAAATAATAGAGATTTGATTTATATTTGTGAAGATAATTAAAAAATAAAATTTAAATGATAACAAAATGGATTTTTGTTTTCATTTAATATTTTAGATAGTAGACATTAGCATTTCTTTTCAGAGTAGCTGGATAAATGCAAGGTGTATTTTTTTTTACATAGGAATTTAAATGGGGCATCCCACAAGGATTCAACTCATGATTCAGTAATAATGGATCTGCAGGACTAACTTTAAAAAAATCCCCCTCTACCCAGGCGACGCTGGGTAGTCGCTGCTAGTTATAGTATAAAGGGGTGCTGAAAAGTTCTTGGTCTAATGATAATAGGAATGACCTAGAACCATGCTATTCCAAACATTTATTCAGTTCAATACATTGGGGTATATTTACGGAGTTCCGTCCCGGCCTCAAAAACCGCTAGCCAGTGGCTGCTGAAAAAAAAACACCAGCTACAATTGAAATCCGTAGCCAAAGCGGTGTCACTTGAAAAAAAACTGGGTTTAGGGTTGGGGGTTGGAGTTTAGAGTTAGTTTAATGGGAAAATAAAGAAATAATTTGGGCTCTGTTTTTTTTTCTGGAAAAAAATTTTGTAATAAAACTTAATTTTAACTAAGGGGGGGAGGGTAGGGTCGGGGCTGGGTTTTCGGGGAAACGCCCTAAGTTGGTTGGTTTTTTTTTGTTTTTTCTTCAAGTGACACCGCTTCGGCTACGGACTTCAATCGTAGCTAGCGTTTTTTTTCAGCAGCCACTGGCTAGCGTTTTTTGAGACGGGAGGCCGGGAAGGATCTCCGCAATGAGTACTGCACATTGGCACAAGAAAGTCACTTTTGTGTTGTGCTGAGAGCTTTTTAGCACCTCTTGATAGAAATAACCAAAATGGCTGTTGCCATTCACTTGGCGTAGGTGTTAATACATGACCTATTTTCTCTGTTAAGATTTGGTGAAATTCTCTACCATTTAATGCTCCATATTGTGACTGTTAGGTACATTCCATTGAATGTTCAACTTGTGTGCACAAATCTGAGTGCAGAATTTCTTTTTCTTCTTCTTCTTCTTCTTTACTTATTCTGATTAGTGGCACTGTTACCTTTTGATTGGCTTGTTTGATTGCTGTTGTCTTTCACCTGACTGAGCTTGAGATTTTCATGCTTAACAATTGTAACTCTCTTCCATAATCTATTTCCTCTATCTTATTTTTCTTTTTCTTTTTCTTTTTTCTCTCTATTAGTTTAAATTAGTGCACAGATATTGGCGGTAGAGTTTGTCTATTGGACTGTGAAAAATCTGGGCCAATCTTTTATCAGCTGTTTTCCAGGTTTGAACTGTAGCCAATTCAACTCTACCCTAACAGCAATACTTGTCAATATGCTTAGTTCTCTTTATTCTTTGCCTTTTTTTTATTTTTATTTTTTTCTCTCTCTCTCTTTTAGATCTTATTTATAACTGTTATTGGTTTATTTTGTGGGATAAAACTGATGTATTTAGTGTCATCCACAAAGAAAAAAAAATTGTTAAGAAATAGAAAATAGTTCAATCTTTTGTGATTAATTTCATCCCAGACAACAACTTTTTTTATTTTTTTATTTATTTGGTAGCAATCCATTTTTTTAGCAGGTTTTTCACCCACTTTCCTATTTTTACTTGTTTGTTTAAAAGTCAGCTTAACTTTTCAGCTTTTACTATTTGACTTTGAGATGAGGCTTGATGATTTGTATTATTTTGATTTTTTTTTTTTTTTTTTTTTTTTTTTTAGACTGTTGTCCTCTATTGTTATACAGATATGCTGTTAGGTATGTGTCCTGCGTCACTGACACACATCACTCTAAAAGGACGTAGTAAAATTGTATCCATATGTGCCAGTGTTTTTTTTCTTCCCCCACCATTTCCAGCTAGCTGTAAATACATTTCAGTATTTTCTTAAAAACGAATTACACTGTATGGGGTACAAGGTAGGAGTTAGACAGCTTTAGTTGTACATAGATAAAAACTGTAATTTATTAAGAAACTTTAGTTGGAACCCATCAAATTTCCCAGGGACTCCTTTAAATCAAATACATGCATCCCAGGACTTTCTTGTCAAACTTGGAAACCTTCTTGGAACTTTGAATCAAATCCTTTATTCAATCCACTGGGGTAGACTGTTCTCATTCCGCTAACCATGACTAGGTACAAGTATTAAGCTATGTTAAGTATTCTGTTATTATCACCCATGGTCAGGATTGAACCTGCAATCTACTGAGGATTGTCACTTAGAACTGTATTAAGTCAACCCTTTTATCCATTGCACCATGTCTAACTGGATATATAACAATATAAATGAAGAAAATAGTCTGAAAAATCCCAATTATCCTTATCTAAAGGTATGTATCCAACTATTCTCCTTCCAGCTATGGGTAAATAGTAGCATAGACTAGGTTCTTTAATCTTGCAAATGATCTAGGAGAAGGAAAACTCTGAATTCAAACCTGTTAAAAACTGCTTAAAGAACTGACCTTGTGTTACACCCTGCTCGTATGGGGGGGGGGGTTGGTAAATAAATACATACAAGAGGTATGTACAGATACTGGATACTGATTTGAGGAACTGCCAGGATTTCTGACCAATTGGGACAGATGGTGAGAGAGAGTCAAGGGAATCTGTGCTGTCAACATGATTTTATTATATACCAAGTTAGAGAGTTGATTACTTACCATTTTTGTTGTCTGATTGCCATTGGTTGCCATTTGATTATCAAATGCAGACAAGTTGATTTCTTTTCCTTTGTCTTATAATTCTTTTATCAGAACAACTCAAGATGAAAATGGATTTGTCATTACCATTGTGTTGTTCTGGGGATTTCTTTTAGCTCAGTCAGTAGAGTAGAGTACCCACCAAGGAATCACAAGGTTCCTGGTTTTGATAGCAGTCCCTGACAACTTGGCACATAAGTAGCACAGATTGGGGAATCTGATCTATGTGGTAAAGTGGGGAGCTGGTTGTAGGTGTGGTACTCCACTTCTGAAAAAAAACCCCAATCTCCTTGCTTGGTTTAGCGCTAGCAAGAAGGGGATAGGTTCCTTCGCCATCCGGCTGATACTGACAATAGGCTATTCTGTCTACTTTAATTACTTATTTTTATTTCTAGTGAATATAATTCTCACTGGGTGGCTTACTCATTTAGTTCAATAGCGGTGCCTACCAACTTGTACAGTTTGGGTAATCTGATCTGTGGGGATCTGTAGTGCTCCCCACCTCAGCAATGAAAAACAATCTCCCTTGTCTAGCGGTAGTGAAAGAGTGATAGACTCCCTTGCCATCTGGCTGATACCGACAATAGGCCACTCTGCCAACTTTACTTTGTGGTTGTTGGCCAATCATTTTATTCTGCGAGTTTTGGCTTGAAAATGTCATTTCAATTTGCTTTGCTAAATAAAAATATTCTCAACATTGGAAAATTGCCTACAAGAGATTATATTAATTTTATTAGTAACAAAATGACCTGTGAACCCATAGGGTTCCTAGTTGTCCATAATAATATTGATGCTTCTATTTAGGGAGGAGTGAAGAGTTCTGATTTGCATTTCATAATTATCAGTGTTATATTGAGAATTTAGATAATTAAAAAAAGTTCAGTTTGAATGCAAACCACACAAAATTATTCAGTTGCAAATTGGACTGGAAATTGCTTTATTCACCAAGAGCATTGTAAAAAGTAAAGTTGGTGGTGTGGCCTATTGTTGGTATCAGCCATACAGCAAAGGAGTCTATCCCCTTTTCACAAGCATTAGACCAGGGAGATTGTTTTTGCATCTGCGGTTGAGCGCCACACCTACCAGCAGCTCCCCACTTTACTGTACAGATCTAAGATTGTGCTACTCATATGCTGAGTTGGTGAGGGCTAGTATTGAACCCTGAACCTTAATGGTTCCAGGGCAGATGCTCTGAGATAAACCGTAAGTCTTGCTATGATGTTTTTTTTTTTTTAAGTAGTATGTTGTAGTTATTTTGCTTAGTTAAGGCACAAGGCCAGAATTCTGGGGCACCCAGTGAGAATTGAACTCAATGGTTTGCTAGCCTAACTTGCTAATCATTAAGCCATGCAAGGTGCTTTGAATTTACATTAGTTTAGCAGGAAGATTGGAGAGTCATTCTTTTGAGTTTAGCTTGATAAATTTGACATTGGGATTTATTTGGTTTCAAACATTCTCAACTGTGTACTCTGTCACCAAATGACCTGAAAGTTGTGGAGGTGGGTGGTGTAATGGTTACTGTTGTGGGAAATGGAGATGTCAAGATGAGTTTAAATTCTGGATGCGGCTGTTTGAATTTCACACCCTTGGGAAACGTACAAATACAATTATTCTCCCTCCAGCTATGGGTAAATAGTAAGGCAGACTGGGCTTTTTGACCGTGGTCTGGCAACCAGTCTAGGAAAAGGAAAACTCTGAATTCAAACCAAAGGGCCTCTCTTCTTGTTAGTCGAAAAAAAAACCCAAAAAACAAACTACTAATGAAAGCTCATCGTTATCTATATATATGTGGAAAAGGTGAAGGTGATACCAATAATAGTTGGTGCCGAACAGTCTCCAAAGGCCAAGAAAAAAAACTGAGGGAACTTGAAGATAAGAAAAATTGGTACTATCCAATACATCCTGTATTTCTAACTAAAAAAAGCCAAAATTGTTTTGTTTTTCTAGAAAACAAATACAGTAGACCTTTACTAATGAAACTGTAATTGAGATCTTTCACTAATTCATTGATTTAAAATTTCCCAGGCCACTTGCACCAATCTACTTGGCATTGTTTAGATTGCACTTGTTGGTGCACTCTAGTAAAACACAGACAAGTGATTACTACTTTTATTTTTCTTGCATTTAATAATATTCTTTGTTCTTAGTTTCTCATTTATCATCTTAGTAAGGAAGTGCATCCTATGTTCTGAAGTGAAAACACTGTACATTATCAATTAAAGATAAGGTTGAACTTTAAAAAATCTAGACAAGTTAATTTTACAAAACTTTTTTTTTTTTTTTTTTAAGCTAACAAAGGTTAATAAATGAGAAATAAACAAAATGGAGGTTGGTAATGAAATGGAATCTTTATAACATTAACAAAATACAATACTTGCCAGCGGCATGAAGAAAGGTAAATAACTGCTTGTGGTATAAGATTACCCAGTCAGCATAATACTCCAGTATTTATTAGGATTATGACATACCCATTAATGTTCATAGGTAGGGTATATAACAATATGATAGAAAGAAACTGTATGTTAGAAGTGCATGGTGTAATAATTATTGTTGTAATAAATTGTCATGGCAAGACAAGTTCAAATCCTGGACGTGGCTGTTGGTATTTCACATAGTGCTAATACACTTGGGAAAGGTGCAAATCCATCTATTCTTCTTCCAGTTGTAGGTAAATAGGACAGACTTGGCTCTTTAACCTTGATATGGCAACCAGTCTAGAAGGAAAACTCTGAATTTGAATCAAAGAGGCTCTCTTCTCGTTAGTCAAAAAAAAAAAAAAATATATATATTTGAGATCTCCTCCTCCCCCTCCTAACCAATCTTATCTACCAATATTACTTCATTAAAATTTTACTTAATTTACTATTTCTGTTCTTTTATTTGTACTGATTTACATGATATTTTAAAGGGGGATGATGAGGTGGTTTAACTATTGTTTAGAAATAATCTTTTCTGTGATTCATCTTTTTCAATAAATTCAATATATTTCAGATTCTAATGGTGCTAGTCTATTTTAGAGCTGGGTTGTTTAATAGAAAAACAATTTTTCAGGTTTCATATGCACACTGGAAAACCGCACCAAGATGTTTTTACAAAACCAAAACTGTTCATTGTAGTGCTATTACTACAGAGTGACCATATCCAAGGAAACAAACGTTGAAAAAGACTTTTAGAAGAGGAAAAGATTGAACAAAGATATAAAAACTTTTAATTAGCTATTTTTTATGAAATAAATGTGAAATCTTTGTTTACAAAAGAAATGAGGAGGAGGGGGGAAGGAAATATAAGAGTTATAACACTTTGGAAATAAATCTTATATTTTAATATTGAATGTTATCAGATGCGATGGGGGGCGGGGGCAACATAATGTCTGAAATATATTTTGTTTCAGTTATCAAATTTAAATGTTTAAGAAATATTTGTGGTAAAAGTGAATAATTTATCCCCCTAAATATCTAATCATTATTACACAAGAGAATGAACTGTTACCTTTAAAAAGAAAAAAAATGTACTAAATTAAAAACTGAAATCAAACCTGAAACTGAGATATCAAGGGAAAAAAATAACCCAAATCAATACTGAAACCCAAATTGTGAAACAGCCCAACTCTAGTCTACTCTATTACTAGTACTTAATTTTTATGTTTATTAGTTGAATTGTTTATTCAGAGATTGTTTTATTATTATTATTGCATTTAATTTATTTCTGTTGAGTTTATTAGCAATTCATAATCACTGTATCTTTTTAGAGACCCATTGTATTGATATAGTTTCCTTAAATGATTTTAAGATGTTCATTTAGCTTATAAGAAAACTTTATGAAGTATCAAAGATAAAATGTTGGTTAAGTAATTTGTAGCTTCTTATTCTTCAGCTGACTGCATTCCAAGAATTTCTTATCTTTTTATTCAGCTAAAGAGATTTGACCCAGATGGCTATTTATTTATCTACTAATATAATTCCTGTCTTATGTGATTATATATATATATATATATATATATATATATACCAACCTCTTCTGCACAAGAAAGATGTGACACAAGGTCAATTTTTATGCAGTGTTTAACAGGTTTGAATTCAGTTTTCTTTCTCCTAGACTGGTTGCCTTACTGCTATATACCCTACCTATGAACATTAATGGGGGTGTCCCAATCCTCATAAATACAAAAGTAGTTTTATACCACTAGCAGTGGTTTACCTTTTTTACATCACTGGTGAATATTGTATTTTCTTAATGTTATAAAGATTCCATTTCATGGTTATTTCTCATTCAGTAAACTTAGTTAGGTTACAACACTAACCAATGTTATATTCTATTCTGCCTTACTATTTACCCATAGCTGGAGGGAGATTAGTTGGATTCATACCTTTCCCAAGGGGATTAGTACTATTCAAATGCAAACTGTCTTATCCAGGATTTGAACTCCTTTCACCGTGTCAGATTACCTAATCTGTGCTACTCATGTGTTGAGTTGGTGGTGACCAGTATCGAACCTGGAACCTTGTAAATATCTAGGTGGGTGCACTTATATGTATTAATTATAGATGGGTGGTTTAACCAAAAAAAAAAACAATTTTTTTTTCTGTTTACATTTGTTCACCGGAAACTGCACCAAATTTTTTTTTTATGAAACTGAAACTGGTCAAAACTCTAATTTTGAGGCTTAAAAATATGAGAAAAAATTATGATATGCATGAATAGTTATGTGTATGTATGTATGTGTTAGCTCAGTCGGTAGAGCATTCGGCTAGAAACCACAAGGTTCCTAGTTTGATACTGGCCCTCGCCAACTGATCGTATGAGTAGCACAGGGATCTGTGCGCTAAAGTAAGGAGCTGATGGTAGGTGTGGCGCTCCACCTCAGATGCTAAAAACAATCTCCTTGGTCTAGTGCTAGTGAAAAGGGGATAGATTCCCTCGCTGATTGGCTGATACCAACTATAGGCCGCCCGACTACTACTTTATATTATATATATATATATATATATATACATACATACATACTGTAATTATTCATGTATGACATAGTTTTTTCTAATATTTTTAAACCTAAAAATTATAAGTGCATATTTTCCTCAAGAATTAATATTAACATTCAATCTGTATTTGTATCACCAGTTTCAGGACAGTATGACCAAATGTAAATTATTTTCTGTGATCCAAACTAACTTATGTGTAACAAACACTCCTATCTTATGTCCATACAGAGAAATAGCCATTGGAATGTGTGTTTGTTTATAATTTCGTTTCTCCTAGTGTAAGCTTATTTTTGCCACAAGCTTATTGCATTTTTGTGTGAACATGTCCCTGTGTTTGCTCTAGATACTGTGCAAGTGTTTTATTTCACAACATAAGTGTACATTTTTATTTTTAGTCTGTTTTAAATCGGATAAAAAGCTGAACAAATGTTAAATTTAGCAGTTACAAATTCTAAAAAGTCAGTTTGTATTATATACAAGATGGTTTTGTTTTTTTAGAATTTCATAGCTCAAATTTAGGAGGGAATTTTATACATAATTGCTGTGTGGGTGTATACACACACACACACACACACAGATATATATATATATATAAAGCTTTGAGCATCCAATAATTTTGAAGTGGAAGTTATGTAATCCAACAATGAAGAAAACAAAGGCACTTAAAGATGAATTACTTTTATGAAAAATATTGTTTATTATAAAGGTTCTTTTAAAAACATTTTAGTTATTTGGTTTATTGTATATATGTAAATAAGTATAGTATATATTTGTGTGTGTGTATATATATATATATATATACACACACACACACACACACACACACTAAAGCTGGGTAAATCAATATTTACTCCTAAAGATATTTTTACTGTTTAGTTTAATGACACAAAATGTATACTGAATTATTCCTTCGTTTTAGGATTGAGTTATATTTGAATAAAATTCCATTTTAATAGGTTCTAATTAGTCATAATTTGCAGTTAAGTCAAAAACTGACCCATCTCTTACCCCACTTTCTGCCTGTCACTTCCCCCTCCCTATATATATCTTGATTGGGCACCTCACGTGGTGTAATGGTTAGCAAGGTAGATTTACAGACCATTGTTAGTGAGTTCGATTCTCACTGGGTGCCTCATACTTCTGGCCTTGTGCCATATCTAAGCGAAGCTTAGTAAATAACTATATATATCTTGATTACCTCCTCATTATGTATGTTAGTTTCTCTGAGTGTAGAGAGAGAGATTGGGAGTTTGAAATGTATTTGTATGTTAATTTTATAAGCAGCCAACCCATAGCTTAAATTAGGTCAAACATTTCCTTTCTTAAAAATCTTACAAAATGATTTAAGGTTGTTTTTTTTTTTTTTTTTGTTTTTTAAATTGTCCATCCAAATTTATTTTAAGAATTTCTTATTGATTTTTATTCTTGTATGGTTATTTCTAATTAATTTCAGTTAGTTAGATATTCTTTGGTTATAATATTCTATTAAAAAAAAAATGTTACTACTTTCTTTCCTGTCTTTTAAGTCACCTTTGTGAATTGGTGCTTTTTCTCTGAGCTTCTATTATTAATAATTATTCTCGTTTTTTTTTTTTTATCTGAACATAAAGATTTAATCTTTTGCTGTTGCTATTGTTTCAACTTTGACCTTTAAAAGCAAACCAGACTGTTTAGTTTTTATATTTAACTTTTTTTTTTCTCTTTGTAGTTTTGTTGCTGACCTGATATAATAGCTTTTTTGTGAAACATGGTTTTTAATCTATCTACTATGATCTATTGTTAGTTCAATTTTAAGAGTTTCTCTTCATCAATGAAAGCAATAATGCATCAAGATCCATTTGGGTTAATGTTTTGTAGATTGAAAGATATACCCCCCCCTCCAGGATAAACCCCCCCCCCAACATTTATGGCCTATACATATGTGGCTATATGTTTAGAAGTAATGAGTTCCAGTAAATTTGTTATGTAGATGAGAACCTGTTTTTGATATGTTAACACCTAGGAAAAAAACCCATTGTGCTTTATGACACCTATGGATGGGGCAGGGTTAGCTCAGTCGGTAGAGCGTTCGGCTAGAAACCACAAGGTATCCTGGTTTGATACCGGTCCTTGCCAACTCAGTGTATGAGTAGCACAGGGATCTGTGCGGTAAAGTAAGGAGCTGATGGTAGGTGTGGCACTCCAACTCAGATGCTAAAACAATCTCCTTGGTCTAGCACTATTGAAAAGGGGATAGACTCCCTCGCTGACTGGCTGATACCGACTTTAGGCCGCCCCGACGACTTTACTTTTACTTTTATAGATGCTGATATGTTATAATATGTTCATCAGCATAAGTTGGAAAAATATGAAGATATGCGAGAATCATATGTCAGAAATGGCTGGATAACTATTTTTCGGATGCCAAGGTTTCATTACCAACTCAACCTCTGTATTCTTGACTAATCTTAGACTTTTTCCACCAGATAAGAAGAAATATATAAAAAATGTCCAAGATAATGCTCTAACTGCATTAGTGTGAATATGGCAATCCCACAGAATGACAACAATCCAACATTGGTGGTATTGTGAGATACTTCCGGGGTGCTCTCAGCTAGTGGTAATGATGCTTCAGCCCTGAAACAATGCTACTGAACTGAGATTCATCATCTGATAAAAGGTTTTGTTGGAAGCAAACAGCAGTCATTGTATGAGCTTATGACCTAATCCCAATTTTTAACATGTAATATTAACCTATTAACAATGAGAAGTTGTCATTGCAGTTCTATAACCCCAGTGTGAATGATGGAAATTTCCATCAGTCATGTATATATCTATAACTTGATGATAATTTATTGGTAACTCAGTTCTATCTGTGAGTCAGGGCATTAAATAGGCCATCTTTCTTACCCCAAAAATCAGTAGCCATAAGCTATTAAGGCATATTTTAACTTTTTTTTCCTTTCCTTCCTTAAAATGTTGAAACTTATTATTTGAATAACTTTGAATGTAGTCGTGATCAGTCAAGTTTAGATTTCTCATCTGATAGTGAAGAAGACTTTATTAACAAGGTCACAGATGTTGATTTATCAGATAAACAAATATATTAAGTATTTCCTTAATAATCTTGGGATGTACTTCCCTTTGCAAGTTTCATTAGAGTTGGACAGTTTGGTAATTTGGGTTTTGGTTTCAATTTCATTTTTTTTCTCTTGGTTTTTAATTTAGTATTTTTTCTTACTAAAGAAACCATTCTCTTGTGTAATGATGATTAGATATTTAGGGAGACCAATTTTTAGACATTGTCATCTTCTTTTTTTTTTTTTTTTTTTTTTTTTTTTTTTTTTAACCCCAATTGAAACATTCTCTGCTAAAACATAAAATAGGTTTCTGAAGTGTCATATCTGTTGTATTTCTATTTTTACTTTTTCACTTTTTTGTAAACAAATAAATTTCACATTTATTTCCTAAAAAAAATAGTTAAATATTTTTATATTTTTGTTCAATCTTTTCAATAATAGTACAAATAATGATAAAATTTGATTTTATTAAAATCTGAAAGTCTTTTTCAACTGTGTTTCCTTGGATATGGTCACTCAGTAGTAATAGCACTTCACTGAACAGTTTTAGTTTTATAAAAACATCTGTGTGGTTTCCAGTGTGCATATGAAACTGCAAATATGTATATATATTTTTTCAGTTAACCTACCCATCTCTAGTATGCATATAAGTTTCCAAGTCAATTTTCAAAACTATTTCATCACTTTTGAATGCACAAAACAAAACATTCTTTCAATGATAGTAAAAAAAAAAAAGAAGAAAATTGTATTCAATGAATAACCATCCCGTTAGTGAATACTTTGTGTTTTTAGTATCCAATAAATCTTCTGGTTGACAAGGTCTACAAATGTTTGGCAGTTAATAGGTTAAATTTGCCTTGGTATTTTAAAAAAAAAAAAGAAAAAAAAAAGCAACTGAACTACTCTTGCTTGATTGTTTTGTTTTGCGGCATATCAACCCTTTTCAGGTTATTTAATGCTGAATCAAGTAATTTTGATAAACAAAGGACTTGGGTTGCTTACAATACCTGCTGTTGCTTAAGTGGTCAAGTATTGAACAGGCTCATCAATGCTTAATTTCGGTGATCTAGTGGAAACCTAAACTACTCTTGCTTCAGTTAGTAGTTTAACATCCAATTATGCCCCACCAAGATAGTAATATTACATCTTGTGTTCATTAAATTAACCTGCTTTTTATAGTTTTATATTAACATAATGGAAAAAGCTAGTTGTGCTTGCTGTTCAAAATTAAAAAAAAAAAAAAAAACCAACAAAACAACCATGACAGGGTTTAAAATGTACTGACTGTATCCTCTGTTGGAGTAAGTAAGTAAGTAAAGTAAAGTCGTCGGGGCGGCCTAAAGTCGGTATCAGCCAATCAGCGAGGGAGTCTATCCCCTTTTCACTTGTGCTAGACCAAGGAGATTATTTTAGCGTCTGAGGTGGAGCGCCACACCTACCGTCAACTCCTCACTTTACCACACAGATCTCTGTGCTACTCATACGCTGAGTTGGCGAGGACCAGTATCGAACTAGGAACCTTGTGGTTTCTAGCCGAATGCTCTACCGACTGAGCTAACCAAGAAGCAGGGGTGTCCTGAGTATGACACTAAACTGCATCTGATGGTAAGGTTCCAATTTTAGGATTTGCGGAGTACCCCTTCATTGCCATTACTCCTAGGTTCACTCTGACTCAGAGTGGTAGTTACCCATCTATGGGTCAAGTAGATCTGTTTAAAACATTTATATTAGATAGTAATACTTGATACCATAAAAATGTAAATGATTTTTATTAAGAATAGTTACTTGAAGCTGTAATTGGTAACTAAGGATTATTATTAGTTACTTGAGACCATATAACTTTATGCAAAAAATGACTATTAGATAGAAATGATTACTTGAAACCATGTAATTATTAATATTAGATAGGAATACTTGAAACCACACACTTGTTGGCAAATTATTTGTTCTAGGGATACTTGCTGTAATAAAAAAAAAACTCTTAAGAAACAACTATACAAAAAATGTAAATATAAACATACAATGAAGAAGATTCCCTAACCTTTATATGCATAAAATAACCCTAAATGGGTTGACATGCTGTTAAAATCAACCACCAAAACAAACAAATTATGTATCTTTTTAAAAGATTTATTTGTTTAAAAGTGTTAAATCAGAATTTAGAAAAATGTAATATTTGCCCAATTACCAGTTTAATCCTGTTTTAATTATATTTTATTTTTATCTTAAATAATTTGTTGTAGTCCAATGTCTATCTTGTAAATAGAATTAGTATCAAAATGAATTATAGCCATTTTTAAAAAGATATTTTTTTAGATGTTCTCTTTTAGTGTACTAAGTATTTCATAACCTAGGAAATATCTTATTTGTAAGAATTTTCATAAACCTTTATCTATCAATGTTGTCTCTCTCTCTCTCTCTCTCTCTCTCTCTCTCTCTCTCTTTCTTTCTCTTTTCTTTCTTTCTCTTCTTTGTATTGATCTTCTTTTTGTATTTATTCTATTTGAACAGACTGCCACTTTTCAAATCATTTTTCAACATGTCTGGACATGCAAGCTTCACATTTTTTTTTCTTTTTGAATTTGTTTCTCTCTCTCTTTTCTTCTCCAATTGTCTGTCATAATCTTTATCTCCCAGCACCCCCCCCCCCAATCTATGTGTCTTTATAAAATTGATTGAACCTTGATACACATTTGTTTAGAGACTTTTATGCAGCCACCAATCAGGTTTGTAAGTGGAGAAAAGATTCCAACCTTTTTTGCAAAACAACAATAATGCTGCCAAGATCAGTTCTAAGACATGAGGGGGTGGGGGGGTGTATGAGGGGGAGGGAGAGAGGGTAATGTCTGATTATCTCCCTCTGTCTTCAAGCAGGATGCAGCAAGAAAAGACAAACCTGGTTCTATGGATTCCAACCCTGTAGCACATCCTCTTTTATTGCACCAAAGCTTGACTGACACAACACTGGGTCTACAAATTGAGATAACTTTTTTTTTTTTTTACCTGGGTCATGTGTAATTATTTACCCAACCTGTTCACCATGGGTAGGATTTGGGGTATCCAGCAAGGATCGATTGAACTTGCTTTTCAATAGAAAAAAAAGTTATTTACCCTATAAGTAGGATTTGACACAAGGTCAAAAGTATGGGGCATCCAGTGATGATCAAACTGTTTTTTTCAGTAGTAACAGATTTGCATGACTAGCTTGTTAACTATTAAACTACAACAGGACATCCTACCAGGTCTATGTGTATGTAGTAAAAGTAAAGTTGTCGGGGGTGGCCTAAAGTTGGTATTAGCCAATCAGCGAGGGAGTCTATCCCCTTTTTCACTACCGCCCTGTCAGCTGGGGTGTTAGAATGCACTAACTGCCTCTCTGCAGAGGGGTAAGACTCCCCCAATGGGGCTACCTGTTGGCCGTGGGTGGCGACCTGTGATGCTTAAGGATAGAACCCAGGTGGCTGAGCAGTCCATGACTTGCAATATTCCACTTTAGGCTTTTCTTGGGCTAGACGGGTGGTCAGAAAGGCCCCCTCTGATCAATCAGCTGGTCACGTCAAGCCCTAGCACCTATATGATTGCCCCAACCCTATTACCCTTATGGCAACCCCCAATCCTTCTTATCATATGGGTACTAGAAGGCGGTGGCTGAGGGTCTACATGTCCTGGGAATGACGTTAAACTCTATCTGATGGTGAGGTTCCAGTTCTGGGGGTTTGGGAAGTATAGAGCACCGACTGAGCTAAACCGTATGTAAGTAAGTAAAGTCGTCGGGCGGCCTAATGTCAGTATCAGCCAATCGGCGAGGGTGTCTGTCCCCTTTTCACTAGCACTAGACCAAGGAGATTATCTTAGCATCTGAGGTGGAGCGCCACACCTACCATCAGCTCCTTACTTTACCGCACAGATCCCTGTGCTACTCATACGCTGAGTTGGCAAGGGCCAGTATTGAACTAGGAACCTTGTGGTTTCTAGTCAAACTCTCTACCGACTGAGACCGTATGTACATGGGCTATTTTATTTAATGGTCAACATATGTCACTGCATTCAAGAAAATCTACATATATACTTACAATTATTACTGGAGGGAATACAGGATGATATTTTTTAAAAATTTTGAAATTTTTTTTCAATGTGTTTTGCTAATTAGATGTTTTTTTAAGTTTTGATCGTTCAGCTTTATTTCCTATAAAATCTTTGACAGATGCAAATTATTACATTTTAATTTAAAGTCTTTAGTATAGAATGCGGAGTTGGAGTAGTTGAAAGCAATTTTAAGGGGTCATTAAAGTCAGTCTATAAAACTATATTGACTCTCATTCCAGTGGAATTTATGGTATATCTGGCCTTAGTTTAGTTTGTAAAGTTATACAGTGCACACTCTTTATAACTAGGTTATAAAAAAAAACATAGTTTTATATTTATCTGTCGGCCATAGTCAATTACATTAAGAGGAGTTGGAGGTGCCAAAAATAGGAGTTGGAGTCAAAGGTTTTGTGTTCTGACTCCACAGCCCTGATAGAATTACATTTTGTATCCATTTTTTTTTTTCTCATAGCTTTACTCGACTCAATTGTGAGTGTCTTTTATATAAAAAAGATAATAATCTGAGGATCCTATTTATTTTGATTATCTATTATTGATGCAAGTGGCGACCACAATAATCAGTTTCTTCAACTGACAAAAAGTATTCTGCCGGCAGAACTCCCAGTAGTTCTTACCCAATTTCCTCAAAAAGTTCACTTCACTTTAAGATCGAAATCACGACACACCGTTCTCTCCAATGAAAAAGACGTTCTTCCCTGAAAGAATTCGCTTCAGCATTTATTTCTCTCAGTGGCCGAACCATTTTAGCTAACAGGGGTGACAGCAATTCCACCACTCATGATCAGGAGGTTGCTAGTTCAATCTTGAGTCACTCGCTATACACCCCTCGTGCAGGCCAGACACACACGGATGCGCTTAGTCCTTGGAGGCATGGAATTCTCAACTCCGCCACTCACCCCATGCTCTCTGTTACAGATTTTTTTGTCATCAGTTTGTTATTGCTAGTCAATTCTATCAGTTCTTCTTGAAGTTTATTCAAGCTTTGTCTCTCATTCTATGTAACTTCAACAGCTTCAAGAATTGCTGTCTGTTAACGAGACACTTTTAATTCTCATTGATCTTTTGTGACAATTTGTAACAATTAAGTTTATAGATGACATTTATTTTTTCTTTCTGTTAGGTTCATTAAATGCAGAGCTATGGAGTCTTGAGTCAGAATCACTGGAGTTGAAATCAGTATAGTTTTACTGACTTCGATTACAGTTGAATTTACACTTTTATATGGCTCTATGGTGGCACCTAGTGTAATTGTTAGTCATAGGAAGTGAACTTGTTGACCCAAGTTTAAATTCTGGATAAGGCTGTTTGCATTTCACATAGTGCTAATACCCTTGAGAAAGTCTCCCTCCAGCTGTAGGTAAATAGTAGGGCAGACTGAGTTCTTTAATCTTGGCTTGGTAACAAGTCTAGGAAAAGGAAAACACTTTGAATTCAAACCTGTTAGACTCTGTTTAAGATATTGACCTTGTGCCGCATTCTGCTCATGCAGGTAAATATATGCTTGTGTTGGTATATATATATATATATATATATATATATATTTATATTTTCAGAGATGATGATAGGTATGTGTCCTGTTGTCCCTGACGTACAAAAATCTGAAAAGATGCAGTAAATCATATCCATGTGTCCCAGTGTTTTTCTTTTTTCTTCCCTCACCATTTCAATCTAACTGTAAATACATTTCAATAGTTTCTTAGAAATGAATTACACAGTATAGGTTACAAGGTAGGAGTTAGACAGCACTAAATCAAAAAGCTATCAGCATCACTGTATGGCCCTAGTTTAGTCTGTAAATTTATACAGTTCACACTCTTTATAAATAGATTCTAAAAATCATGTTTTTTATACTTATTTGCAGGCCATAATCCCTTAATTACACAAAGAGGAGTCGGAGGTGATTGTTTCGAGTTCAGACTCCATAGACTTGATGAAATAATATTCTATATCCTTTTTTTTTTTTTTTTTTCTTAAAAAAATTAATGGTTTTATATTTATTCATATGCCATGATCCCTAAATTACATAAAGAGGAGTTAGAATCAGAAGTGCCAAAAATAGAGGAGTTATAGTCATTGAAGTTTTCGTGTTCTGACTCCATAGCCCTAATTAAATGTAATTAAGATTTGATTTCATCTTTTAAGTTAAATAGTGAAAATCAATGTTTTCTTCTTTTGAAAGTATATTTCTGATAATAACCTTTTTTGTTTATAACCATTTTGTTGGTTTTGCTAATGTCCATATGATATCTTTTATATTTCATGTAATGTGTATCCATTCGATGGTTTTTATCTAAGACAATATGGCAGTATGCAAGACTCAGTTTCTGCCTTGTGGCAATGAGCAGAAAAGACTTATTTTGTTGTTGCTGTATTTTCAACTATCCAAGGTATCAGTGTTAAGAATTTGCTGTAACATTCAACTACGTTTCAGACAATGATGTTGCAATTTATCAATTAGTCTTCCTCTCTTCAACACTTGAGATATTTTATTTCTTAGCTTTCTCTTATGACCTATTATTTGGGTCACTTGTTTAGACAAAAAGGTTTAAATTTCAGCTTTTGTTCAAAAAAACAAAACTCGGTTGGCAACTTATTTATTTTAGTAATAGAAAAATCCAGTCTTTTTTTTTATTTATTTTTTTTTTTATTTTTTTAAAGAGATTTAGAATTTATCTTTAATTAATGAATACAAAATCATACAAATATAATTAGAACTGTGGAAACTGTTACCATAGACAAACAAGGTTTTTTTTTTTTTTTTTTTTTTTTTTTTTTTCTTACCATATTTCAGGGTGTTTTACATGAATCTTTAAAACTATTCTCTTGTCAATTAGGTCAATTTTTAGGGCCAGTTAAACTCAGTCGATAAAGCACACCCACCTAGGAATCACAATGTTCCAGGTTCAATACTGGTCCCTGCCAACCCAGTGCATGAGTAGCACAGCTTGGGTAATCTGATCTGTGTGGTAAAATAGGAACTGATGGTAGGTGTGGTGCTCCAGCTCCCTGACCCAGCACTAGCTAAAAGGGGATAGACTTCTTTGCTGTATGGCTGATACTGACAATAGGCCACTCTGCAAACTATATATATATATATATATATATATTTAATATTGTATAATTACAGTGTCTTGGTATTCCATTAGATTTTAGTCAGATTTGTCAATATAGGGTTTCTTACTTGCTTAATATACCACAAAATTTGGTAATATTTAGATTTGTCAGAAATAATTTTGATTCTTTAAATAGAAGAAAATAAATTTAGATATAAATTTTCTCAGCAGACAAGGATATCCGTTATATAATTCTTAGATTGGCCGGTGCATGTAATTAAGTTTTATGGGGCCAGTTTAGCTAGGGAATCCACCGAGAAACACCAAGGTTCTGGGTTCAACACCGGCTCTCACCAACTCAGCATACAAATAGCAAAGCCTGAATCTGTGCAGTAAAAAGGGTCACTCTACCCCAGACACAAAAACAATCTCTCTGGTCTAGCACTAATGAAAAGGAGGATAAGACTCCCTTACTAGCTGATACTGACAATAGACCACTCTGCCTACTTACTTTTATTACTAGTGAATACAATTCTCACTGGGTGACTTACTCATCTGGCATAAGACCAAAATAAGCTAATTGTTTTAGGTATTTACTATTCTTGCTGATTATATTTTTTTACTTCCATTCTGATATTTTGGTTGGTCTCCTATTCAACGTAGATGTAGCATTTGTCAAATTTGGTGACTGATCTACTTTGTGTCAATTGTTGTTGGTAACCTTCTGGGAATTTGGAACTGAACACCTTGTGTATTATGTACATGTTTTTTAAAACTGTTATCCTCATCTTTATTGTTATATACACAATCTTTTGACTGATGTGCCTGCTGAGCTTCTTGATTTTTCTTGTTGAAATTGGAAGCCTTCATGGAATTTTGAACTGAACTTTTATTTAATCCATTGGGGTAGATTGTTCTCATTCCATTAACTCTGACCAGGTACAAGTGTTAAGCTATGTTAAATATTCTGTTATTTTTTGCTGATAGTCAGGATTGAACCTGCAACCTATAGATGATTGTCACTTAGAACTGTATTAACTTACTTGAACACTTTATTCCATTCACTGGTATAGATTGTTCTTATTCTACAACATCCTTATTATTTTATCTTTGTCATGTCACTTGTCTGTCTCTTCCATTAAACCAGAGTATATTGCACTACTTGACCTAGAAATTCAGCTTAAAAAAACCCATTCAAGTAGATACTTTTTTTAAAAAAAATCTTGTTTATAATATCTTTAATTGCTAACTTAACAGATTGACACATTCCTTGATGAAATAGGAAAACTCTTTGAAGTTTTAATGTTCTCTTTATAAGATTATCTGTTATTATGATGTTTCATTTTATATTCATAGAAAGGCATTAAGCTACTAACCAGATTGTATTAGCCCTGTCAACTGGGGCCTTAGAAATACAGTCTGCACCTCTGCAGAGGGCTAAGACCCCTCCCCTCCCAAATGGGGCCACCTGCTGGTCGTGGGTAGTGACTCGTGATGCTTAAAGGACGAAATCCTGGTGGATGTGCAGTCTGACATGCATCACTAAACTTTGGCCCTTACTTAGGCTGGACGGACAGTCGAAGAGGCCCCCCTCTGATCAGTTGGCTGGTCATGTCAGGCCCTAGCACTTATATGATTGTCCCAACCCTATTGCTCTTATGGCAAGCTTATATGACCCCCTCCTCCCCCAAATTGGGGGTGTCCTGGGTATGACATTAAAATGAAACAACTTCGGTGCAACATAAAGCCTTAATAATAAACTTCAAGTGTTTCTCTATAAAACTGTATTCTTATTCTATCTTTCAATATCTTAAATAGTTTTGAAAAATACATTTTTGAAGCTGTTTTTCTCATGTAGATACATTATATTTCTTGGGTGTGTTCTATTATTTGGTAACTGTTCTATCGGAAGGGCCTAGAATACATGACTGCATCCTCTACAGCTAGTTACTCTCCCTCCTCTCCCCCAAAGGGGGTGTCCTGGGTATGACACTAAACTGCAATTTGTGGTGAGATCTTCAGTTCTGGAGCCATGAGGAGTGTGGAGTCACCTCTGTGTTTTCATTAGTTTCAGGTTTACTCTAACTTGGAGTGGTAGTACCTGTTAGGGTACTATGTATTGGTCAAATAGATTTGAGAGATAATGTTTAAAACAATTTTGAACTACATTAATACATTTTAACTGAGTATGAATTGTTTACCGGTTTAAAACGATTGTGAACTACACTTAATTACTTTCAAATTATTATTGTATTAGATACGAATAATTGAAATCATAATTGTGCACAAATTGTATTTAGATAGGAATAATTACTCCAAGCCATTCAAAGGTTTGTAAATTATTAGTATTATATAGGAATAGTTAGTTAAAGATATGTAATTGTTTTCAAAATATTAGGTAGAAAGTTACTTGAAACCATATGAATTTGCAAATTATATTAAGAATATTTATTGTTTACCAATGATTATTAAATAGAGTATATAAGCCATATAATTACTTTGTAAAAGACTTTAGTATTAATTGTTTATGACACCATTGAGACCTATTTTTGTTTCCCTCTGTAAATTCTTACTGCTAGTTTAAACCCATTATAGAGATTGTTAAAATATTTCTTTTGCACATAAAATATATTTTTTTCTCTCCATCCACTTGTCAAAGTATAATTTATCTCTCAATAACATCAAAGCATTATGTTTAAAAAAAAAAATTGTTGTGGAGTGTAAATAACCCCACTAGGGTTGACATGCTATAAAAATCAAGCAAACTTATCACAATTTATTTTTTTAAACTTTTCATTCTGTTTTTTCCAAGTTGCATCCCATTAAAATTTTTTATCTTTTTATTATTTTTAATTTACCGTCTTCTGAATCCGTGCAATTTTCCATTCATGTGAATATTAGTTTTGGTTTGTTTGATTTATATAAATACACTGCAAAAGTTTCATTTTACTTTTTTAACCCACCTTATTTTTTCTTTCTTTTTCTCATCAACACATTCTGCTCTTTTCAAAAAGTGACTTCTACTGGGTTTTTGCATTGTTTAAAGAAAGCCTAAACCCTTTCTCTCTCTCTTTTTTTTGTTTCATATCTTAGTCATACCTTTTCATTCTTTTTCAGTTTTTCTTGCTCCTTTGTTTTTTTGTCATTGGAAGTTTTGTAGTTATGAGATGTTCTTAATTTTCCTGTCAGTAAGGTGGGTTATTTTTTTTTTGAATTTTTTGTTGTTGTTCTTGTGCTGTCCATTTACAGGATAATAGTCATCTTATTTAACTGAGTAGGGCGTGTGAAGAAGACTCCTAAACACGGCCTTATATCGAATAGAGCAAATAATAAAATCCTTAATGGATCAACTTTTTAGCTTTAAAGATTTTTTTTCGTGGGGTTTAAGCTGTTTAAGTAGGTAATGAAAATTTTATAACCTGTTTTTATATATAATATATCCTATTATATAATTTTTTTTTTTTCTTTTTTTTTTTTCATTTAAAAATTTTTTTTTTTTAAACTGCTATTAATTTTTCTTCTGCTCTCTTGTTCTCAATCCTTTGATTACATACCATATATACTCGTGTATAGGTTTTACTTCCCAATTTTTATGCTTGTCAATGTGGGTATTTGTGGTTGACCCGCAGATAAGTCACATTATAATCTGGCTAGTTATACACCTATTCTATGTAAAACTTATCACATATTCACGTTTTTTTCAAGACTTACAAATTTGGATCTAGGACACTTTTGCGCTATAGACTGATGCATAATGCAAACATAAAAATAAGGATTGTGTTTCTTAAATAAAGTAAATGGGCCTGGTTAAAAAGCATAACAGTCAACTTAATAATAAAAATCAATAATTATCTACTCAACAAAAGGTTAGAAAAAAAAATTTAATTTGCTGACCATTGCAACTTAATAAATTAAAAAAATGAAGTTTTATTTTACATTTGTCAAATGGATAGATCACATGACTGATTTTGGTGAATTTTTGTTTTTTTAAAAAGTGCGACCTATCCGAATATATTATACCGGTAGCTTATTTCTACATCCAAATTTCAAGCCTTTTATTTTAACTCTTTCCAGACTGAATTTTATAAATTTGAACAGTTTTTTTAAGGTAATTCAAAATTTAAATTTGTTAAGCTATTCACCCAAGTGAAACCTAGGGCTAGTTTAGCTCTGTTAGTAAGAGCATCCGCCTAATAATCACAAAGTTTTGGGGTTTATACTGGTCCTCACTAACTCAGCAGATGATCACAACAGCCGTGCGCATTTTTAACATTTTTTTTTCTTCTAACTGGTCCGTTTGGTCTATCCATTTTAGAAATAGTTAAGAAAAATATTTTTTTTTTTTTTTTTTTTTTTTTTTTTCTCTAACAAGGAAATCTTTAATAAAGTTAATCATCAAGCCAATAGATACAGACTGTTTTATTTAAATTTCAATAGATTTTTTAAAAGGTGAGTTTATCAAACATTCAGATGTGTTTTCTATTGATTTTTCCCTAGTTACTTTGCTCTTAAAATATATCTTGTCTAACCATTGTCTTTTACAGTACTAATACATAACATACTATACCATAGCTCTTGAACTTAATGAGCAAAATTATATATTGGTAGGAGAAGATAGTCTTCAGTATAGCTTCAATCATAAAGTACTGATTAGAAATTGTTTGCATATTTTGCCACCTCTCCCTACATGAGTAGGATGTGACACAAGATCAATTTCTTAATCAATTTAACAGGTTTTGATTTCGGAGTTTCCCTTCCAAGGTTAAAGAGCCCAGTCTGCCCTACTTTTTTAACTGGAGGGAGAATAGTTGGATGCATATCTTTTGTTAAGGGTAATTTATTAATATTCATATGTGAAAAATGTAATTGGCCTTATAACAGGATTTGAAACTCTTCTCGCTGTGTCCATTTTCCTACAATGATAACATTACCCCACGTGCCTCCACTATAAGAGATAATTTATTTTTTTAATGGCATTGCCCTTCGGATGTGAGATTTTGATATTAAAGTTGATTTCTGAACAAATCAAGTACATAGCTTTTATAGGTACACAAGGGACGGGACCCATTTGCATAGGTGAGTCCGGTGGATCGTACAACAATAGATCTGTTCAAGTAGCATACAATGATCGAATCATATTAAGGAAAGGAGAATTCAAGATTCTTTTATAGATGTATATTTATTTGACCAATTCCAAAAATATAAAGAAATTTCGCTTGATCTTGGCTTTACGGTCAAGTCACATTGAATGAAACCAGTTCTCAACTAGATCATCAAATTTTAAGCATTAATGAAGCCTGTTTTCATACTTAGAATTGATGACCATTTAAGCAAACAGCAGGTAATGTAAGAACGATACCAAAATGACCTTAATTCTGCATTAAATAACCCAGAAAGGTTTTGATAATACCATAAAACAACCCAACTAACCTTTTGATCTATGAGGAGCGTTGGCAGATTTTTTTTTTGTTTTTTTCTTAAAGGTTTAAACAAAATATAATTTTGAATAAATCTAACAAAAAAACAAAAAAATCTTGAAATCAATTGTCAGATATCTGAATTGTTTGGAAATAATTTATTTGGCACATTTTCTTATTTGCTAGTAGTCGGCATATTAATCTTTTTTTTTAATCAGTGTTATTCAATACCCTAACATGAAATTGTATATATTATCTTTTTGGGGTCTTTGTGATAATTTTAATTTATCATTTCTTATGTATTCTTCCATATGTATACATTTCCTACCTATTCAATAAAATGGTATTTGTTTTTTGCTTCCACACTTGCTCTCTTTTATATATAATACACCACACACACAACCCCTCTGCCGGAGTAAATGTGCACACGTGTGTGGTGTGTGGTTGGTGTGGGGGAGTAGTAAAAGTAAGTTCCTCAATGGTGTACTTTTGACTTAATGAGTGGAGAGACTTCAACTTTTTCCCTTTCTCTAGATTTGGTTGCTTTTAACCAGTTTTAAGAAGGTCAAGTCCCTGCCCTACTATTTCCGCCTAAGCTAGAGAGAGATAGATGTTGGATTCATACCTTTTTCACAGAGTTAATTCACACTATGGTTTGGAAATGCCAAACAGCCTTGGTCCAGGATCTGGAAAACTCTCCTCGTGTGTCATTTCCCGCTACAGGGGAGTGGAACCAATTGGTAGCCTGAATTTTGGCTTCTTTATTTGGCACAAGTGAGGGAGGGCGGAATTGGTTCCCTGTCACTCAATGCGCCCTACTTTTAGCTAATGTTATTTGTGCCCATTCAATACTACAATTTCCCTTCCCCAATAAGAACTTGGTTTATCTATTTCCAATTATTGGGTAATCTTTATTCCCTTCACTTAACCATGTGGCAAGTTGCCCCCTTATAACCTTAGCTGAATGCCCCAGATTGTTGGTTTTTTATATATATATATATATTTAATATATTATATATATATATATATATATAATTGATGGGGTATATACATGAAAGCATGAATAGGAAAGGAATTATTAAAATTGAACTAAATTTGGAACTAACCCAAAGAAAAACATAATAAAACAAGTTTGTAGGATTCCCCCATAACCCATGCTAAAAGAAATATTGGGGAAAGGTGGTTCCGTACACCAAAAAGGAGGTTTTATGGTAGCAAATGTGCATAAGCCATGGGTTTGATTTGTTTCCAAGATTGAATTTGTTGGGAAAACTAAAAAATCTGCAAGATGAAGGATTTGGAAATCTTGAGGAATACCTAAGAAAAATAAGTGGGGGGGGGTCTGATTGCCTTTTATTAACTTTCTAAGAGTACATGTGGCAATGTATAAGGTAAAGTTGATGGGGTTGGGCCTAATGTTGGTATCAGCCCAGACAGTTGAAGGGAGTCCCTATCGCCTTTTCCAACAGCCGCTCGACCAGGTAGATTTTTTTTTATGCATACGAGGTTTGGATGCCGCTACACCTACCCATCAGCTCCTCACTTTTTACTAACACAGATCCCTGTGCTTACTCTAAATGGCCTGAGTATAGGCGAGGGTCGGTTATCAAACCTGGAACCTTGGCGATTTCCTAGGAAAGTGCCCATACCTTTCCCCCAAAGGTTTTATTGTACTATGTGAAATGCAACGCGATGGAAATTTGACTTATCTCGCCAGGTTCCGCATTTCTTATATAATTACCCTCCCCCTATAGAAAATGCTTCAGTAAATCTGTACTTGAAAAAAGAGTTAACTGTGAAATATATTCAAATTTTAATTATTGAAGGGGGAAATATTATGAAAACTATATTAATTAGTTCATTCCCTTCTCTCTAAATGACATGGATGGGTGATTTTGATTATCTTGTTTTGTTTTGTTTTTTGAATTAAATTTAAATTATTAAACTTAATTGATTTAAAGAAAAACTTAACAAGAATAAATTTTCACTTAAACTTGGACTTTGGTCCTGCGTAATATAACCTATAAATTATGGTTTATTTTTATTTGCACTTTTTATTTTTCAACTGAAAATATTTTTCCTCAGAACGGCATGCCCAGTTGGACTTTTTTTCCTTCTTTCTCCCAACAATTAAATAAAAAAAATTAGTCCTCTTTTTTCGGCTACATTTTATTTCTAATGATTCCCATGATTTTGAACACAACTAGTTTTCACTGTTGAAAAGAAGCAACTTAAACTTGATCCGCTTTGTTTTGGGTTGAACTATAATAAGACAATTTATTAATCCATTGATTTTTGTATTTATAGAAATTTGTTGTTTCCTCTTTTTTTGTTTTATTTATTGACAGCATGATTTGTTTTATTTATTTATTTTTTTTTTCAAGCTCTTGTCAAGAGAGAAACGCAAGTTCAGTCCAATGAGGTAACATGTTATTATATATTTTTTGTTTTTTTTTAATCTACGCATGCGAACTGCTTTGACTTCCAGCTCAAATAAAAAACTTTACTTGATAAATTTTGGTGTGTTGGGTGTTATCCCTTTTCACCTAACAACCTTTCCTAAACGAAGGGAAATTTCTTTTTTTTTTTTTTTTTTTTTTTTGATATTTAGTCTTTTGGTGTTTAGAGAGGTTTGTTTTTTTTT
>CM042149.1:87405841-87511066 GCA_023376005.1 Doryteuthis pealeii
GCCATTTTTATTGATGTTCATCTGACTTGACTTTGTTTGTTGTTCCTCTCTTTCTCTCTTTGTAATATTTGTTGGTTGTGCACTTTTCGGCGGGGAGGGGGCACTGCAGGGTGCTTTTAACACAATCACAACGTGTAGAGATCCTAAAGATAGCTAGCAGACGACACGAGATCATGGCCAACGAGATAAGTGCAGGAATGCAGGAGCGATGCAGTAATGGCGTGCAAATGACCCCTCCCGGCCGCTGTAGGTGTTACAGTATACTTGAAGTATAAAGATAGACACCCTGCTGCAATCGTGACAACCAGGGACTAAAATAGTGTAGCTGGGTGGGCTAAGCTGCCATCCAAGTCCTAATGAACAGACACAACTTGTTATAGTTCTGAAGGCTGGAGAGTCCAGGAGAAAGAGTTTGACTTTGGCGATACTGTCTTTAGATTTAGGTCACAACGCCACCTTACGTAAACCGTAGTAAGTAAGGGAAGATAATCCCAACATTAGAAATGGCACTACGATGAAATTTACAGGAGAGGGTTGGAGAATTAAAAATTGGACATATTGCGTAGTGGATATAGGCGTTGAGTTAATACAGTTCTAATTGACAGTTATCTCTAGGCTGCATGTTCAATCCTGGTCAAGGCGCGACAGTAACATAGAATAATAATTAACACAGTTTAACGCCTCTATCCCAGCTATGGTTAGCAGTATGAAAACAGGATAACCCCGTGGATTGAATAAAGGGTTGGGTTCAAAGTTCCGTGATGGCTCCCGACAAGAAAGTTCCCGAGTTCGAAAAGGCTCAGGAGCCTTTTCGACAAAGAAATACCTGAAGAAGGCCAGGGGCACTTCGGTTGAAACGTTGTACAAATAACAATAAAGATGAGGACAATAGTCCGAATAATACAAATAATACAAAAAAAAAGGAACTTACTCAAAATAATCGAGTGAATTAAATATTTTATTTTTTCAGAATCTGATACATTCCAGTTTGGATTACAAGAACTGGAAGAATTGGTAAGTTTCAACATAATAAAATATATCAAATTAGAAAGACTAGCGAAACTTCAAGAAAACTGATAGAATTGACTAGCAATAACAAACTGATGACAAAAAAATCTGTAACAGAGAGCATGGGTGAGTGGCGGAGTTGAGAATTCCATGCCTCAAGGACTAAGCGCATCCGTGTGTTCTGGCCTGCACGAGGGTGTATAGCGAGTGACTCAAGATTGAACTAGCAACCTCCTGATCATGAGTGGTGGAATTGCTGTCACCCCTGTTAGCTAAATGGTTCGGCCACTGAGAGAAATAAATGCTGAAGCGAATTCTTTCAGGGAAGAACGTCTTTTTCATTGGAGAGAACGGTGTGTCGTGATTTCGATCTTAAAGTGAAGTGAACTTTTGAGGAAATTGGGTAAGAACTACTGGGAGTTCTGCCGGCAGAATACTTTTTGTCAGTTGAAGAAACTGATTATTGTGGTCGCCACTTGCATCAATAATAGATAATCAAAATAAATAGGATCCTCAGATTATTATCTTTTTTTATATAAAAGACACTCACAATTGAGTCGAGTAAAGCTATGAGAAAAAAAAAATGGATACAAAATGTAATTCTATCAGGGCTGTGGAGTCAGAACACAAAACCTTTGACTCCAACTCCTATTTTTGGCACCTCCAACTCCTCTTAATGTAATTGACTATGGCCGACAGATAAATATAAAACTATGTTTTTTTTATAACCTAGTTATAAAGAGTGTGCACTGTATAACTTTACAAACTAAACTAAGGCCAGATATACCATAAATTCCACTGGAATGAGAGTCAATATAGTTTTATAGACTGACTTTAATGACCCCTAAAATTGCTTTCAACTACTCCAACTCCGCATTCTATACTAAAGACTTTAAATTAAAATGTAATAATTTGCATCTGTCAAAGATTTATAGGAAATAAAGCTGAACGATCAAAACTTAAAAAAACATCTAATTAGCAAAACACATTGAAAAAAAAATTTCAAAATTTTTAAAAATATCATCCTGTATTCCCTCCAGTAATAATTGTAAGTATATATGTAGATTTTCTTGAATGCAGTGACATATGTTGACCATTAAATAAAATAGCCATGTACATACGGTCTCAGTCGGTAGAGAGTTTGACTAGAAACCACAAGGTTCCTAGTTCAATACTGGCCCTTGCCAACTCAGCGTATGAGTAGCACAGGGATCTGTGCGGTAAAGTAAGGAGCTGATGGTAGGTGTGGCGCTCCACCTCAATGCTAAGATAATCTCCTTGGTCTAGTGCTAGTGAAAAGGGACAGACACCCTCGCCGATTGGCTGATACTGACATTAGGCCGCCCCGACGACTTTACTTACTTACATACGGTTTAGCTCAGTCGGTGCTCTATACTTCCCAAACCCCCAGAACTGGAACCTCACCATCAGATAGAGTTTAACGTCATTCCCAGGACATGTAGACCCTCAGCCACCGCCTTCTAGTACCCATATGATAAGAAGGATTGGGGGTTGCCATAAGGGTAATAGGGTTGGGCAATCATATAGGTGCTAGGGCTTGACGTGACCAGCTGATTGATCAAGAGGGCCTTTCTGACCACCCGTCTAGCCCAAGAAAAGCCTAAAGTGGAATATTGCAAGTCATGGACTGCTCAGCCACCTGGGTTCTATCCTTAAGCATCACAGGTCGCCACCCACGGCCAACAGGTAGCCCCATTGGGGGAGTCTTACCCTCTGCAGAGAGGCAGTTAGTGCATTCTAACACCCCAGCTGACAGGCGGTAGTGAAAAAGGGGATAGACTCCTCGCTGATTGGCTAATACCAACTTTAGGCCACCCCGACAACTTTACTTTTACTACATACACATAGACCTGGTAGGATGTCCTGTTGTAGTTTAATAGTTAACAAGCTAGTCATGCAAATCTGTTACTACTGAAAAAAAAAGTTATTTACCCTATAAGTAGGATTTGACACAAGGTCAAAAGTATGGGCATCCAGTGATGATCAAACTGTTTTTTCAGTAGTAACAGATTTGCATGACTAGCTTGTTAACTATTAAACTACAACAGGACATCCTACCAGGTCTATGTGTATGTAGTAAAAGTAAAGTTGTCGGGGTGGCCTAAAGTTGGTATTAGCCAATCAGCGAGGGAGTCTATCCCCTTTTTCACTACCGCCCTGTCAGCTGGGGTGTTAGAATGCACTAACTGCCTCTCTGCAGAGGGTAAGACTCCCCCAATGGGCTACCTGTTGGCCGTGGGTGGCGACCTGTGATGCTTAAGGATAGAACCCAGGTGGCTGAGCAGTCCATGACTTGCAATATTCCACTTTAGGCTTTTCTTGGGCTAGACGGGTGGTCAGAAAGGCCCCCTCTGATCAATCAGCTGGTCACGTCAAGCCCTAGCACCTATATGATTGCCCCAACCCTATTACCCTTATGGCAACCCCAATCCTTCTTATCATATGGGTACTAGAAGGCGGTGGCTGAGGGTCTACATGTCCTGGGAATGACGTTAAACTCTATCTGATGGTGAGGTTCCAGTTCTGGGGGTTTGGGAAGTATAGAGCACCGACTGAGCTAAACCGTATGTAAGTAAGTAAAGTCGTCGGGGCGGCCTAATGTCAGTATCAGCCAATCGGCGAGGGTGTCTGTCCCCTTTTCACTAGCACTAGACCAAGGAGATTATCTTAGCATCTGAGGTGGAGCGCCACACCTACCATCAGCTCCTTACTTTACCGCACAGATCCCTGTGCTACTCATACGCTGAGTTGGCAAGGGCCAGTATTGAACTAGGAACCTTGTGGTTTCTAGTCAAACTCTCTACCGACTGAGACCGTATGTACATGGGCTATTTTATTTAATGGTCAACATATGTCACTGCATTCAAGAAAATCTACATATATACTTACAATTATTACTGGAGGGAATACAGGATGATATTTTTAAAAATTTTGAAATTTTTTTTTCAATGTGTTTTGCTAATTAGATGTTTTTTTAAGTTTTGATCGTTCAGCTTTATTTCCTATAAAATCTTTGACAGATGCAAATTATTACATTTTAATTTAAAGTCTTTAGTATAGAATGCGGAGTTGGAGTAGTTGAAAGCAATTTTAAGGGGTCATTAAAGTCAGTCTATAAAACTATATTGACTCTCATTCCAGTGGAATTTATGGTATATCTGGCCTTAGTTTAGTTTGTAAAGTTATACAGTGCACACTCTTTATAACTAGGTTATAAAAAAAACATAGTTTTATATTTATCTGTCGGCCATAGTCAATTACATTAAGAGGAGTTGGAGGTGCCAAAAATAGGAGTTGGAGTCAAAGGTTTTGTGTTCTGACTCCACAGCCCTGATAGAATTACATTTTGTATCCATTTTTTTTTCTCATAGCTTTACTCGACTCAATTGTGAGTGTCTTTTATATAAAAAAAGATAATAATCTGAGGATCCTATTTATTTTGATTATCTATTATTGATGCAAGTGGCGACCACAATAATCAGTTTCTTCAACTGACAAAAAGTATTCTGCCGGCAGAACTCCCAGTAGTTCTTACCCAATTTCCTCAAAAAGTTCACTTCACTTTAAGATCGAAATCACGACACACCGTTCTCTCCAATGAAAAAGACGTTCTTCCCTGAAAGAATTCGCTTCAGCATTTATTTCTCTCAGTGGCCGAACCATTTTAGCTAACAGGGGTGACAGCAATTCCACCACTCATGATCAGGAGGTTGCTAGTTCAATCTTGAGTCACTCGCTATACACCCCTCGTGCAGGCCAGACACACACGGATGCGCTTAGTCCTTGGAGGCATGGAATTCTCAACTCCGCCACTCACCCCATGCTCTCTGTTACAGATTTTTTTGTCATCAGTTTGTTATTGCTAGTCAATTCTATCAGTTCTTCTTGAAGTTTATTCAAGCTTTGTCTCTCATTCTATGTAACTTCAACAGCTTCAAGAATTGCTGTCTGTTAACGAGACACTTTTAATTCTCATTGATCTTTTGTGACAATTTGTAACAATTAAGTTTATAGATGACATTTATTTTTCTTTCTGTTAGGTTCATTAAATGCAGAGCTATGGAGTCTTGAGTCAGAATCACTGGAGTTGAAATCAGTATAGTTTTACTGACTTCGATTACAGTTGAATTTACACTTTATATGGCTCTATGGTGGCACCTAGTGTAATTGTTAGTCATAGGAAGTGAACTTGTTGACCCAAGTTTAAATTCTGGATAAGGCTGTTTGCATTTCACATAGTGCTAATACCCTTGAGAAAGTCTCCCTCCAGCTGTAGGTAAATAGTAGGGCAGACTGAGTTCTTTAATCTTGGCTTGGTAACAAGTCTAGGAAAAGGAAAACACTTTGAATTCAAACCTGTTAGACTCTGTTTAAGATATTGACCTTGTGCCGCATTCTGCTCATGCAGGTAAATATATGCTTGTGTTGGTATATATATATATATATATATATATATATATTTATATTTTCAGAGATGATGATAGGTATGTGTCCTGTTGTCCCTGACGTACAAAAATCTGAAAAGATGCAGTAAAATCATATCCATGTGTCCCAGTGTTTTTCTTTTTTCTTCCCTCACCATTTCAATCTAACTGTAAATACATTTCAATAGTTTCTTAGAAATGAATTACACAGTATAGGTTACAAGGTAGGAGTTAGACAGCACTAAATCAAAAAGCTATCAGCATCACTGTATGGCCCTAGTTTAGTCTGTAAATTTATACAGTTCACACTCTTTATAAATAGATTCTAAAAATCATGTTTTTATACTTATTTGCAGGCCATAATCCCTTAATTACACAAAGAGGAGTCGGAGGTGATTGTTTCGAGTTCAGACTCCATAGACTTGATGAAATAATATTCTATATCCATTTTTTTTTTTTTTTTTCTTAAAAAAATTAATGGTTTTATATTTATTCATATGCCATGATCCCTAAATTACATAAAGAGGAGTTAGAATCAGAAGTGCCAAAAATAGAGGAGTTATAGTCATTGAAGTTTTCGTGTTCTGACTCCATAGCCCTAATTAAATGTAATTAAGATTTGATTTCATCTTTTAAGTTAAATAGTGAAAATCAATGTTTTCTTCTTTTGAAAGTATATTTCTGATAATAACCTTTTTTGTTTATAACCATTTTGTTGGTTTTGCTAATGTCCATATGATATCTTTTATATTTCATGTAATGTGTATCCATTCGATGGTTTTTATCTAAGACAATATGGCAGTATGCAAGACTCAGTTTCTGCCTTGTGGCAATGAGCAGAAAAGACTTATTTTGTTGTTGCTGTATTTTCAACTATCCAAGGTATCAGTGTTAAGAATTTGCTGTAACATTCAACTACGTTTCAGACAATGATGTTGCAATTTATCAATTAGTCTTCCTCTCTTCAACACTTGAGATATTTATTTCTTAGCTTTCTCTTATGACCTATTATTTGGGTCACTTGTTTAGACAAAAAGGTTTAAATTTCAGCTTTTGTTCAAAAAAAACAAAACTCGGTTGGCAACTTATTTATTTTAGTAATAGAAAAATCCAGTCTTTTTTTTATTTATTTTTTTTTTTATTTTTTTAAAGAGATTTAGAATTTATCTTTAATTAATGAATACAAAATCATACAAATATAATTAGAACTGTGGAAACTGTTACCATAGACAAACAAGGTTTTTTTTTTTTTTTTTTTTTTTTTTTCTTACCATATTTCAGGGTGTTTTACATGAATCTTTAAAACTATTCTCTTGTCAATTAGGTCAATTTTTAGGGCCAGTTAAACTCAGTCGATAAAGCACACCCACCTAGGAATCACAATGTTCCAGGTTCAATACTGGTCCCTGCCAACCCAGTGCATGAGTAGCACAGCTTGGGTAATCTGATCTGTGTGGTAAAATAGGAACTGATGGTAGGTGTGGTGCTCCAGCTCCCTGACCCAGCACTAGCTAAAAGGGGATAGACTTCTTTGCTGTATGGCTGATACTGACAATAGGCCACTCTGCAAACTATATATATATATATATATATATATTTAATATTGTATAATTACAGTGTCTTGGTATTCCATTAGATTTTAGTCAGATTTGTCAATATAGGGTTTCTTACTTGCTTAATATACCACAAATTTGGTAATATTTAGATTTGTCAGAAATAATTTTGATTCTTTAAATAGAAGAAAATAAATTTAGATATAAATTTTCTCAGCAGACAAGGATATCCGTTATATAATTCTTAGATTGGCCGGTGCATGTAATTAAGTTTTATGGGGCCAGTTTAGCTAGGGAATCCACCGAGAAACACCAAGGTTCTGGGTTCAACACCGGCTCTCACCAACTCAGCATACAAATAGCAAAGCCTGAATCTGTGCAGTAAAAAGGGTCACTCTACCCCAGACACAAAAACAATCTCTCTGGTCTAGCACTAATGAAAAGGAGGATAAGACTCCCTTACTAGCTGATACTGACAATAGACCACTCTGCCTACTTACTTTTATTACTAGTGAATACAATTCTCACTGGGTGACTTACTCATCTGGCATAAGACCAAAATAAGCTAATTGTTTTAGGTATTTACTATTCTTGCTGATTATATTTTTTACTTCCATTCTGATATTTTGGTTGGTCTCCTATTCAACGTAGATGTAGCATTTGTCAAATTTGGTGACTGATCTACTTTGTGTCAATTGTTGTTGGTAACCTTCTGGGAATTTGGAACTGAACACCTTGTGTATTATGTACATGTTTTTAAAACTGTTATCCTCATCTTTATTGTTATATACACAATCTTTTGACTGATGTGCCTGCTGAGCTTCTTGATTTTTCTTGTTGAAATTGGAAGCCTTCATGGAATTTTGAACTGAACTTTTTATTTAATCCATTGGGGTAGATTGTTCTCATTCCATTAACTCTGACCAGGTACAAGTGTTAAGCTATGTTAAATATTCTGTTATTTTTGCTGATAGTCAGGATTGAACCTGCAACCTATAGATGATTGTCACTTAGAACTGTATTAACTTACTTGAACACTTTATTCCATTCACTGGTATAGATTGTTCTTATTCTACAACATCCTTATTATTTTATCTTTGTCATGTCACTTGTCTGTCTCTTCCATTAAACCAGAGTATATTGCACTACTTGACCTAGAAATTCAGCTTAAAAAAACCCATTCAAGTAGATACTTTTTTTAAAAAAAATCTTGTTTATAATATCTTTAATTGCTAACTTAACAGATTGACACATTCCTTGATGAAATAGGAAAACTCTTTGAAGTTTTAATGTTCTCTTTATAAGATTATCTGTTATTATGATGTTTCATTTTATATTCATAGAAAGGCATTAAGCTACTAACCAGATTGTATTAGCCCTGTCAACTGGGGCCTTAGAAATACAGTCTGCACCTCTGCAGAGGGCTAAGACCCCTCCCCTCCCAAATGGGGCCACCTGCTGGTCGTGGGTAGTGACTCGTGATGCTTAAGGACGAAATCCTGGTGGATGTGCAGTCTGACATGCATCACTAAACTTTGGCCCTTACTTAGGCTGGACGGACAGTCGAAGAGGCCCCCTCTGATCAGTTGGCTGGTCATGTCAGGCCCTAGCACTTATATGATTGTCCCAACCCTATTGCTCTTATGGCAAGCTTATATGACCCCCTCCTCCCCCAAATTGGGTGTCCTGGGTATGACATTAAATGAAACAACTTCGGTGCAACATAAAGCCTTAATAATAAACTTCAAGTGTTTCTCTATAAAACTGTATTCTTATTCTATCTTTCAATATCTTAAATAGTTTTTGAAAAATACATTTTTGAAGCTGTTTCTCATGTAGATACATTATATTTCTTGGGTGTGTTCTATTATTTGGTAACTGTTCTATCGGAAGGGCCTAGAATACATGACTGCATCCTCTACAGCTAGTTACTCCCTCCTCTCCCCCAAAAGGGGGTGTCCTGGGTATGACACTAAACTGCAATTTGTGGTGAGATCTTCAGTTCTGGAGCCATGAGGAGTGTGGAGTCACCTCTGTGTTTTCATTAGTTTCAGGTTTACTCTAACTTGGAGTGGTAGTACCTGTTAGGGTACTATGTATTGGTCAAATAGATTTGAGATAATGTTTAAAACAATTTTGAACTACATTAATACATTTTAACTGAGTATGAATTGTTTACCGGTTTAAAACGATTGTGAACTACACTTAATTACTTTCAAATTATTATTGTATTAGATACGAATAATTGAAATCATAATTGTGCACAAATTGTATTTAGATAGGAATAATTACTCCAAGCCATTCAAAGGTTTGTAAATTATTAGTATTATATAGGAATAGTTAGTTAAAGATATGTAATTGTTTTCAAAATATTAGGTAGAAAGTTACTTGAAACCATATGAATTTGCAAATTATATTAAGAATATTTATTGTTTACCAATGATTATTAAATAGAGTATATAAGCCATATAATTACTTTGTAAAAGACTTTAGTATTAATTGTTTATGACACCATTGAGACCTATTTTTGTTTCCCTCTGTAAATTCTTACTGCTAGTTTAAACCCATTATAGAGATTGTTAAAATATTTCTTTTGCACATAAAATATATTTTTTCTCTCCATCCACTTGTCAAAGTTATATTTATCTCTCAATAACATCAAAGCATTATGTTTAAAAAAAAAAAAATTGTTGTGGAGTGTAAATAACCCCACTAGGGTTGACATGCTATAAAATCAAGCAAACTTATCACAAATTTATTTTTTAAAACTTTTCATTCTGTTTTTTCCAAGTTGCATCCCATTTTTAAAATTTTTATCTTTTATTATTATTTTAATTTACCGTCTTCTGAATCCGTTCAATTTTCCATTCATGTGAATATTAGTTTGGTTTGTTTGATTTATATAAATACACTGCAAAAGTTTCATTTACTTTTTTAACCCACCTTATTTTTTTCTTCTTTTCTCATCAACACATCTGCTCTTTTCAAAAAGTGACTTCTACTTGGGTTTTGCATTGTTTAAAGAAAGCCTAAACCCTTTCTCTCTCTTTTTTTGTTTCATATCTTAGTCATACCTTTTCATTCTTTTCAGTTTTTCTTGCTCACTTTGTTTTTGTCATTGGAAGTTTTGTAGTTATGAAGATGTCTTATTTTCCTGTCAGTAAGGTGGTATTATTTATTTTTTGATTTTTGTTGTTGTTCTTGTGCTGTCCATTTACAGGATAATAGTCATCTTATTTAACTGAGTAGGCGTGTGAAGAAGACTCCTAAACACGGCCTTATATCGAATAGAGCAAATAATAAAATCCTTAATGGATCAACTTTTTAGCTTTAAAGATTTTTTTCGTGGGGTTAAGTTGTTTAAGTAGGTAATGAAAATTTATCAAACCTGTTTTATATATAATATATCTATATATAATTTTTTTCTTTTCTTTTCTTTTTTCATTTAAAAATTTTTTTTTTTCTAAACTGCTATTAATTTTCTTCTGCTCTCTTGTTCTCAATCCTTTGATTACATACCATATATACTCGTGTATAGGTTTTACTTCCAATTTATGCTTGTCAATGTGGGTATTTGTGGTTGACCCGCAGATAAGTCACATTATAATCTGACTAGTTATACAGCCTATTCTAATGTAAAACTTATCACATATTCACGTTTTTTTCAAGACTTACAAATATTGGATCTAGGACACTTTGCGCTATAGACTGATGCATAATGCAAACATAAAAATAAGGATTGTGTTTCTTAATAAATCGTAAATAGGCCTGGTTAAAAAAGCATAACAGTCAACTTAATAATAAAAAAATCAATAATTATCTACTCAACAAAAGTTTAGAAAAAAAAATTTAATTGCTGACCATTGCAACTTAATAAATAAAAATGAAAGTTCTATTTTACATTTGTCAAATGGATAGATCACATGACTGATTTTGGTGGAATTTTTGTTTTTTTTAAAAAGTGCGACCTATCCGAATATATATACGGTAGCTTATTTCTACATCCAAATTTCAAGCCTTTTATATTAACCTTTCCAGACTGAATTTATAAATTTGAACAGTTTTAAGGTAATTCAAAATTTAAATTTGTAAGCTATTCACCCAAGTGAACCCCTAGGGCTACTTTAGCTCTGTTAGTAGAGCATCCGCCTAATAATTACAAAGTTTTGGGTTTTATACTGGTCCTCACTAACTCAGCAGATGATCAGCACAGCCGTGCATTTTTAACATTTTTTTTCTTCTAACTGGTCAGTTTTGGTCTATCCATTTAGAAATAGTTAAAGAAAAATACTTTTTTTTTTTTTTTTTTTTTTTTTTTTTTTTTTCTCTAACAAGGAAATCTTTTAATAAAGTTAATCATCAAGCCAATAAGTACAGACTGTTTTATTAAATTTCAATAGATTTTTAAAAGGTGAGTTTATCAAACATTCAGATGTTTTTCTATTGATTTTCATAGTTACTTGCTCTTAAATATATCTTGTCTAACCATTGTCTTACAGTACTAATACATAACATACTAATACCATAGCTCTTGAACTTAATGAGCAAATTATATATTAGGTAGAAGATAGTCTTCAGTATAGCTTCAGATCATAAGTACTGATTAGAAATTGTTATGCATATTTGCCAACCCCTCTACATGAGTAGGATGTGACACAAGATCAATTTAACAGGTTTGATTTTGGAGTTTTCCTTCCAAGGTTAAAGAGCCCAGTCTGCCCTACTATTTAACTGGAGGGAGAATAGTTGGATGCATATCTTTGTTAAGGGTATTAATAGTTCTATGTGAAATGTAATTGGCCTTATACAGGATTTGAACTCTTCTCGCTGTGTCCATTTCCTACAATGATAACCATTACCCCACGTGCCTCCACTTATAAGAGATAATTATTTTAATGGCATTGCCTTCGGATGTGAGATTTTGATATAAATGATTTCTGAACAATCAAGTACATAGCTTATAGGTACACAAGGGACGGACCATTTGCATAGGTGAGTCGGGTGGATCGGTACAACAATAGATCTGTTCAAGTAGCATACAATGATCGAATCATATTTAGAGAAAAGGAAGAATTCAAGATTCTTTATAGATGTATAATTTATTGACCAATTCCAAAATATAAAGAATTCCTTTTGATCTTGGCTTACGGTCAAGTCACATTGAATGCACCAGTTCTCACTAGATCATCAAAGTTAAGCATTAATGAGCCTGTTCAATACTTAGATT
Organism: Doryteuthis pealeii; assembly: GCA_023376005.1. NCBI lineage: Eukaryota > Metazoa > Mollusca > Cephalopoda > Myopsida > Loliginidae > Doryteuthis > Doryteuthis pealeii. The sequence continues at coordinate 87,418,075 of CM042149.1, forward strand.
GATGACCATTTAAGCAACAGCAGGTACTGTAAGAAACCGAATACCAAAATGACCTTATTCTGCATTAAATAACCCAGAAAGGTTTGATATACCATAAAACAACCAACTAACCTTTTGATCCTATGAGGAGCGATTGCAAGATTTTTTTGTTTTTCTTAAGGTTAAACAAAATATAATAATTGAAATAAATCTAAAAAACAAAAAAACAAAAACAATCTTAGAATCAATTGTCAGATATCTGAATTGTTTGAATAATTTATTTGGCACATTTTCTTATTTGCTAGTAGTCGGCATATTATCTTTTTTTTTAATCAGTGTTATTCAATACCTAACATGAAATTGTATATATTATCTTTTGGGGTCTGTGATAATTTTATTTATCATTTCTTATGTATTCTTCCATATGTATACATTTCCTACCTATTCAATAAATGGTATTGTTTGCTCACACTTGCTCTCTTTATATATATACACACACACACACCAACCCCTCTGCACGAGTAAAATGTGGCACACGTGTGTGTGTGGAGGAGTAGTAGTAGTTCTCAATGTACTTTTGACTAATGAGTGGAGAGACTTCACTTTTCCTTCTCCTAGATTGGTTGCTTAACCAAGTTTAGAGGTCAGTCTGCCCTACTATTTACCCATAGCTAGAGAGAGATAGAATAGTTGGATTCATACCTTTTCACAGAGTATTCACACTATGTGAAATGCAAACAGCCTTGTCCAGGATCTGAACTCATCTCGATGTGTCCATTTCCTACAGAGGTAACCATTACACTATTTGCTTCCTTTATTTGGCACAAAGCTGAGGGGAGGGGGGGAATTGGTCTGTCACTCATCTGCCCTACTTTTAGCTAATGTTATTTGTGACCCATTCATACTACAATTCCTTACACCAAAAGAACTTGTTTATCTTATTCATATTGGTATCTTTATTCCCATTCACTACAATGTGGCAGTTGCCTTATAACCTTAGCTGAATGCAACCCAAGATGTGTTATATATATATATATATATATATATATATATATATATAATGATGGGGTATATACAAATGAAGCATGATAGGAGAAATATTAAAATTGACTAATTTTGACTAAACCAAAGAAAAAAAATAATAAAACAAGTTTGTACGGATTCCACCCAACCCATGCTAAAAGAAAATATGGGAAAGTGGTTTCCGAAACCAAAAAGGAGTTATGGTAGCAAAATGTGACCATAAGCATGGGTGATCTTTTCAAGATGAATTGTGGAACTAAAAATCTGCAAGATGGGGATTGGAATCTTGAGGAATACCTAAGAAAAATAAAGGGGGGGGGTCTGATGCTTTATTTAACTTTCTAAGAGTACATGTTGGCAATGTATAAGTAAAGTTGATGGGGTGGCCTAATGTTGGTATCAGCCAGACAGTGAAGGAGTCTATCCCCTTTTCACAAGCGCTAGACCAGGTAGATTTTTTGCATACGAGGTGGAGCGCTACACCTACCATCAGCTCCTCACTTTACTACACAGATCCCTGTGCTACTCATATGCTGAGTTGGCGAGGGTCGGTATCAAACCTGGAACCTTGCGATTCCTAGGAAAGTGCATACCTTTCCCAAAGGTATTAGTACTATGTGAAATGCAACCAGGATTTGAACTTATCTCGCCAGGTCCATTTCTTATAATTACCCTCCTATAAGAAAATGCTTCAGTAAATTGTACTTGAAAAAGAGATAACTGTGAATATATCAAATTAATTATTGAGGGGAAATATTTAAATGAAAACTATTTAATTAATTAGTTCATTCTTCATCCTAAATGACATGGATGGGTGATTTGATTATCTTGTTTTGTTTGTTTTGAATTAAAATAAATTATTAAACCTATTGCATTTAAAGAAAACTAACAAGAATAAATTATTCACTTAACATTGGACTTGGTCTCGTAATAAACTATAATTATGGATTATTTTATTTCACTTTTATTTTCAACTGAAATATTTTCCTCAGAACCATGCCAGTTGGACTTTTTTTCTTCTTCTCCCAAACAATTAAATAAAAAAAAAATTTCTCCTCATTTTCGGCTACATTTTATATCTATGATTCCCAATGAAATTTTGAACCACAAATAGTTCTGTTGAAAAGAAGCAACTTTAAACTTGATCCGCTTTGATTTGGTTGACTAAATAAACAATTTATATAATTCATTGATTTGTATTTATAGATTGTGTTCCTCTTTTTTTGTTTATTTATTGACAGCATGATTGTTTTATTTATTTATTTTTTTTTCAAGCTCTTGTCAGAGAGAAACGCAAGTCAAGTCAATGAGGTACATGTATTATATATTTTGTTTTTTATCTACCATGCAAGACTGCTTGACTCCAGCTCAAATTAAAAACTTACTTGATAAATTTGTGTGTGCGTGTATCTCACTAACCTTTCTAAAAACGAGGGAATTCTTTTTTTTTTTTTTTTTTTTTTTTAATATTTAGTCTTTTGGTTTAGAAAGTTTTTTTTTTTTTTTCTTACAGTTGTGGTTCCATTTTTTTTTTTTTTTTTTTTTTTGATGCCATTAATTTTTTGTGAAATCTCTTCACCCATCTATTAGTGCTATTTAAAATGCAAACAGCCTTGTCCAGGATTTGAACTCCTCTTGCTGTGTTCATTTTCTACGATGGTAACCATTTCACCCCTTGATTTTATGGTAATTTATGAAGAAGTGCATCCCGGTCTCCCGCCTCAAAGACCGCTATCCGGCGACTATCAAAATAACACCCCAGCTCGTTGTAATTCTTGTTTATTTATCGTAATTTGTCGTAATTCTTGTTTAGATATAAAGATGGATATATAGTTTTGAATAGACTGAGATAGATAGATAAACAAACAAAAAATAGAGATAGATATTTTCGACAAGTAAATGTATTTGGGGGGGTCGCTTCTTTTTTTGTTGTAATTCTTGTTTATTTAAACTAAAAATAAGACATTAAACAAACATGAATAAAAAAAAATCTTAGTATTTAAAGTAATATAGATAAATATGAACAAATTGAGATAGATAGATAGATGGATAGTTTTGAATAGCTTGAGCTGGGTCGTTATTTTAATAGTCACCAGGCAGGAGACTGGGACGCACTTCCTCATAAATTACCGATTTTATTCAACAGATTCTATAATACACTTCATCATCTTTACTTTAGCATCTGCCTTGGAAACACAGGGGTCAGATTCGATACCAGCCCTCGCAGACTCAATACATAAGTAGCACAGCTTGGATCTGTGCAGTGAAGTAGAAAGCTGATGGTAGGTGTGGAACTCCACCTCAAAAACAATCTCCCTGGTATAGCGCTAGTGAAAAGGGGATAGACAATAGGCCACCCTCTGACTTTTATTTACTTAGTTTAATTTTCATCCTATGTAATATTATGTGGTATTCTACACTGGTATTTCAAGAATTTTAAGTATATTAATGTATACCTGTTGAATAAAATTCTTATTTACTTGTTTGAGTTTTATCATATACATATTATAGGGTAGAGGTATTTTAAGTTTAACTGCATTAATTTATATCTATTAAATAGTTTCATTCTTTACTTTTTATTGTTTATTTTATATTTTAAGTATATATATATATATATATATATATAGCCTATATCAAGAAATCTGGACCACTTCCAGTTTATTTTATATATTAAGTATATACTTAGCCTATATCCCAAAATCTGGACTACCTCCAGTTCAAAGCTTGCCAGATAAATGGTTCAGTACCTGTAAGTAAAGTCAGTGGAGTGGCCTATTGTCAGCAAGAGAGTCTATCTCCTTTTCACTAGTGCTAGATCAGGGCGATTGTTTTTTTTTTGTTTGAAGTGGATTATCACAACTACCATCAGTTCCCTACTTTATTGCACAGATCCCAGCTGTGCTACTCATGCAGTGTGTTGGCAAGGGCCAATGTCGAACCAGGAACTTTGTAGTTCTGAGGTAGCTTCTGTACTAACTGAGCTACAACTTGATTTCAATAACCAGGGCTGTGGAGGTGGAACACAAAACCTTTGACTCTTGACAACTCAGACTCCCAAGTCTTCTTAATGTAATTAAGCGATTATGGCCTGCAAATAAATTTGAAACCATGATTTTTAATCATTATTTTTATAAAGAGTGTGCACTGTATAACTTTACAGACTAAGCTAAGGCCATATAAAGTGTAAATTCAATTGGAGTCAGTTTTACAGACTCCAGTGACTCCTTAATTGTGGCCGACTACAACTTCACAGCCCTGTCAGTAACTAATAAAAGGTGTAAAAATGGAGCCACAACATTACTGTAAAAAAAATGGGACCACAAATTGTTTATTATTCACTTTCAGAAAAAGAAGGCTATTGCTTCATCAGTGGGCAGCATTTAAATAATGTGAAGATGGCAGGGGAGATTTGACAAAAGAATAAGTGTCATCAAAAATAGGACCACAGCTTTAAGATTGTACCAAGAAATTAATCGTTTAACATGCATGAGGCAGTTTGTAAGTAACCAGGAAAAGATGTTTACTAAAAGAACTGGATACTAGAACTTACCAGTGCACCATTAAGATATTAAAACATTCTAATATATACATCTCCTTTTTTGACTTGTTTTGATTCCCTCTTTATCTAATAAATTATCCTACCAAGGTTAATGATAATGAAAATAATCTTTTTTTTTTTCTCCCACAATATTTTTCTATTGTCGGTAGAAGTTGCTCATTTAATGAACATGATCAATTATTAGTGATGCAATAGATTCTCAGGCTGTTGACTTCTATTTTCCCATTAGTCATTTGGGAAATAGATTATCTAGCCTCGCCAACCAGAATATCTTGTTCAATATTTTCTTGGGGTGAGATTTTATTCTTCTTTCTTGAAAACTTGTTGAAGGTTTTTGTTCCTGTCATTTCAGAAAATCTTTTTCTCACTCCTTTCTAGATATGGTGGATTTTATTCAAATATCAAGCTCATGTTACCATGATTTTTATAAAAGCCTTTTCCTCTGTTTTTTTTTTCTTTATCACACATGCTTAAATCCACCTTCAGTGGCCTTTAAGCTTAGTATTTTGTCATATCCTATTTATAGAATTCATATAATTAACTGAAAATAAGAGGAATTACTCTATAGTTGGTATTTGATGGAAACATTTGGTGTGATGGTTTCCATTGTAGGAAATGGACACAATATGAGTTCAAATCCTACAAGAGGTTGTTTGCATTTCACATAGAGCTAATACCCTTAGGAAGGGTATGAATCCAACTATTCTCCCTCCAGCTATGAGTAGATAGTAGGGCAGACTGGCAACCAAACTAGAAGTAGGAAAACTCTGAATTTAAACCTATTGAACCCTGTCTTAGAAATTGACCTTGTGTTACGTCCTGCTCATGCGGAGGGATTGGTAAATATATTAAATTAGTATGTAATAATTATCTTCCTCGAGAAATTATCACGAGTAGTGTGAGCATGATCACAGCATTTTATTCAGCTGCCAATTGGATTGGAAATTGTTTTATTCTCTAAGTTAGAGCATTTTAACGCTGATAAAAATATCAGTTTATGTCCTTTTTGCTGTCACACTAAAAAGAAAAAAAGATCATTATAACATAGACAGAATATGACATATAACACATTCATTGAAGTGATGAATAAGAAAAAAGAAATAAAAGGAAATTTCTGATGAACAAAAACTATTTAGGATGAACTTACATAAGTTTTTTAAGAAGTTGTCTCTTTTTGTAACTTTTTGAGAATTCATTTATGCGTCAGGACATGTAAAAGTAAAAGTTGGACTTTTGAGCCGTTTGTGTCCTCACAATCGCGTTCCTTGTAGAAATGACTTCAATGTAGCAATCACCATACATACATACATACATACATATAATATATATATATATATATATATATATATATATATATATATATATGAAACATGATCAGAAGTTGAGAATAGTCTTCCTGCAAGACTTGATAGAAAGCAACAAAATAAAATGAAAGAAATAAGTAGAAAAACAAATTGATAATATTACTATTATTGTTTGCAAAGAATTATTAAAGGTAAAAGTATCAAGTGTTTGGAGAAAATAAAGAATAAAGCTATATGGTTAGATTTGAGCTACTGCAGTCATTTAACTTTTCACAGGAAGCTTTGATGAAAAACTTATACAAGTTATTTTTTAAAATTTCATGCTGCTTATAGAATGATTGATTAGTTGCTATGAGAAGCAATTGAAATTAAGATTAGATGAATACTAAATCTATTAGGTATGTGCAAAAGTTTTCAGAATTTAAAATGATTAAAATCAGTTAATTATTAATTACTAGTATGTATATTTATTAATCATCAAAACATTTTCCTTGACTTACACTGATATTACACCAATGTTATGATAGACGGGTGGTCGAAGAGGCCCCCTCCGATCAATCGGCTGGTCACGTCAAGCCCTAGCACCTATTTGATTTTCCCAACCCTATTGCCCTTATGGCAAGCCCCAACCCCTTTTTATCATATGGGTGCTAGAAGGCGGTGGCTGAGGGTCTACATGTCCTGGGAATGACGTTAAACTCTATCTGATGGTGAGGTTCCAGTTTTTGAGGTTTGGGGAATGTGGAGCACCCCTTCATCACCATTGCTCCCTGGTTCTCTCTGACCCAGAGTGGTAGTACCTGTTAGGGTCCCATCTATGGGTTAAATAGAAAAACATGAGTTGATAAACAAAATTGTATTATCCATTAAGAATTGATTTATTTCAAAACTTTATTGGCATTAAATAACCCACTGAGGTTGATATGCCGTAAAACAAAATAAACAAAACAAACCAATGTTATGAAAGTTTTTGAATTTGATTCTGTCTTTAATGCAATAAATGTTGAATAAATTATAAACATCAAAGATATCTTTACATTTTTACCAGATAAGAAATAATGCATTAGTAAAAACCAAAAAAAAATGAATAAATAAAAAAATAATAATCTGACGACACCAAGTTTAGCAAATATTCCATGTGAGGAAGAATTTCCAATCCCAATTTTTTTTCTTCTCTTTTTTGTAACTCTGAGTGATTGACATTTTTTTTTTTTTTTTTTTTTTTTTTCCCCCAATCCCAACATTGATTTGAGTGAACTCCTCATTTTTTCAAAAAAGTTTGCTCGTCCTCAATTCCAAATTTTTGAATGTACTTGTGTTTTTTTTAAATTTTTTTTTAAATGTTAAATTCCCTTTTGTTGAACAATGCAAACCATTTGTGACCTGTACTGCTTTGAACTGAATAATTTTTATTCTATTTAATTTTACTGCATACTAATAATAAGCCTGATAAGATAAAAACAACAAAAAAAAGATAAAGTTGGCAGAGTGGCCTATTGTCAGTATCAGTCTGGCAGTGAGGGAGTCTATCTCTTTTTTTATAAGTGCTAGAGCAAGGAAATTGTTTTTGCATCTAAGGTGGAGCATCACACTTACCATCAGCTCTGCACTTTACTGCACAGATCTAAGCTGTGCTACTCATGTACTGATTTGGTGAGGGCTGGTATCAAACCCTGGACCTTATGGTTCCCAGAAGGCTTTTATATAGTGGCCACTCATAACCATTTTTGTAATGGAATGATGGTGGAACTTTAACCAAAGATAATTATGCTCTGAAGCAAAGTTTAATGTGTATCTTTAAAAAAAAATGATAGCTTATATACAGGATATTTGAAAGGGTTAAAACAACCAACAAAAAATGTCCTTTTATATTATTGAAGTATTATTTCTTTTTTTTTTTTTCTATTTCGGGAGAGGAGGATCTTTCAAAGTAGTTTTGACTAATGAGAAAAAAGAACCTTTGGTTTGAATTCAGTATTTCACCTAACACTAAGTCTTAGGAAAGGTATGAATCCAACTATTCTCCAGGCTAAATAGTAGCATAGACAGGGCTCTTTAACCTTGGTTAGGCAACTAGCCTACAGAGCCCTGTCTATGCTACTATTTACCCTGGAGAATAGTTGGATTCATACCTTTCCTAAGACTTAGTGTTAGGTGAAATGCAAACAGTCACATTCAGAATTTAAAATCTTCTCACAATGTCCATTTCTTACAATAATAACCATTACACTATGTATCTCCACATTAAACATTTTAATCTCACTTTTTTTTCCTGTTTGGTAGTGATATCTTTTTATGTAGAGAATTATTTAGGGAAATCAAATATTTTTTATTTTCTTTTTTTTTTTTTTTTTTTTTTTTTTTTTAAATCTTTAGTAAGTTCCTAATCCAGTGTAAATGTTAAAATGTAAATAATTTCCTGTTTTTTTTCTTTAGTGTAATCTTTAGTGTCTCTGTTATTTTGGAAATAATTCTATTTTAAGAATAGTTGGCCTATTTATTTTTTTTCTTGCCTTAAAAGAATAACAAAATAAAAATCCAAAATTAATGGTTGATTATGTTTCATCTAAAAATAAAAGGTGTGACTAATAGTACAAGTGTAAAATAAACTTAAAAAAGAATCAAATAAAGTGCTGAAAGAGATGAAGAACAAGTAAAGGATGAGTCTAAAATGACTCTATTGATCACCTGGTGCATTTATAATAATAAAATTATTGTGTACAGTGTTCAGGTGCACTACAACTCATCAAAGGTGCATCTATAGTACATAGAATAATGTACAAATGTCAGGAAAATGAACAGTGTATGAGTCATAATATATATGTGTGTATGAGGGATGGGAGGGGTGATGTTTGACAGAGTTACTCTGAGTCAAAGAGGATGTGAGTATAAATCCCACAAAGAGCTTATCCTTTATTATTTCGGATCTGTTATATAGGTTGACAATTTTAATGAATTACCATTTTAAAAATAAATTAAAGAAAATACCAGTCAAAATAACCCTTACAACTTTAAGCTCCCCCTCCCCCATTTATATCCCTGCACCCACCTGGTTGAAAAATAGCTAAAAATGTGAAATATTGTAATCTATTATTTAATAACCTCATAAGATTTTATGCGCAATAGTGATACAGAAATGGGTATTTCCTCAGCTTGATTTCAGACAGCTCGGGGATGTCTTGGGTATCAACTCACGCACAAACATGACAGTTTCCTTTCTTTTTTTTTGGTGGGGGGGGCAAGCATGAAGATGATTCTTCAATTCACTGATATCTCTGAAGAATCTGCTATTCAATAAACATACATGAATGCTGGTAGCATTTGGCACTGTAAACCTTCTGTTTTCTTAGATGACTCACCAGACTAGCCCTGGAGAGACGCACACACACTTCCACATAAACTACATTTTGGAACCTCTCCACTTTGGATGTTGATGAAGTCAAATTCACCCGTTCTAGCAGCCCGTTTCAATTGTTGGTGATTAATCTGGTTGAACTCAAATTCTTTCACAGACTGGCGGATGGTGGCACTCCAACCAGCTCTGTTAGAAGCTAGCTTTTCCCAGTCGTCCGTGGGGATGGCAGTATTTCTCAGTATCTTTAGGGAAGTTCTTAAACTTCAATTTGAGTTTGCATGGATAAAAAGTACATATATACATCTAGGTAGTGACACAAATACTCTTTGAATAGGTCCTATGAGTTGGACTCAAATTTTTTCAGAAACCAGTAGATAGTAGCACTCTGGCTATGTCTGTTAGAAGCTAGCTTTTCCTCAGGAATGGCAGTATTATAATTATCTTTAGGGAAGTTCTTAAACCTCAATTTAAGTTTGCATGGATAACGAGTATATATACTTCTAGTTAGTGGCACAAATACTCTATATGGTTTATTTATTCAATAACCTTGAAAAAAAAAAAAAAGAATAAGCATTACATATTCATGTGTTGCTTTATCAAATATTAAATTATTTAAAAACCCTGTTCAAACTGAATTTGGCATTATTTAATTTTCCTGGAATGATATTTGCTCTTTGAATCCCTGTAGCATTGTGTAAGATGATTTGATTGAATTTTACCAGATTTGGTTTTTATCAACCCCCCCCCCCCATTGAAGTACCAATTTTTTATAACTTTATTAATGATTGAAAATCCTTTCTACTAATCATTACATATATAATCTAGTTATCGTTTTAATTTGATCCATTGATGTAACCAAGATTTGCTGACTCAGTATCAGATTTAAAACATAACATTAACTGCTTAGTTGCAAAAAAAGTAAACAGACAGAATTAGTTAATGTCATTAGTGGTTTTAAAACTTGTGATATAAATACATCTAGTTAATTTTTTTTATACTGATTATAATGGCTTAATGGCCTTTTGTGCTTATAGATCTTTTTTCATTGACATTAATCCAATATATATATATATATATATATATATATAGTATCCAATTGCTGCTTTAACTTTTCCGTTGCAGTGGCATCAGTAAATAATCCAAAAGTGCTCAATATATTAAAAACATAAAACAGTAATAATAATAATGATATTATTAGAGGAAAAATTAAGGGTCTACCCGGGTTTCAATCAAATTGAAATGATTTAATCAGGACCCTACCCTACGTTTAACTAAGTCGGTGTAATTTCTTATTTAAATTAAAGATATTTTTTGAATAATAACGCTTGAACGCTGTTATTTTTTCCCCAATTTTTGCATGTGGCCCGCACATGAAAATTGAAAAAAAACCAACGTATTATTCCACGTGTATTCATTCCTTAATTCTCATTTCTGTATTGTTATCAATTTAATTATAAATAATAACTAGTAAAATCAGTTAAAATTTAATTCTAATTATACTTTTGGGGTTTAATATTACTAATTTATAATTTTTCATAGTTTGTTATTTTTCTTAAAAAAAAAGAAAAAGAAAAGTGTTCAACTGTTATTATCCGAAAAAGATCTTTAATTTAACTAAGGAATTATATCGACTTAGTTAAATGTAGGGTAGGGTCCTGATGAAATCATTTCAATTTGATTGAAACCATGGTAGACCCTTAATTTTTCCTATATAATAATAATATATATAAAAGAAGGGAGGACTTGATGGAGAAAACCAAAAATTGAGTGAGTCACAATTTTTACATGTAGCCAAATAAGTCAGAATTATAAATGAATATAAAAAGTGCTCAATACATTTTCAGAACTGATTTAGAAAGCCAATAACATCAGAATATATCTACCCAGGTTTCACCGTTAACATGTTCAGGATAATTCTGGTTGAAATTGATTAAAACAAGTTGTAAACCAAAAAAATTAGAGAAAGAACACAGCATGTTTTGATTTATAAATGTTGAGACGTCATTTACATTTATGTTGATATTTATATTTTCTGATTGTTAATTTAATAGTATATAATATATATATATATATATATATATATATATATATATAGTTGTAGTTCTTGTCTGTTTGTTCACAAACTCCTCTTAGAGTTTTGGAGATAAACCCCTCATAACCATATATATTCTGAAATTAAATTACTCAGGGTACTTGGATAAGTATATTTCATTTTGATCAAAAGAGGCCACCGCTGAAAATTTTTTTTCAATTTATATGAAATTTAAAGGTCCCGTTATAGTATGTGGCCTACCTTTTTGATTCTGTTATAGTATGTGACCTACCTGGTTTGAATGTGTCCTACCTCAGTAAGAGTATATTTATAGATATAAGTAGTAGGCAACTTATTGAAACTAATTATTTTTCACATGTATTCAGTTTCAAGAAATGAAATTCAGTTATAAGCTGTATATAGTAATTAAGAGTAATTAAAAAAGAATTTATCCATAATTTACATGAATCAGATCTATTTGATTCTAAAATTTGGTTAGGGTTAGCAGTTATTATTATAACTTTATAGTATGCTTTTTATGGTAGGCCACATACTATAAGAGAGACATGAATTTGTAGGCCACATTCTATAATGGTACCAATTTAAACTATAGGTAAAAGTCAAGATATGCATATTCACAAAACTTCACACTGTAATGGAGGTTAAATCCCTCTATAGTGAAATATTTTGAAGCCCATAACTTGAATATTAGAATCTATTATCACAGGGTTTTTTCTATTAATTAAATGTAAATCAACAAACAAAAAAATTACCTCTCTTTTATAGTAGAATTTGGCTAATTTAAACATTGTATCTAAGGCAAAACATCACTAGAATTATGACAATGAGAATTATTAATTAATTAGCTTAAAAGTCACCCTTTTGGGTAGCAGTCAAGCTAATTGTTAGATAAGAATAATTTTCAAATTTGAATGAAAGACTCTGTCTGTCTACAATCAGGTATTTTCTTTCTACTTGAAGGAAAGATTTGAGTTTTGTTTTATTTTTTCCTTTATTTTTTTTTTTTCATTGTGGTTAACTGTAAGGAATGTTAGTTTGTGGTTGGCCTTATCACCTGATTATATTCTTCTCAGTTGGGCTGACCTGAAAATTGTAATTTATACTTTCATAATCAAGCTACTTTGTTGAGGTAGGGTGGGGCAAGAAAAAAGCGGTTATCTTTGGAAATATGAATATATATATATATATAATATATATATAATATATATATATATATAATTATTGTGATTAAAATTTAATGCTTGTTTTTAATTCATTAAATCTTTACAGTGTTTTATGTATGAAAATGCAGAGCCCTACCACAATATTTTATAAAATAATAAAACTGGAATGTCTATCAAAAGCTATCTTGATGTTTGGTAAATGTAATTAAAATCATTCTATAAACTAAATTTTTATATATATATATATATATATATATCTTTGAAAGGAAGGAAAAACTCAATAAACCGTCATTCTGTAATAAATTTATTTTGACCAAAACTTAAAAGGCTTTTAGAAATTTAAATAAATTCCTAAAACTCCCTAGAATTTCAGTCTCTCAGACAGATGACACAGATAAAAATGAATTGAAAACCTGAAAAAAAAAAAAATAACCAGAATCCCTCAAATGTGTGTCAAACAGCAAATATGAGTTTACAAATTCAAGCTAACAAAGGTTACAATGTATCGTTTAAATTTCCTTAACCGGATTCATTCAAAATGTATGTTTGATTTTAATATCTAAAATAGAACAAAAAAATAGAACAAACATTGTCTAGACTATATTAAAAAGGTTTAAAATGATTAAGGGGAGGTTGATATAAGCTTCAACTTAGTCTAAGTAGAATTCAAAATATAATAAATTTTAATAAGAAAACCAAACAAATAATAAAATATAATAAAAAAAGAATAAATAATTTATAGACTGATAATATATATATATATATATATATATATATAAAATTATAAAAGTAAATAGTAAAATTAATATTATTATTATTACAGTAAAATTACATACATATATATAATCATATACATACATATATATAAAAACATATACATACATACATATATATACATAAATAATTAAGGAATATATGCATATAATACAAGTGCAAAGTAATATAATTAACTAATTAAATCAAAATAATTAATAAATAATTACAGCCCAAACAAAATTATAGAAATATTAGATTCATATTACATTACTAACATTACAATTATTTTAACACCAATGTTACCATTATCAATTATTACAGTAAATATTTTTTTTTTATTACTATAATTATAATATCATTGATAATCATTACTGCTGTATTTATACTAAGTTTATAATGCTACTATGATATTACATCATATAACCATTTAAGCCCATAGACTCCATCCACTCTACAATTAATTTTCATTAATAATTTTTAATTTTAAAAAAAAAAAGTTTTTTTATATATATATAAACAAAAATCTCAATAAAGGTATTTTTATCGAATCTTAAAATAACTTGTCCAATCAAATTCCAATTATCCTCTGAAGTAGATTGTTGGTGTACCATGCTGGGTCTTTTATGGGGTTAGTTGGGTGGTGACCATTCCCAAATAGCAGGTTGTACTGGTTTTTTCATCATACAGCTGAGTGGAATTGTTGACCTGACCTATAACTAGTACACAAGTCACACATAAATGAATTGGTATCTAAAGGGCTGGTTACATTTAAAGTAAAGGATGTATTCTCTTGTTTGTTCTTGTCTGAATTTTTGTATAGACTCTTTGTCTTGTCTTTATTCTTTGTTTACAGAAAAAAAAAATGGGGGGTGGGCATGACTAATTCATTATGGGGTGGGGGGTTCTTTGAATTTATATGGAAAATATCATAATGGATGGTTGATGCTGATTTCAAAGTAAATATACCAGAATAAGGCTGGAGGGTAACATGACCAAGATTTAGTGAACAAGCATCCAATACAAAAAGGAATCTTTCTTGTTTACCTTTGAGAAGGATTAATTTGAAAGACTAGCAATATGCTATTATATATATATATATATATATATATATAATTTAATATACCAAGCTTTTTGGTAAATCCTCGCGGTGAGAAAAAACCCAGCAAATAGTTTGATTATAAAAATATACTACCAAACATCAACCGGGAAGAAAAAATTTTTGTAAAAAAGAAAAGACCAAGATAATCGTAGCAACAAAAAATAATCTATTAGTACAATATTTTGGCCAAAAGAAAAAACAATTTATATGCATATATATATATATATATATATATATATATATAAAGATATATATATTCATACAAACCCGCCAGGAGACTAAAGCTAATAAGTAAAAAGTGCTCAATACCTAAGTAGAGCAAATAATAAAGATAAATCTAATGAGTCGGGCGAAACTTTTAGTAGGTTTGTCTGACTCATTAGATTTATCTTTATATAAAAGCATATTGATACCTCCACTGGTTAGCAAGTTTGATTCTCACTGGATGCCCCATAAAAAAAAGACCTTGTGTTAATCGGGCCTGATGGGAGATGAGGAACATATATATATTTTTTTCTGCTTACCTAACTCACTTGCATCACACCCTTTGAGTTGTCCAAAAAGTAAGCTTAATATTATTGGATTTTGGAAATTGTTTTTCTTATTTGGCTCAAAGAATAGAAAAGTGGATGACATTTTTTTGCATGTTTAGTTGTTGATTTTGATTGATGAACAGTCTATAAGTTTTGATGACCCAAACCTGTTGCTAAAAAAGTAAAAAAAAAATAGTACACTGACATTTAGAACTGATCATCTCTTCAAGATAAAGAAAAGTATGTAAATATAGATTTACCATATATAGTATTGGCCAGAATGGGTGACTCACATGATTTTTTTCCCCTGTACTTTTCCATCACGTAGTGTTCATTCATTTTGCACATGATAGACCCATTTTGATTGGTCAAATTGAATGACTCCTTGTTTTTCCAATTAAAGAGTATTCATTTTTATTGCACCTTCTCGTTCAGGTGGTATTTAGCTATGATTAGAAGTGTGATTTAGCTGTGAATTATATGAATACAAAGTGTGGTAATAGTGACTATGCCTAGTAAAAGAATTTCATCAGAGATGCATTCGCAGATCAAAATTCTCAGTGAAGAAGCATACTCATGAAATTGCTGCTGCAACTAAACCAACCAACAGTTGTCAGATTGGTGAATAATTTTAAAAGATTATAGCTATCATGTACAAAATAAATGAACACTGCATGATGAAAATGTATCTGAAAAAAATCATGTGAGTCATCCATTTTGGCCAATATTGTACATCACCTTGTTAGATGAAGCCCAGCCTTAGTAGTAATATTAGTTTTTGTTTGCCTGACAATCTGTTGCATTACCTGTTATTGTAAGATATCTACTTTTCACCGGCCATTAGTTTGTTTAAAAAATTATACTGATATGATTCAATTTTTTTTTTTCTTTTTCTGCTTATTTGGAAATCACACATTAAAGTGACTAATATAACCAAGCTGATACAGATAATTTTCACTGCTTGATTTGAATAACATTATTCTCAATTAATGTCTTTATTTTATTGCTATGAAACTCAACTATGAAATTGTGGAGCATCTTTCAATAAGAAATCTGCAGCATGAAATTTAGTAATCAAACTATTTTTCACATGTTTCATCATTCACAGAATCTTGACTATAAACTACACACACTCTTGATTGGATTTTTGATTTTTTTTTTTACCTTTTATCAAAAATTTAAAAAAATTATGATGAAAATATTGAGTATTTTGTTAGTCAAAAGCAGTATATATATATATATATATATATATATATATATATACACTATAGTGTGGGATTGTCACTGTTTCAGCTTTTACTGGAACAGTGTGCCAAACGCAGTATTATTGGTAGAGTGCTCAATATAAAATAGAGCTGTTATATAATATAATAAAATAAATATATAAAGGTTTTACATATCTATTTATTTAGTGACAAAGGAACATTCACAACCATTTTGGTTTCATGCGATAGCAATCGTCAGGTGATTGGCAATTTTTCGATTTTCCTTGCATTTGTAACATCTTCACCTGACAATTGCTATCGCATGAAACCAAAATGGTTGTGAATGTTCCTTTGTCACCAAATAAATAAATATGTAAAACCTATTATATATATATAATATATTAGGCAAGAAGAAAATGGAAATGAATCTGACAGTATGTTAAAAAAATTAGTAAGAGAAAAATATGATCCTCATTTTCTTATTTTTCACTCTTACTAATATATATATATATATATATATATATATATATATATATATATATATACTCACACCATTGTCAATATTATAATCAATAAACTAAAGTATCATAATATTAGTAAAATTTAAAAAAAATTCTTACTGATGTGCCAGCTGTCACAATGCAATCAATAGCAATCTTTTTGAAAGAAGTTTGTCAAAACTAAATGCTCCTAATGCCACCTAACAATAAAGACAATATTCTTTTTAGCCACCCATTAACCTTCCACTAGTGCCAGTGGTTGATTTCAATACTTAGATAAGTGACCACTTAAGCAACAGCAGTTACTGTAAAAAACAAATATCAAAATGACTTGATTTGACATTAAATGGCCTGAAAAGGGTTGATATACTGTAAAACAACCAAACCAATAGTGAATGTTTTGGCCTTTAAGTATCATCATTCTAATCATCTTCAGGTGACACTGAAAGCACGGATTCCCATAGCTCTTTTCTCTTGTCACCCCTCCCTATCGATCATTGCCTGTCAGATCTCCTGTACAGCATCCAAAATGCGCACACCAGTGATTGATATAGGTTTTTGCTGTTTAAACTCATTTATTTCTATTTAACCTATAGATGGGACCCTAACAGGTACTACCACTCCAGTCAGAGTGGACTTGGGAGTAATGGTGATGAAGGGATATTCCATACTCTACAGAACTCTAAAATTGGAACTTCACCATTAGATCCTGTTTAACGTCCTACACAGGACACTACAACCCTCAACCACCTCTTTCTAGCACATATATGATAAAAAGGGTTGGGACAATCATATAGATACTAGCGCTTGATGTGACCAGTTGAATGATTGAAGTTGGTCTCTCTGACTGCCCGTCGAGCCCAAGTAAGAGCCAAAGTGGAGTGCTGCATGTCACGGACTGCTTAGCCACCTGGATTCTGTCCTTAAGCATCACTGGTCATTACCTGTAACCAATAGGTTGCCTCATTGGGGGAAATTTACCTCTCTGCAGCGGTATATTCTACAGCCCTGCTGACAGGGCAGGTGTAATAGTTTTTGATGTGAAAAATAAGTAGACTTTCAAGAATTCCAACTTGGGCTGTTAGTGTTCACTTTGCCCTAATACCCTTGGTAAAGGCATGGATCCGTCTTTTCTTCCCTCAAACTATGAGTAAATTAGTTGAGTCAACTGAACTCTCTAGTAGTCATGGTAGTGTGCAACCAGTCCTAAGGAAAGGATAATTAATTTCAAATCATGTAAAAGGAAATGAGAAACCATTCCATCTCTTCCAAGAACGGTCGTTGATCCACAGAAAAGCTTTGGAGAGCCCTTATTACCAAACCTGAAAAGAAATGACACTTTCCTTCGCATTCAATGTTCATGGAAACTTAAACAAAAATGTTTTCTTTTTTTTAAACAATGAGTAAACATAAGGAAATAAGGTTGTTTTGTTTGGTAGTGGTTAGAGGATATTTAACTAAAATTGAGTCATTGACCGACTTGATTCCAATTATGTTCTTGTTTGCATTTCTGGATAACATTTATTAATGGTTCATTTTGTAATTCTTAGTAATAACAAATATAAAAAAGAAACCTTCTGTTGTACTCCATCTCCTATGCATTCTTTATGTTGGGAAAGGTTTTTGTTCCTAGCAGTTGCAGGAAAGTAATTCTTTTTACACAACAATGACTTACATTGTGTGTTAAATCCTTTTTAGATAGACATCTATTGATTCATTGGTTTCTCTCTATTCAAATAAATATGTATTTTTATATGCAAAATTTATTTCTTGTTTAATCAATCTTCCATCTCATTGGTTTTTTAGGTTTAGTAAAGATGACAAAACCTTAGTCACAAATTCATTACTATGTGTGTGTGTGTGTGTGTGTATATATACGGGTATCTTGACTTACAAGAACCCTAACTTACAAGCTGTCACTTGATTGATTTTTGTTTTGTATTGTGAGCTAAAATTTGAGGTACGAGCAAGCTTCAGATATGCATATACATTCACTAAAAACATTTAAGTTTCCAAATTATGTTAAAGAAAAATATTATTCATAAAAAAATAAACATTAAAGCATATTACAGCACATAATTCATCACATTGTATTTTTATTGTTTTCATACAACACAGTGCTATTTTTCTTATTTAAAAATAAATGTAAAAAAGTTTTTTTTTTTTTTTTTTTTGTGGGTTAAGGAGCTGGAACGAATTAATGGCATTTCAGTTTATTTCAATGGGGAAAATTGATTTGATATACAAGGAAATTGAGTTATGACCGGAACAAATTAAACTTGTAAGTCAAGATACCACTGTGTGTGTGTGTGTGTGTGTGCATGTATGTGTGTGTGTGTGTGTGTGTGTATATATATATATATATATATATATATATATAATAAAATACACGATGGACTCTCCTGTCAATCTTTATGTATGAAGGCCCAACATATCAATGACATATCAAATAGGAATAGTTATTTGAAACCATATAACTGTGTATAAATTATTAGTATTAGATAGGAATACTTTATATCATATAACTGTGCAAATTGATAATTGTTATATTAAAGTTAAGGGATTTAAAAAAAAGAAAAAAAAAAAAGAATGATTGCAATGCAACATTGAAAATATAAAGTTATGATTATAATCCCCCATTTAGATTTAGGTGGTGTGGATTAGCCATTCATTCCCATTACTCCCATGTTCACTCTAACATGGAATGGTAGTACCTATTAGGGTCCCATCTATTGGTCTAATAGATTTTTTGAAAATTATTTGTATTAGACAGGAATACTTGATATCATATAACTGGAAACAAGATTATTATTCAATAGAAATAATTACTATATAATTGTGTATAATTGTATAAATTATTAGTAATTAAATTGTATAATCTGATCTATGTGGTAAAGTGGGGAGCTGATAGTAGGTGTGGCACTCCACCTTAACAAAAATACTCCCTCTAGTTTAGTGCTAGCAGAAAAAGGATAGATTCCCTTGCTGTCCGGCTGATATCGACAATAGGCCATTCCGCCAGCAACAACAACTAGATAGTAATACTTGAAACCATACAATTGTATGTAAAATTTTGTATTAGATAGGAATACTCAATATCATAACTGAAAATATGGTAATAGATTAAAAAAGTGCAATCTAGCATTGAAAATAGTTATGACTATTGTCAAATATTTAGAAATTAATGAATTTTGGCATTAAATAACCCATATGTAGTTGGCATGCAAATAAACCAAACCAAAATGTTTTTTAGCCATTGCTTAAGTTATAAATTGAAATTAACTTGTTGAACAACTCGGTTGTTTTGGAAAAATAAGAAAATCTGTCCTATAGACAATGGAGTGTGTGACATTAAATTAGAAGGAAGGTGAAAATAAATTAAACATTGATTTCTTTTCTTAGTCATATTTGACTTGAGAAAATTGAACCTTGGTGGAGAAACCTGTTTTTATAGAAAGAATTCAAATAGTTGTCATATTGTGGCATAAGACTAGCTGCATTGCCACATACACTTGGTCATTTTTTAAAGTACTGATACTTTCTCACTTGTCAGGAATCTTTGTTTTGCTCACTTACAAATTTGAATAATTGTTAATAAAATAACTTCCTTTTCTACACTGCCAGGATTTTAGTTTACATCATAGATAAAATTTTGTGACAGAATGAATGTGTTATTTAGAAAGATTGGTTTTTGTCCTGTTATCTACTGGAAAACTTTTTGAATAGAAAACAGTTAAACTTTTTTTTTGCGATTGTGGATATTTGTGTGTAGAATTATTGGCAAATTGATTGCAAGAGCAATTTATCTGTGTAAATCAGTGGTTCTCAACTTCTTTCTTACCAATGGACCCCCTTTGATTCATATTTTATGCTGGTGGACCCCCAATAAGCATTTGATGTTTAAAAGTCCTATTTTTTTATTTTTTATTCAAAAATAGCAAATTTACCTTAAATTTTATGTATGCATTGAGATTATTTCCCTAACTTTCCATGGTTTGTCTGTTAGGTAGCTAGATGTCGTTGTGACCCATAGTATAAAAGTCAGTGTTGTGAAAGTCAAACTCTCTTTTCCCTTAGACTCTCCAGCCATCAGAGGTAACACACCACTTGTGTCTTCTGTCCCTTAGAATAGGGTGGGGAGTTTTGCCCATCACAGGCATTCCATGTACCTGTTACATGAGAGCCTTTACAGACCAGTAAGTGATGACTTTAATTCTCTATTCTGTAGCCTCAAGACTTTCTACAAAGATTCATTTCCTATTAGGATATTTATTTTATACACATTGTATAAGTTCTTCTTTAGATTCTTCTATCCTGTTTTGTAGTATTGTCTGTTTGCTCAGACAATAAAGTCTATTTGTTATAATTTGTACTGGGATTCGTTTTTATATATATTTATATCATTTGAGGAAATGATAGTCAACTGAACCATCATCCATTGAACATATGTTTGTTGCCAAAAGAGACAGACTTGACAAAAAATTGTACATGTCATTCAGAAATTTTAAGAACTGAGTGTGTAGTATTTTTTTTTTTTTTGTCTTTAAAACAAATCCAATTCTGCTGCTTGAAATGTTAGCTTTGTGTATATAAGAAATTATTCTGGTCAAAGGTTTTAATTGAGTTATTGTTTTGTCTAGAGTAGACTTAAACAAAAAAATGCATTTTTTATTTTGTATTTTCCAACTTTATAAAAAGTAAAATAGATAAATGAATAAATCATGGCTTTAATTGGGTCATATTAAGTTGTATTTGGATCTTTATTGTAATATTAGGCATTTTCTTTTTAATCTTTCATGTTAATATTTTCTTAAGTACTGATATATCAAATAGTTTTGTGAAAAACTGATTGTCTAAATATCAGTTCTATCATAATTTTCTTTTTTACTCTCTTTGCATTTGGTTGTTTGATATCATCTGCTTTAACCATAGATTAATAGTATCACATTAGTTCAGGGCAGATTTTCCTAATTGTTATACTTAAATGATTATATGACCAAATTTCTTTTTTAAATACATCTTCATTTTCTTTTAAATATTCAGAATTTGGTACTGAATAAATTAGTCATATCTTAACATTTAAATGAATTTTCATACTTAATACTTTGCTTTTCTTTTGAACTATTTAATCTACTAGTTCAGTATAAAATCATATTAAGGAAACTTCTTCACTACCTGCATTTACTATTCATTACTAATATAGCTCAGTTGGTAGAGCATTCGGCTAGAAACCACAAGGTTCCTAGTTCAATACCGCCCTTGTCAAATCAGTGTATGAGTAGCACATACGTGGTAAAGTAAGGAGCTGATGGTAGGTGTGGCGCTCAGATGCTAAAATAATCTCCTTGGTCTAGCGCTAGTGAAAAGGTGATAGACTCTCTTGCTGTTTGGCGGATACTGATATTAGGCCGCCCCGACGACTTTACTTTTTTTTTTACTTATATATATATTTATATAAAACATAATGTGATTTTATTAGTCATGTAAATTATTTTCAATGCAGTGGTAACAAGAAATTCCGTTTTGGTAACATGAGGCATTTTCTAAATTCATGTCTGTCTCTGTCTAGCCAGCCAGCCAGCCTTCTTTTTTTCTTCTTCTTCTCTCTCTCTCTCTCTCTCTCTCTCTCTCTCTCTCTCTCTCTCTCAATATTTCAGTCTCCTCTCTTCTTTGCATCACTTTGGTGTTCTTTCTCTCTTTCAATTTCTCCTTCCTTTCATCTTATTTTCTCTTTGCTTTCTTCTTCTTCCCATGTTTTTTTTTTCTTCTTCTATTTAAGTAATTTAAACAAATTTCAGTTGACTGATGCTTTTGCATTCTCTATATAAACTGAAAGGAGGTGCTTGTAGTGTAATGGTTACCTTTGTAGAAAAATGGACTTGACTTGAGCTCGTGGAAGAGGTTGATTGCATTTTACATAGCACTAATTCCCTTGGGAAAGGTATGCATCCAATCTCCCTCCCCCTCCAGCTATGGGTAAAATAGTAGGGTAGATTGGGCTCTTTAACCTTGGTTAGGCAACCAATCTAGGACATGGAAAACTCTGAACTGAAACTTTAATAAAATTGATTTCTAATTTTTTTAAAGTTTAAAAACTGATTAAAATATTCTTTTCTTGTAAGTTCTAATTGTTTTTTTTTCAAGTGATAATCGAATGCAATTGCTATTCCCTTCTCACAGTATTTTGCCGGCAACAGTCACAGTAGTCCTTGCTCAATCTGTTAAAGTTCACTCGCTCAAACGTACGTCTCACTTCACTTTAAGAAGATCAAAACATGACTGATCGTTCTGTGTTAAGGTAGGACTTAAATAATAAGTAAATGCCCTTCCCACAATCTTACATCCAGGCTAATCACATGCTGCCCGACCTGTGCGGAATTTGCATATTCAATAGGGGTGACAGTAATCTGCTTACGAGCCACGCACGATCAGGAGGTTGCGAGTTCAATCTCCGCTATAAAAGTAAAATTAAATCTTTAAAAAAAAAAAACCCCAACAAAAGACTGAGTGATTAGATCTAATTGCTAATAAGAATTATTTAGGGCAATGGGTTTGAATTTTTATTTTTTTTAAATACCAACCACAGGTCACTCCAACTTTATTTTACTATGTGTAAATAATAATCCCTTTTATAAGTGATGGATATTTTGCTAGTATTTAAATTAGTACTTTACTGTTGTTAAAGAGTCATTGTTTGCATTTGATAAATTAGTAAATTCTCTGCTGACACACCTTTATTTCTGAACTTTCAAATTGTTTTCTTTAGAAGTAGCTTTATTTCATTTGTGTATCAAGGTAAAACTTAATATATTGGTTAATTATTCAATTTCATAACCTTTTTTTTTTTTTTTTTCTTTTCACTTGATTTCCCAATTATCAGTCGGTGATAAGAGAAATTCTCTTTTGTATGTTAGAATAAACATTCCAAAGTTCCATTCATATTTTGATATTGTTATCTTTTACTTTACAAAGTACAAAATAAATCATTGCAAATTTTGAATTGATGATAAATTGTTCAAAACTAAAAAAAATACTCAATTACTGGATTGACAAAATGGCAAATCATTATTGAATTTATGTTTTGGGTAGACACTAAATTACATCCAATGCCCTCTGCAGAGGGTTAACCCCCCCCCCCAATGGGCTACCTGTTGCCTTTAGGTGGCAACCGTAATGCTTAAGGACTGAATCCTAGTGGCTGAGCAGTCCATGACCTGCAACACTCTACTTTGATTCTTACTTAGTTTAGACGGGCAGTCAGAGAGGACTTTACCAATCAATTGGCTGGTCATGTCAAGTCAAGACCTAGCCCCTATATGATTGTCCCGACCTTATTGCCCTTTTTATTATATATGTGCTAGAAGTTGGTGGCTGAGGGTGTTAATGTTCTTGGTATGACATTAAACTGCATCTAATGGTGAGATTCCAATTCTGGAACTCTGAGAAGTGTGGAGTACCTTTTCATTGCTATTACTCCCAGGTCCACTGACTCATAGTGGTAGTACCTATTAGGGTCTCATCTATGGGTTAAATAGATCAAAAATTAGTTTTAAAAAATATTTTTAAAAATTAAGTTTTAAAAACAATTCATTGAATACCCAATAAGAATGAATTAAAAAAAAAAGTATTCGGTATGAAATAACCCAACAAGAGTTGACATGCCATAAAATCCAACTAACCTAAATTACATCCAATGGTGAGGCTCCAGTTTTGGAGCTCTGGAAATGAAGTACCCTTTTGTTGTGATTACTCCTAGGCCCTCTTTAATCTGGTAGTACCTGTTAGGGTCCCATCTATGAATCAGATAGATCTGTTTGAGAAATATTTGTATTAGATAGGAATAGTTGATATAGTAACAATGTGCTATCAAATGGTTCTAGACAAATGTGTAATTTTTAGAATTGCAATGGAACATTGAAATTAGAGCTATGATTACAATGAAGCATTTCCTAATGAATCTCATTTTGGCATTAAATAACCCATAAGGAGTTGATATGCTGTTAAACAACTTGTAAAGATAAAGTTTTTTTAATTTTTTAACAAAACTCTAAGCGATTAGATCTTTAACTGATAAGAATTATATGGGGCAATGGGTTTGAATATTTATAAAAAAAGAAAAAAACTATTTCATCATGCTGTCTGGATTTATTTCTTTGCATTGGAAAATAATTATTTTATTGGAAATTTCCAATTAAATATTTTTAACCTTCTTTTCACTTTGTTGATAATTTCATCAATCAGTTGATAGATTTGAAAAAATCAATTGCTACCTTTTTTTCTTATAGTTTTACTTTTGGTATATGAAATTTATATACAAATATAACAATTATGAGACAGAGGTAGTATTTTTTAATAAAGGATTATTGATTTTTTAAAAAATTTATTTGAAAAGTAAAAAGTATGAGTTTATATCAATTTTTTTCTTGTTTACTTTTTTCATATCAATTTGTATCAATTATTTTTTATTTATTTTTTATTTTTTTAGTATTTACTCTGAATCCATCAATAATTTCAGTATTTTTTTACATACAAAACTTAAATGTTTCATAAAATATATTAGTAAGTTGATGTAGGTCATAAATGATTATTGATAAAAGTGATACAAATCCTTTTCTCTTATTTTGTTAAATATCTCTGGTATTGTTATTTTCTAGAGTGATATTTTATTTTCTACTCTAGCAGATAATATATAGTATATTTTCTCTTTTTTTTTTTCATTGCTTTTCAGAGGCTTTTGTTTTTTGTACAGCTTTAACCAATTCTTAGTTGTTTTTATAACATTCAAACTTTATATAATTAATGTGACACTTTCTCTTTCTTTTTATTTTTTTTTTATTACTTTTTTTTCTGTACTTAATTTTTTAAATGAACTTAGTGAAATCTCTTTCTATCCCAATCGGCTGTGCATGTAAAATCCTCCTGTGATGATTTTAGAAACTCCTCAGCACCAGTAGCAGTGATAAGTTGTAGCATGAGAAATAGCAGCTGTTATTGCAGCTACTTCTGACTGCTGCTTGCTTTTTAGCTCTACTACTACTGCTGATTCTCTCTCTTTTATTATATATATATATATATATATATATATATATATATATATATATATATATATATATAATTACACAGTGCATTTCCTGTTGTTTCTGACTTTCATTGATGCAAAAAAAGGCATAGTTTCCCCCTTGTTATTTTTTGTACTGCTACTATCATCTTAAGTACTGCTACTACTACTACTACTACTACTATTTTGATTTGTTAGTCTTTTCTTTCTTTCTTTTCTTTCTTTCCTTTTCTTAATAGGTGTAGCATTGTTCTGCTTTGATATAGAAACAAATCAACATGAATCTGAAAAAAAAAAAAGTAGGGAGATGAATAACATTTCTTATCTAATAGTTTTTAATTTAGCCAAAGTTGATTTCTTCATACAGATTCAGTCTTGTTAGTCTTTATTTGTAATGTGTGCAAGGTAATTTACTTGATTTAAAAAAAAATATTTTCTTCACATTTAATAAAATAATTTTTTTTTCTATTCTGTGTTGCAAGCTAAGATTTTTATTTCAAAACTCTAGTGTAAGATGCAACTTGTGGCAAAGAGGGATTTTTTTGTTTCTATGTTTCTTACACAATATTCATTTAGATTTTGTTTTTCTTTAATACTTTCCTCTATTATAATAGTTGCTACATTTGGTTTAATGCTGTTAGAAAAGGCATGAACCCATCTCTTCTTTCCAGCTAATATGGATCCTTGGTTAAACAACCAATTTTAGAGAAAGAAAATTAAATTCAAACCAGTTTTACTCCACTTGTCACATCCTGACCGTGTCAGAAGGGTTCGGTCAATAGAGTTTGTGTAAGAAATTTATAGACACGCTAACTCACTGATGTTGATAGCTTTTTGATTTAGTGCATCCTGGGATGCACATATTTGCTTTGAATGAGTCCCTCGAAAAATTTATGGGTCCTAATAAAAGCTGTCTAACTCCTACCTTGTAACCTATCCTGTGTAATTCGTTTCTAAGAAACTATTAAAATGTATTTACAGTTAGCTTGAAATGGCAAGGAAAAAGAAAAAAGAAAAACACTTGCCGCTTTTGAAATTGAAAAATATTTTTTTGTTCTAGTTCCATTTGGTTGGGAATGGCAGTTTTGATTCTAAATTGACCTCTGGTGACCTCAATGTTTATTTAATCTTAGAGATTAATTTTTAGTCCTGATGATCCAACTATTGGGCCATTTATAAGAAATTGCCAGTTTTGTTGGTATAGATGTAACAATTATTATCAGACATAAGTATGGAATAAGAATGTCACTTTGTTGCATAGACTTATTTTGTTGTGATTGAAATAATATGCTAATTGGGCTACAATACAAAACCATATTTTGGTAAAGATTTTTAACAAGTTTTGCTGTGAATTGTTACTTAAAGATTTAAGGTTTTATTTTTACTTCTATTTATATTAATTATATCTTTAGATTTTATTCTGTGCAAAATTAGGACAACTTATTCCACTTTAGGTATACAAACAAAATGGCATTATTTTTTTCTTAAAATCTTTCAGTAATTTTATTGAGGACAGAAATAGTTGCGGTCACTAACTTATCTCTTCAAATGTTTCTTTTGAGTTATTTCCCTTGATCAAGAATTCTCTTTTTTGTTACAAGAGACTTGTCTTTCTTTTAATGATAACTGAATGATTTTTTTTAAAGACTTTTATTGGGAGAGAGGATTTTTTTGTTGTGTGCCTTCTTAAAATCTTAAATGTTTTGTACTTTGCTAATTCTATATATGAAAATAAATTGCCTCTCCTCTGAGACAATCTTTTAGAAAATTAAATGGTTTTAATCTATTTTTTTAATAAAAGTTTCTTTTCATCTTGGTGTTTTGAGGATGCTGCTGCTGCTACCGTCACTGCTATTCATTTCTTAGTTTGTTGAAATCTCATTGGAGTTCTATGAATGCAAAGTTTACATTAGAGAATCTTTTAGTTTTCATTTGTGAAGTCACGTTTTTAATTCTAGTCTTTATTTTTCTTTTTAATCTATTAATGCATTTTTGTATTGCATTTTGTGTGTAATGATTATAAAATGAAAAGTTTTTTCACTTAGTAATTATAGAGCTAAATATATATTTCTTTAACTTTTTATTTCATTTTCAGCATTATTAGCATATTTCTCATCATATTGATGGGATTATTTATATATGGATTGGTATTTCTGTTGAGGCTTTAAATGTTGTTCCTCAACACTTCAGTCTCTGTAGCTTCTTGGTCTTTTGGCTGGGATCTGAGTGTAGTATTTATATCTTCTCCATGAAGAATGATATATATATATATATAGTAGACAAAATGTGACCCGTTGAGCTCTGAGTAGATAATTGGGATTAGGGAAAATTGCGCTTGTAATGGGAATTACATTTTTAAAGAATAAATAAATACGTTCTGAGATTTACAAAAAAACAATCATTTTGTAAGATTTCTAAAAAAAAAAAAAAAAAAAAAAAAAAAGTGAACCTTTGACCTAATTTAAATGGACTCGATTAAGATGTTAAGCTACGGGCTTGCTGCTTCTGAAATTTAACATACAAATATATTTCACACTCTGTAATCACTCTCTTTATACTCACAGAGAAACTAACACATATAACGAGAAGTAATCAAGATATACATAGAGAGGGGGAAAGGGATAGGCAGAATGTGAAGTAAGAGACAGTTTTTGAATTATGACTCATTAGAATCAATTAAAATGGATTTTTTTTCCAAACATAACTCAATCCTAGAACTAAGGAATATTTTGATATGAATTTTGTGTCATCATTAAACTAAATAGCAAACAATCATTGATTCACTCAGGTTTGGTATAATAATAGATAATTATTAGTTTAATCTACATACTAACTTCAGTCAGTCCATTTTTGTAAATTCCAAATATCTCAAAAATGAACCATTAAAAATGGCAGAAAATCTAGTTAGATATTTTACCAAGGCTGGAAATGAATGAGGAATTTAACAAATATTTGGTTCACAACTTTTTGACTTATTTGAATAATACCCACAGGCTGTATATAATTTAGCTGTTTACTGTAAAGTTATAGAAATATTTTGAGATATTTATTAGATCTTTAATCTCATTTCAGTCACAATATCCAAACTGTTTTCTTTTTTAGCTAAATGTTTCTTTAAAAAAAATCACTAAACACAAGATTCTTGTTAATGTCATTTGCTGAGTTTAGTACAAATTCAGAAGTATGTGACACCCAATTGAACTTATTAGTAATGGTCTATTAAATAAGCTTGTTAACCATTACACCACTTGACAAAACATTCATCCGTTGGTTTGTAAAATCAAGTGTTTTTAATGACCGATGGTATTATCTAGTAAATATACATATTTACCCAACCCCTCTGCACGTGCAGGATGTGACATAAGGTCAATTTCTTAAGCGGAGTTTAATAGGAATGAATTCAGAGTTTTTTTTTCTTATAGACTGGTTGCTTAACAAAGTTTAAAGAGCCCAGTCTGCCCTACTATTTACCAATAGCTGGAGGGAGAATAGTTGGATTCATACCTTTTCCAAGAGTATTAGCACCATGGAAATGCAAACCGCCGCATCCAAGATTTGAACTTGTCTTACCATGTCATTTCCTTTGATGGCCGCCATTATACCATGTGCCTCCTATCATGAGAACTGTTGATGCAAGAGACAGTCCTGCATGGATGTTTGAAAAGGGTCACTCAGTTAAGAATGAGAAAACACCATGTAAATTTATGGGATAAATAAAATCGTCCCCTCCCCCCTGTGCTAAGAGAAATTCAAACAGCCTTGTCCAGGATTTGAACTCCATTTTCTATGACCATAACCGGTAAATATATAAGTAATACAATTTTTTATGATGAAAGTATAAGTACTTTATTTCTGCCTACTAAATGTTTTTAAATCTGTTTTTAAGATCAGACTGATAAAATAATTTTGCTAATCATTCAAATGTTGGCTGGTTTATATTTAGGCATTTGTTTTTGCTAATTACTAATTAGAGCCAAATATCTGATACTATAATTAGTGTTTATTTCTATTGCTCTGTTCCATTTATAACCTACATAATCTTTACCTGTTCAAGAAATATTTAATATGTTGTTGTGTATAATAATCCAGTTGGTGTTGTAATCTCCTATAATCTTCACAGTAAACCTGTGACTCTGATGATCACCAGTTGAATTAGAATAGCAGAGGTGTAGCGCACAACAATGACGTGGTGGTGATATTGTTGCCTGGATATTTGGAAGATAGCTGGGTTGCCTGGATTTGAAAGGGGTTTGTTTTCAAGTGCCTGAAATTCATTTCTCTTGTGCCCTTGATAAACCCCTTTTTGTATCATGAGGGATGTCACCTACTGATCCTGTGATGAAACTATGGCCTGTTTTACAATAACAACAGACAAGATGTCTGTTCAGTCATTGGTAGAGTGGGAAGATACAACACTTTCTGAGATTTCTGAATCTACAGATGATACAGTTGTGCAGATAGACGAGAACAGGAAGGTATTATTTATTGTGATTCTCTTCATTTATTTGTATAGGGTTGTTGTTTTGTTGTACGGCTCAAAATCGTTTAGTGCAGGTCAGTGCTTCCTAAAAATAGATTAACTTTGAGTGTATTAAGTTTTAAGTGAAAAATCATTGAAACATTTGGATGATTGTTTTTGTAAGGGGGGGGCGAGTATATTAGTTTATAAGAGATTTTGACTTTGTTTACTTGAAAATGCTTTTTTTTTTTTTTTTTTTTTTGTGCCCTTTTTAAAATCTGATTTGGTTTGTCATATTCCTTCTTAAAAGGAAACCAAGACACTCATTCTGTATCAGTTGGTCTGTTTTCTAAAGTGATTGTTGGTAGTTTTGTTTTACGGCATATCAACCCTTTTTGGGTTATGATATTCGGTTTCTTAAAGTACTCGCTGTTGCTTAACTCTTAATGTCCTATACCACCTCATTCCATCTAGCCAGAAGTCGTTCATTTTCCTAATCTGTCCCAAACAATAGCCTTTGTTTAAATGTAATATTAAACATATTTAGGGTTCTTTGATTTAAGTGAAATAACGGGTAACTTTAGATGCAATGGTCATTTTTAGTCATCTTTTAATAAATCTTTATAGGAATTTTCTAAGTCTAGAGCCCCTCTAGACTTAGAAAATTCTCAACAGGATGTTAAGAGTTAAATGGTTACCCATCTAAGTACTGAACATGCTCCTAGCTGCTACTAGGAACAAGTGCTTTCAATGGGATTTGACCCTAAACCCAAAATTGATTGGTACTAT
Source organism: Doryteuthis pealeii (assembly GCA_023376005.1). Taxonomy (NCBI): domain Eukaryota; kingdom Metazoa; phylum Mollusca; class Cephalopoda; order Myopsida; family Loliginidae; genus Doryteuthis; species Doryteuthis pealeii. The sequence goes on from CM042149.1 coordinate 87,448,910, forward strand.
AAAGTATATGTATTTACCCAACATCTCCACATGTGCAGGATGCGACAGAAGGTCAATTTTTTAGGCAGAGTTTAACAGGTTTAGATCCAAAGTTTTCCTTCTCCTAGTCCAGTTGCCTAACTAAGGTTAGAGATTTCAGTCTGCTCTATTATTTAGCAATAGCTGGAGGGAGAAGAGTTGGATTCATACCTTTTGCAAGGGCATTAGCGCTATATGAAATGCAAGCAGCCTCGTCCAGGATTTGAACTTGTATTGTTATGTCCATTTCCTACAATGATAACCATTATACCACAATCACCTCTAGAGGAAAAACTTTTATCCTGAGAGAATTAAATCTGACTGCAATTTTAAATTTGGTCGTGATTTTAACTTTTATGTTTATTTTTGTATCTTACAATTCTGTTATGCTGTTAAAATTCTGCCTAAATTTTTGGGATTTTTTTTTATTTATTTTATTTTTTTCATGGAAAGTTCTAATTGTCATTGATAACTAAGATATGATCAACCAGAACATGAATAGTCATTTTATGTTTGTTTTTAAACAAAGAGAATTGTACCTATGAACTTATGATCCTTTGTATTTTGGGATTTCTACATACAATGACATTATTGTAGTTGAATATCATTATTGCTCAATAATTTGTGTTTCTAAAGATTTCATTTTATTGTTGACCTTTTGTGTTTCTGCTTCTAAACTTTCTGCTTTTTCATCTGATTATTAAAAATTATTTACATTTAGGACTGGTTTAGCTCAGTCAGTAGAGCATCTGCCAAGATTCTGAGTTCAGTACCAGTCTTCATCCACTCAGAAGATGAGTAGCACAGCTTAGGTAATCTGATATGTGTAGTAGAGCATCTGGTAGCTGACGATAGGTAGGGGGCTTCACCTCATTAAAAACATCTCTCTGGTTTAGCACTAGTGAAAAGGAGATAGACTCCCTCTCTGTTTGGCTGATACTGATAATAAGCCACCCCGTAGACTTTACTTCTACTACATTTAGATAAATTAAAAGGCAAGAAATATTTATAAATGATAGTCACATGTTATATATTTAGGGGGCTGATTTAGCCCAGTCAGTAGATCATCCACCCAATAACCACAAGGTTCTCAGTCAGATACTGGCCCTCACTAACTCAGTGTATGAGTAGCATAGCTTGGATCTGTGTGATAAAGTGGGGAGCTGATTGTACGTGTGGCACTCCATTTCGGACACCAGTTCAATCTCCCTGGTCTAGTGCTAGTGAAAAGAGTATAGACTCCCTCACTGTTTGCCTGATACTGACAATAAGCCACTCTGCTGACTTTACTTTTTACTTATATATTCATTGGCATTGATACATGTTACTTGTTCTTCTATACAAATGAGGTTAGTATACTTAAATACTGTATATCCTCATTTATAAATCATTGATTTTTATGGTCACATGATGAAACTAATTTGTAAACATATGATTGATCCTGTCCTTCCAATTATTTCGCTCCACTTAGACTTTTACTTAGGCTAGAAGGGCGGTCGGAGAGGCCCCCTCTGATCAAGTACCTATATGATTGCCCCAACCCTATTGCCCTTTAAACAAGCCCCAACCCTTTTTATCATATATGTGCTAGAAGGCAGTTATTGAGGGTCTTAATGTCTTGGGTATGACGTTAAACTCTATCTGATGGTGTGGTTCCAGGTCTAGGGAATGTGGAGCACCCCTTCATCACCATTGCTCCCAAACCCACTCTGACCTGGAGTGGTAGTACCTGTTAGAGCCCCATCTATGGGTTAAATAGAAAAATATTTATAAAAGAAAATTGAGTATTCATTAAGAATGAATTTATTTCAAGACTTTGTTGGCATTAAATGACCCCTGAGGTTGATATGCCATAAAACAAACCAAACCAAACCCATTATTTCAACCTTACAAAATTATTAGTTGGTTATAGGTCAACACTGATGTTTAATTTAAAAAAAAAGAAAAGAATAGTCTTTAAAATTTTCCCTATACATTGAGTATATACAATAAGTATATTTAAAGATATGAATAAGATTATAAAACAGTTGTATTTTATAACACATTACATTTGACATGAAAACAAAATTAGAAGGCTTATTACTGTGCGAGGGGGGGAGACAAAGTTTAGGTTTTAGGTGAATGAGAGAAGAAAATATTTCTCCTTGGTCATGAGATGTTGTAAAGTACTAATTTATGATAGAGAGGTTGTATCTCCCTATCCCAAAGTTTTCCTTTTAAAATCTGTCTAATAAGAAGGGAAAGTGTTATTTTGTTCAGAATGTAGTCATTATCAAATAACTGGCGAAGGTTTCAATCAATCCTCATTGTTGTGTGGACTGTAATTATTGTTTTACTAATCAATGTACAATTACAGAGAAGAGCTCAGTACTGAAATATAATAATTAGGTAAACCCTTTTTAGGGTAGCCCTTTGCGTAAAGCAGAAACTGCTATTAAAATTTTTAAATTAATGGCCGGAATTTTTGGTGTTAAAAAAACCTATACAAATATAGAATTTGAGCTGATATCAAAACAAGAATAATTTAAACACTGCACGATGTGGATTTTGCCTTCCACAAGGGAATTCATTTTTTACATTTTAAAAGGGCTCAATATATCTTGTAAAATATAGAGCATTAACAGTTGTAGAAAGTATCTAAATGTATGTTTGAGTGTCCCCTACATTAAACTAAATTTTGTCACATTCCACCCTTATGTGTAGGTAAAGTGATGTAATGGTTAGTTGTAGGAAATGGACTCATCGAACAGAGTTCAAATTCTGGACAAGGCTGTTTGTATTTCTCATAGCGCTAATACCCTTGGGAAAGGTATGAATCCAACTACTCTCCCTCTAGCTATTGGTAAATAGCAGGGGATACTGGTCTCTTTAACCGTGGCTAGGTAACCAGTCTAAGAGAAGGAAAACTCTGAATTCAAACCTGTTAAACTCTGCTTAAATTGACCTTGTGTCACATTCTGCCCGTGCAGAGGGGTTGGTATATATATATATATATATATATATATATATATATATATATATATATATATGAGGTGGATAAATCTTTAGTGGAAAACTCGGTTGCAATTTTTGATAGATTTTGCTATCCAGTATCTTGTGGTTGATCTTAGTATTAAAATTCTTTTCCTGTTGAAATCCAAACTTGTTTTTGTTATTGATAGTTTCATTGTACTGATGTTTCTTGCCCTTGTGGGTTTCTGAATAGTTCAAAGTTGAAATAATGTTAATATTTGAGGACAAACTCATTTGATTAAATCATTTTGCTTGAGGTCACAATAGTTCCTTTTGTCTGATGATAGGAAGACTGAAGAGACAATGGATACAAGTGAGTAATTATTTAACCCTTTGAACACATAATTTTAGGCTGTGTGTTGTTTTTAAGGTTATGCGATGCATAACTCATAGGAGTTGGAGCACTCAATGGTCTGCTTTTGAAAATAAGGAAAATGAATTTCTTTCTATCTCTATGAAATATGAATGAATAAATAGGATTTTTAAGGCATCAGAATGAAAGTGCCCTTATTTAGCTACATGCTTTGATGCAGTATGTCTTTAATTTTTTAATTTTTTTTGATAATTTTTTTAAAGGATGATAGATATATAGATATAGATAGGAGAAGAGGCTCTTAAAATAGTTTTGACTAACGAGAAGTGAGCCCCTTTGGTTTGAATTCAGTTTTCTTTTTAGACCGGTTGCTATACCAAGGTTAAAGAACACAAACTGCCCTACTATTTACCCATGGGTAGAATAGTTCGATTTGTACCTTTCTCAAGGATATTAGTGCTATGTGAAATGCAAGCAGCCACTTCCAGGAGTTGAACATGTCTCACCAGATCCATTTCCTATGACAGTAACCATTACACCATGTGCCTCCACTTTACTATAAGTTTGATATTTCTATTTTGAGTTCACAGGGATATTAAAACTGATATTACCAATAAATGGCTGAATATAGTAACTGCTTACATCTTTTCTTTTAATGGAATTATGGGATAGCTTTAAACAAAGTTATTTGCACTGTAAAGATTGAATTTGTGTTCAATTTTAAGAAAATAAAGAGATTTTAATTTTAATTTTTTTTTTTTTTTGTAAGCTGAAGTTTAAATGGTTTAAAGGGGTTACTGTAATAGAATAGATCTGAAATATGGAAAAATGTTTTGTTTAATGTTGGTGTCCCCTCCTTTTAATAGATTTATTTTCAAGAAATTTTGATATTCTTATTTGTCTGAATTTTTGAGATGAGGTTTGATGATTTGTATTATTTAGATTTTTTAAAATGTTATCATCTTTATTGTAATATACACATCTACCCCAATAGAATTAGATAAAGTGTCCAGTTTAAAGTTTTGTCAAGTCTCCTAATTATTTCATCAAGTTTCCCTAGTTTGACAATAAACACCTGAAGAAGGCTAGAGAGCACCTCGGCTGAAACGTGTATATACCTACAAAGATGAGGAGTATGGTTATATACACAATGTTTTGGCTGATGTGCCTGCCGACCTTCTTCAGGTGTTTCTAGTCAAATTTGAGAGCCTTCACGGAATTTCAGACTGAACCCGTTATTTAATCCATTGGAGTAGGTGTGTGTAAAGGTGAGGACAACAGTCCAAAACATTTCAATAATACAAAACTATTATTAATGCTTGTAATTTTTTCTCCCCCCTCCATCAATTTTTTTAATCATGGTCACATATGTCAGACTTTAATTCCTTTTAGATTTCAATCTTCAAATCATATAAGATTTGAAGATTCAAATTTACAGGGAATTTAATTTTGACTGATTATTTCTTAATGCAAACCTTGAATGATTCTGTATAATGTTAAATCAGCTCTTCCTTATTTCCTTCCTTCCTTCCTTCCTTTTAACCCTTTGATTGCTGGAATTAGATTGGTTCATATTTGACCTGCATTTAATAAGTCATGAGTGAAGTGATCTTAAAATATAAATGAATTCTCTTATGAACAATAAGCATAAAGTGTCTAATTACTGGGTCTTACTATGAATTTATTCAATTGAGGTTTTTGGGGCACCTCATATGGTGTAATGGTTAAGTAAACTAGATTAACAGACCATTGTTAATGAATTCAATTCTCGCTGGCTTTGTGCCACGCCTCAACTTAGTAAATAAACTATTCAATAGTTTCAAATAGATTTACAATAATATAAATGAATAAAGAAAGTTTTTGCTAATATTAATTTTGATGAGTATATTTACTTTCTGCTGTAGATTGAACAAATGAGTTGCAATAAAAAGGAAATTATACTAGTCAAAATTTGTTGAATAAATGAGAGTGAAAGATAAGAGATGTAATTTCTCTGAATTTTTTAGATAAGGTTTGATAATTAATATTATTTGGAAGTCTGAATAATCCAAATAATACTAGGAAATCTAATGATGATTTATTGATATTTGAAAAAAAAAACCAAAAAAAAAAAAAAATTGTCAACACTCAGTGTTTTGATTGATAATGATACAGTATTGAATATCTCCAATCTTCTGTAGGACAAAACAAATATCAACTGTTGATGTAAGTTTTTGTTTAACAAGTGATATGAGAAGGAATATACAAGAAATTATGTCATAATATTTTTTGATAAAACCCTAGGGTTTCTGTATGAAAGAATCTGATAAACAATATTTGAGGTGTTGCATGTGATTTGAAATTTGATAAAGTTTCTTGAAGGAAATGTATGTCACTGAGAAATTGTCATTATGTTATTGTAATCAAAATTCATAATAGTTGATAATGCTTCACCTAAAACTAAAAGATTTTTCTGAATTTCTGGGATAAGGAATTATTGAGTCAGTCTGTCTAGGAACCACAAGGTCCTGGTTCAATACTGGCTCTTGCAAACTTGGCACATGAGTAGCACAGCTTGGATATGTGCAGTAAAGTGGGCAGATGATTATAGGCGTAACACTACACCTTAGACACAACAACAATCTATATGGTCTAGTGCTAGTTAAAAAGGAGATAGACTCCCTCATTGTCTGGTTGATAGCAACCAATAGGCCACCCTTCTGATTGTATACATTGATTTACACTGTCTAGTATTCTTATCTGGTTGTTTTTATAGTCAGATATTTTATTCCACTTCTTCAAGTGTCTCTAATCCTGGAATTTCTAACTGAATCTTTTTATGCAGTCCATGGGGTAAATTGTTTTCATTCCACTGCCCATGCTTAGAAGATATTCTTTATCGTTTAATTCCCTCTTCAGATGTCATTTGTCTATCTCTTCTACTGAACAAAAATATGACTTTTCTGCACTAACTTACCCAAGGATTAAACCTCATGGCTTCCAGGTAACTAGATACACTTATATAAATATATAGATACAGAGATGCTGATAGGTACGTGTCCTGCATCACTGATGCAGAAAAATCTAAAAGGACACAGAAAAATCGTATCCATGCATCCCAGTATTTATTTTTTTTCTCCCCCCACCATTTCCAGCTAACTGTAAATACATTTCAATATTTTATTGGAAATGAATTACACTGTATGGGGCACAAGGTAGGGGTTAGATGGCTTTTGTTGTTAAAAAATAAACACCCTACAATTTATTAAGAAACTTTAGCTGGGACCCATAAAATTTCCCTGAGACTCATTCAAATCAAATCTATGCATCTCAGGATGCACTAAAATAAATTTTAAAAAAAAAGCTATCAGCATCACTGTAGATATAATCCAGTGTTTTTAAAAATTTTTTTACTATCCTCAGCATCAACCCCAACATATATGCAATAAACCTACACCCTTGTCTTTTACAGCAAATTTAAGACAATAATAGCATTTAATCTAACAATAAGTCAATGATCCTACCTATATAGAGCCTCAGCCTTTGCAGATGTCAAATCTGATCATCACCAGTTCATATGACATCTGCTATTTGATCTGGCTGGTGTGTAAAGTGTCTTGTCTCAGTCACATCACTAAGATTACAATAAAAAATTTGGACATCTGACCTTGACCCACAAAATCAAATAAAATCAGGTTTTCGTGTATGACTTGATTTTTTTTTATTTATTTTTTTTTTTTTTGTAAAACATACATCTTACTTTTTGTGTTATTGATTTTGTGACCCCTCCCCCCCAGGCTATGGAATCGGATGACATAACCTTTGACTCCTCTATTTTTGTCACTTTCAACTCTTTATGTAACTGAGTGAATTGGCATCCAAATAAATATAAAACCATGACTTTTCATTATCTATTTACAAGGTGTGTGCACTGTATAACTTTACAGACAAAACTTGGGCCATATAAAGTGTAAATTCAACTGGAGTTGGAGTCTATAATTTTACTGACTCCAACTCCAAGGGGTATCAGAAACAATTAATTGCTTCTGACTCTGATTCTACAACCCTGCAAAAAACATCTTTGTTTCTGATACCCCCTTGTCCCCTCCCTCTACTACCTTCTTAGATCATTCTATTATTCCTCCTGGGGTGGGTGGGGTTGAATTGAATGTGACTGCCTAACCAGTGCTTTTACCCATGAGGCCATTTGTCGCATAAATAAAAAAAATCTGTAAAATGTGGGAGTGCAGCAATTGTATTTGTTGCCATGGTTTCTCTCATTTATAAGACTTGTTAACCCCTTACCCACCAGGTGTACAGACAGAGAACTACACTCTGTATTCCTTGCATGTCTGAACATTAGAAATCTGATACTTTAAATTATGAACAATACAATGCTAGTTTCATTGAAGATAAGCACAGCAGACTTCTTTGTCAAGAGAATTTTCACCAATATGAATGAAAATCTGCTTAATATTTGGTAGGCAAGAGGGAGGTTAAAACAATGGAAATTACCTCAAGTCCAAAAAAATTCTTTGGAAAAATCAAAAAGCATCTGAGAAATCAATCCAGAACTTTTCAGATTCTTACTATTCACTGGATCATTAAAAGAGGATGAGCAAAAAATCTCAACGTATTTGGTATGCTAGTATAAATGTATGGAGGCACATGGTGTAATGGTTAGTCATAGAAAATGGATCCATTGAGCAGAGTTCAAATCCTGGACGAGGCTGTTTACATTTTACATTGCACTGTGGAAAAAAGGTATGCATCCATTTACTCTCCCTCCACCTATGGGTACATAGTAGGGCAGACTGGGCTCTTTAACCTTAGATAGTCAACCAGTCTAGGAGAAGGAAAACTCTGACTTCAAACCTGTTAAACTCCGCTTAAGAAATTAACCTTGTGTCACATCCTGCCTGTGCGGAGAGGTTGGTAAATATATACACTATTATAAACGTAATAAAAACACCCTTGGGATAAAAAGTTAAATAACATTGTTTAAAGAAGGCCGGAGGGCACATCAGCCGAAACATTGTACAGATAACAATGAAGATGAGGACAATAGTCCAAATAATACAAATAAATTGGTAATTTATGAGGAAGTGCGTCCCTGTCTCCTGCCTCAAAAACGCTACCCGGTGACTATCAAAATAACCCCAGCTCGTAATTCTTGTTTATTTATCGTAATTTGTCGTAATTCTTGTTTAGATATGAAGATGGATATATAGTTTTGAATAGACTGAGATAGATAGATATAAATAAACAAAATAATATAGATAGATACAAACAAATGGAGATAGATATTTTCGACAAGTAAATGTATTGGGGGGGGTTGCTCCTTTTTTTGTCATAATTCTTGTTTATTTAAACTAAAAACGACATTAAACAAACATGAATAAAAAAAATCTTAGTATTTAATGTAATATAGATAAATATGAACAAATTGAGATAGATAGATGGATAGTTTTGAATAGAGTGAGCTGGGTCGTTATTTTAATAGTCACCGGGCAGCAACTCTTGAGGCAAGATATCGGGACGCACTTCCTCATAAATTACCAATAAATTGTTTAAAGTTACGTTTTTTTTTGTTTTTTTTTTTAATGTAAATGTGTAATGTCATGAAGATTTTGAAATGTTGTAATTGGCACCAGAATCAATAACCAGCATTTTCCCAATACATAGAGAATATTTGATTATCTGCACTTGTTCAGAATTATTGTACTGAAGTGTTGCTATTGGAAACCAGAATCAGATAAAAAGAATTAAAAGAACCAGACAAAATATCCTGGTTCAGATGTCCAAAGGGCGGTGGAGTTTGCTGCTTTGTCTATGCTAGATAATTAAAAAGCCAATTTTCTTCCATGACACATTTGAAATAACATGGAATGGGAAAGTGTCAAAAACAACCAGAATGCTGTCAAGAACAACAAAAAAAGAAAAGGCTGCCTCTTCCATAAGCCCTTTATATATATATATATATATATATATATATATATATATATATATATATACGTTTTAAAAATGAATAGTTTAAAATACTCCGACTATAGTTTCACGCAGCAGCGAGTCTTCAGGGAGTTGCTTTGTCCAACCATCAACCTGTATTTATATCTGGGTTGTACCCATTCCTAAGTAAGTGGGTGTTCAGGCATTATGTAAGAGAAAAGGAGGGTAGGTGGCACACCCACTTACTTAGCAATGGGTACAACCCAGATATAAATACAGGTTGATGGTTGGACAAAGCAACTCCCTGAAGATCCACTACTGTGTGAAACTGCAGTCAGAGTATTTTAAACCATTCGTTTTTAAAACGTATATTTAGCTCTTTTTATTGAGCACTCTTAGATCGACTTTAATAAATCCAGAAGTAAATATATTTGTTTGCTTTGTGGATTGGCAATTAACTGTGATATATATATATATATATATATATATATATATATATAATTTACCAACCCCTCCACATGAGCAGGATGTGACAGAAGGTCAATTTATTTAGTGGAGTTTAACAGGTTTGAATTCAGTTTTCCTTCTCCTAGACTGGTTCCTTAACCAAGGTTAAAGGGCCCAGTCTGCCCTACTATTTACCTATAGATGGAGGGAGAATGGTTGGATTCATACCTTTCCCAAGCGTATTAGCAGTATGTGAAATGCAAAATCCATTTCCTATAACTAACGCTTACACCACACACACACACACACATATATATATATATATATATATATATATATATATATATATAAAGGATATGAAAATACACAATGTTGTTAAAATGAATATATTTTTATATCATTTTCATTGCTAATATTTACAATATTTCGATTTATAAAAAATCATCATCAGAGTATGTTTTATAAATCGAAATATTGTCAATATTAACAATGAAAATGATATAAAAATATATTCATTTTAACAACATTGTGTGTTTTCATACTCTTTTATCTATACATATACCCTCAGATTCATTTCCTTACTCTTAACCCATATATATATACACACACTTGAAATGAATTCTCATCTTCTCAGACTGATATGAAGAGATGAGTTAACAATATACTTTAGATTTTATCTTGCTCTACTGGCCAGTATTTGAGCACTCTCTTGACTTAAGAAAAATAATTTAAAAATGATTCACTAATATATTATATAGATGATATGGGTGCTATATTTATAAACAGTGCTCAATATTATTGATATAGTATTTATATCTAAATTAAGGTAGCGTGGGCATGGCGTCAATGGCACCATTGACTCCATGTCCACACTACCTTAATTTAGATTATTTATTTATGTTAGTAATGTAATTTATAAGTAAAGAGCGCTGAATGCCATTGTTAATGCATATAGACTTGGTTTGAAAATCACATAAGTGAGAAACTGACAGTTACCAAGTGCTGTTGATTTTGTCTTCACTCTGATTTAGTTCAGTCAGTAAAGCCTTCACCTCAGAAGCACATGGTTCCAGCTTGATACTGGTCTTTTCCAACTCAGCACTTGAGTAGCACAGCTTGGATTTGTGTGGTAGAGTGAGAGCTGATGCTAGGTGTAATGCTTCACATCTGACACCAAAAACAATCTCCCTGGTCTAACGTTAGTGAAAAAAAAAAAGGTATAGACTCCTTTGCTGTCTGGCTGATACCAACAATAGGCCACTCCAACTACTTTACTTTTTACATTTACCCCTCCCCATATATATATATATATATATATATATATATATATATATATATATATTATTCATGTCCTAAAACTTTACTAGTAAGTAACTGTATTAATTTTTTGGAGACCTATTCTTTATAGATTTGTTTATTTATGTTAATAAATTCTTTGTCATATAAAAATGAATACCACTTATCTTTTACATTGCTTTCATTCTCTAAATAAAAGATTGGATAAGACTTCTATATTGATATTTATCAAATATATCTTTTTTTTTTTTTTTTTTTTTTTTTTGCTCTTTTATTTTTATATTTTTGCTCTTTTTTTTTTTCCTTTTCCTAAAATCCTCTTCAAATGACTTATCTAATGTAACTAATAAATATGTCACCCACTTTTGTTGTAAATGATATTTTTAAATTTATTTTTTTCATTCAATATAGAACGTGGATGACATTAATGTTCTCTTTAAAAAAGAAGAAAAAAAAGAAAGTAACCTAGAAAACACTCCCTTTCAATAGTGGTTCTTCTTGCCTACTCTATGCTTGGCTCAATGTGTAGGAGTTGATTTCTGTACCAGCTTCTTTCAGTAAAAACAGGTCATATTAGATATCAGTGCTCCTTAATTTTTATCCCACCTCCCATTTTAGAGAAAGGGGCTTTTTCTGGTTAATTAGTGTATCATCTTTAATCAGGGGGGAGGGAGGGGAGTTCTGATTTTACCCTGATTATTTGTACTACCCCAAAAAGTCTGCTATGTTGATATTTCTATAAACTGTTTCATTTCTTTGCTTTGATTATTTTATGTGAAGTGCAAATCTGAAAATGCCATAATCATTTATTTACTTGGGTTATGAAATGCCATTTTGAATAATCTGCCTCTAGCATCACACCTCAAGCTGAACTCATTAAAGTATTGTTTTATTTAAAGAAATAAACAATTCTGTAGACTTTCTCTTATTAGTATTGATTTTTTTATATATGTAAATTCTCCACTTCAATGTGAAATTGTTTACTCGCTGCTTTTGAAAATAAGGAACATGAATTTCCTTTTTATCTCTATGAAATATGAATAAATTAGATTTTTAGAGATCAGAATTAAAGTGCCCTTATTTAGCCACATGCCCTGATGCAGTTATGTCTTTAAAATTTTTTTAAAGGATTAGATATATATAGAGTTAGATAGTAGGAGGGGCTCTCAAAGTAGTTTTGACTAAAAAAAAGAAAGCATCTTGGGTTTTAATTCAGTTTTCCTTCTCCTAAACTGGTTACCTAGTCAAGGTTAAAGAGCCCAGTTTGCCCTACTATTACCCCATAGTTGAAGGGAGAATAGTTGGATTTGTACCTTTCCTGAGGGTATTAGTGCTATATGAAATGCAAATAGATCCATGCAGGATTTGAACTCTACTCACCCTGTCCATTTCTTGTGATAGTAACTATTAAACCATGTGACTTCACTAAATGAAGTTTCCTATGTATGTAAACATAAGCAAAAAGAAAATCTTCATTGATGAGAAATGCTGATTCAGCAAAATTTCAATTTGGAATAATCTTGGGAATGCTTAGGAATTTTCCAATAACTATAACATCTACAACATATATGAAAAAGAATAAAATCTATTTTTTGGGGGGGGGGGGGTTAAATTGATTGGTTGAAATGGAATGACCATTGTGTGTTATTTTTACTATGAAGTAAAAATTAATTTTTATTTGCAACTATAAGCAACAGACATATTGACTACTTTCAAATTTCTTGACAATCTGCTAGAACTTAGTAAACTTTCTGAACATCTTTTTAATTTTGTAGATTTATTTCCTATGAAAAATCAGCAACTGATTATGTTGCTATTATTTTTTTGGGGGGGGCCAATTCTCATTTAAATGAGGCTGTAAGGGTGAAAAAGAATTGACTTCTATTTAAAAAAAAAGGAAAAAAAAAACGAAGAAAAAGTCAGCCCCAGAAAAGATTATTTATTTATTTTAACTTGCAAATACCAACAGCAAAAACTTCCTAAATTCTTTACTTAATCATATCTCTGTTTTTCATTTTTATTTTCCTTTTTTGTTTGTTTGGAGGGGCAGTTGTGGTTTATTCTACAGGTAGTTGAGCTTTTGTATCTTCCAACACTTTAGATTTCTAATCTAATTCCGATTAAACTCTACATAAAATGATTAAATCCTAAATTGTCCTTGATTCAGTAACATTCTAAACCAGGACGTTAATCTCTACTTTGACTAAAGAGAGATTGATTAAATTGTTTAGGATTGTTTGGTCATTGCCTTGACCTGTTTGTAAGTAACAATGTGTTGAAGAGAAATAAGCTCATTTGTAAGCAGTCATTTTCTTTCTTCTATCTCATCTGTCTTCTCTTTGTAAGGTTTAATTTGGGAAAAAATCAGTATTAATTATTGATATTTTCAATGGAAGGTATAAATCTTAGAAAATAAAAATTTGTCCGATTTGTCTTTCATTTTAAAAACTGCTTGATTTTGATAATTCATTTTTATCTTAAGTGTCCAATATATATTTACCAACCCCTCCGCACGAGTCGGATGTGACATAAGGTTAATTTCTTAAGCGGAGATTAACAGGTTTGAATTCAGAGTTTTCCTTTTCCTAGACTGGTCACCTAGCCAAGGTTAAAGAGCCCAGTCTGCCCTACTATTTACCCATAGCTGGAAGGAGATTAGTTGGATTCATACCTTTCCCAAGGGTATTAGTGCTATGTGAAATGTAAACAACCTCGTCCAAGATTTGAACGGGGGGGGGGGGACAAGTCCATTTCGTACGACTCTAACCATTACACCACGCACCTCCAATATGGTTACTATTTCGTTTTTACTCATTGTGTTGAAACCCTCTCGGTTGGGTCTGTAGAATACACTTGACTGCACCTCTGCAGAGGGGATAAAACTCCCCCTCTCAATGGGGCCACCTGTTGGCCATATGTAGCAACCTGATGCTTGAAGATGGAATCCTGGTTGCTATATAATTGTCCAACCTTATTGCCCTTATGGCAAACCTCCAACCCTTTTTATCATATATGTTTGAAAGCAGTGGCTGAGGGTCTTAGTGTCCTGGGCATGATGTTAAACCACTTGATGAATATCTACAATAGCATGTTTATTTCTTAGTTCTGGAATGGTGGATCTGAAACTTTGTTAGGCTAGCACCCCTTGGTTTCCCAGTAAATTCTAGCACCCCCTTCATACACACATGCAAACACACACCCTTTCTTTTTTTTTTTTTTTTCTTTTTTCTTTTTTCTATGCTTCAAATTGAAATTAATGTGCAGTATTTACAAATCTGAACTAAGCTTTGACCCTTGCAGTTGTCTGCTGAGTCTGATCTCTACCCTGGCTGGGTGGCATGTGGTAACTTGTGCGCCACTGTACGTGTTGTAAAACGTTCAGACTTTTGACTCATTGATTTCAGGCCCTGTAACAAAACTATGCATTAGTTTATAATTTTTATATCAGTTTTATTCTGTATATGTGATCCTTACCTTAGTATTTATGACATCTATTTTGTCATTTACATTTTGTAAAGAAAAAAAAAATTATTAACTGCTGCTAATGTTACCCTGTTGCACCCCCAACTGTTATGATTTTTGTGACCATCCTTAGGCTTCAGGCGTGAAGAATCCTTTGGTTGCTCCTTGGTGTCCCTTACTATTGGTATGATCCTTTGGTTGTTCCTTGGTGCTCCTCAGTGTTGCAAGCCATTCGTCAATGAGTGCAAATGGATGTCTCAATATCAGCGATTAAATAGTTAACCAACCACGTATTCGTGCTATTGATTGGCTGAGGTTTAAACCATGTGACCTTGCTTAGTCTATAAATTTAAGTGGTGGATTGCAGCACGGCTTATATACCAAAAATATTCTAACACCCACTGCCCCTTTTTTTTTTCCTCACTATTTCCTAGATCATTCCAAACACTCTTCGGGGAAGACAGTACTGCCCGATTTGAGAACCACTGCTCTAATCATTCCGTTCTTGGTCAGGCATTTTACATTTCCTTAAAGAAGTGGAATTGTACTAAAAATTATGAGTAATTGAACAATAGTCATATATATATATATATATATATATATATATATATATATATGGTTTTCTACCAACTATCACTACGAATCCAAAACTTTGCCGGCATTAAATGACCCACCGAAGTTGATATGCCGCAAAACAAACAAGCAAAAAAATTGGTCAGGCCAAGAACTTTTAAACTTTTTTTTTTTTTGACATTTTTCCAGTGTTAAAATTCTCCTGCTGCTTAATTTTGGGATTTTAATGATTCTGCTTTTCTTGTTAACATTTCTTTTTTCTTCTGCGTTTTTCACCTCCAGTAAGCAGAATTCTGCTGAATGTCTTAGACAGGAAGCACTCCCTACCAATTCTTCAAAATTCTGTTGCGGAATCCCAATTTTGTCAATTCTAGTTGATGTCAAATTATATAGAAGTAGTTGATCACACTAGTGCATAAATTTTGAATCGTTAACATCTGAATTTTTTTGATATTTTTCCAAATGTCACTCCTTTTTCAGCCCTGTCAGATGGGGCTTTAGAATATACTGACTGCACCTCTGCAGAGGGGTACAATTACCCCAATGGGTCCACCTGTTGGCCGTGGGCAGGACCTTTGATACTGAAAGATAGAACTGTGGTGGTTGAGCATTCCATGGCATGCAACTCTCCACTATGAGCCTTACATTAAACTGCATCTGATGAAGTTCCAATTTGAATTTAAAAAAAAAAAAAAAGTGATGGATGGGTTTTCAACTAGTTTGTATGAGTGGAATTATTAATTATCTGTTTGTCAGTCAATTTATTTCAGATGTGAAGCCTTTTTACAAGGACCCCCACCCCCCAAGAAAAAACAGCCATGGAATTTTATTTCCAGTTATTCTATCCTACTTGATGAAAAGTGTAGTTTTGAATTGAATCTGCAGAAAAATTCTTTCTCATAAAGGCTGTGTGGTTTTTTTTCTTTTCTTTTTCCTTATTACTTTTGTTATGTTTGTCTCGTTCAAGAGGAAATAAGCACTGTCTAGTAACTAGCATTGTCCTAGAAATATCATGAAGCCACTCAACATGACATGCCAAAATCCTACATCCAATCAGCAATTAGTATTAAAGAAATTTGTCTGCTCTCTATCAGTCTTGTTTATATTGAAATTGTAAGCCTATTATGATTATTTCCCAACAGAATATTGTCAATCCAGTAAATGTTAGAAGAATGACATGGGAATTGATGAGTTTTAAAAGCTTCCTCTTTTTTTTTCTCTCTCTCTACTTTTCTTATTTTCATCAATTGCTCTTTCTCATCTAAATGGTCTCATCTTTTTTTTTTATTCCAAGTTTATATTTTATTTATTTACTTATATTTGTGACTAGAAGCGGCTACCCAGCATGGCATCTTTAGAGGGGGTTGTGGCAAAAAACCCTGGTGTATTGATTTGTTTACTTTTGAGATTTACAAATGCTGGACATTTTTAAGTAAAAATGTCAATGCTATTTCTATGTATATTTTAATTTTTAAATATAAATCAAATCTTCACAATTTTTGCACAAAAAGCAAGAACCAGTGATATCTAATGTGTATATATATTTACTTTGTCATTGTTTTATTTTCATAGTCTCATCTGGACATACATACATACACACCAATTGCCCTTTTTATTATATATAGATTGGCTTGGCGATATTACTAATATTTTTCCAGCCCTGTCGGTGGGGCTTTAGAATACACTTCTGCAGAGGGATAAGACCCCCCACCCCAAATGGGGCCACTTGTTGGCTGTGGGTGGCAACCCATGATGCTTAAGGACAGAATCTTGGTGGCTGAGCAGTCCATGACATGCAGCATCCCACTTTGGTCCTTACTTGGGCTAGATGGGCAGTCAGTGAGGCCCCCTCCGATCAATCAACTGGTTACGTCAAACCCTAGCATCTATGATTGTGCTGACCCTAATGCCCTTATGGCAACCCCAAACCCTTTTCATCATATGGGTGCTAGAAGGTGGTACCTTCAGGTTCTTCATGTCTTGGGTATGATGTTAAACTCTAACTGATAGTGAGGTTCCAGTTCTGGAGGTCTGGGTAATGTGGAGCACCCCTTCATCACCATTGCTCCTAGGTCCACTCTAACCCGGAGTGGCAGTACCTGTTAGGTTTTCAACTATGGGTTAAATAAAAAATGTGTTTAAAAACAAAAATTGAGTTAAAAAAATTTTCTTCCAAATTCTCACTACAAATCTTTCGAAACTTTGCCAGCATTAAATGACCCACCATAGCTGATATGCCTTAAAACAAAACAAACAAATATTTTTCAGCTCTTCTTTCATACAAATTACTTTTGTTCTGGATACCGAAGTTCACAGCTGACATCTATACATAAGGTGGCCTCGGGTTAAGTCTGGAGCATGCTGATATCTTTTAAACTGAATGTTGATGCTAGCTTACAATTATTCCTGCTATTGGAGAAAAAATAATTTTCAAAGAATAGAGGCTCTACAAAAGACATCTTGAATTGTGTTTTACAGTTGGCTCTTTCTTTATAAAGGAATCTAATATCCATTTTCATAATAACCTAATTCTTTTTTCCGATTACTTAATAATTGAGGTCTATTTGCCAGTCTCTGTAATCATTATTTGACCTTAACCTGTTTATAACAAATATAGCCGAACATTGTATCCAGACTTTGACATAACAATCGTCTCTCAACAATTTGGCAGGATTAGGGCATTAGTTTAAATCTGTTGGCTTTTTGGCTTCATCTCTAATAACAGTTATTGTGATAATTGTTTAGAAAGTTGAGATAATTGTCAGCAAAATTATAGAGTACTTTTTATCATTTTTATCGTAATTTTAAGTGTGGATTAAATGTGAAATAAACGATTCTTCTAGATTATCCTTAAATCTTTTACTGTATTCTTAAGTAGATTTAAACTTTGTCCTTTCTGTCTCGTCTGAGGGTTTAAAAGAAACAATATTTTGTCTGAATTTTTTTAGATGAGGCTTGATATGTATTATTTTGATTTTTCAGATTCCTTTTCTCATCTTTATTGTGAAATATATATATACACAACATTTCGGCCGATGTACCCTCTGTCCTTCTTCAGGAGTTCCTTGTAATCCATTGAGTCAGGTTTTGTCTATCTGAGCTATTGAATTATTGCTATGGTTGAATAGAAAAAATATTGACACTTGCAATGGAGTGAGAGCAGTGTGCCTCAATAGATTACAAGGAACACCTGAAGAAGGCCAGATGGTACATTGGCTGAAATGTTGTATGTGTATATTTCACAATAAGAATGAAAAGTCTGAAAAATCAATAATAGAAACAATCTTGTTTTATATCAAAGAAAATGCTTCTTACTGTTTAACGCAGAAAAATTATTGATAGTGGGTCGAGATGATTGATTGATTAATGGCATGTCAACCTGTCTAGGGTTATTTTTTACCTAGAGGTTAGGGAATCACATTTATTGTTTGTATCTACATTTTTTGTGTAGTTTCAGAAGTTTTTTTTGCAAATGGTCTTGTTGAATACAAATATTTTAAAATGGTTCTATTTGGTCCATAAATGGGACCTTAACATGTACTACCACTCTGGGTGTGAGTGGACCTGGGAGTAATGATAATGAAGGGGTACTCTACACTCAAACCAGATCTCCTGAATTGGAGCCTCACCATCAGATGAAGTCAGGAGTTTACCCCTTTGCAGGGGATACAATCAGCATATTCTAAACTCCAAAGGCAGAGTTGTTAAAATGAAAAGGAGAAAACAATATTTGGTGCTTCTATAGAATTGTCCACCCATTTAAAAAAAAAAAACTCTTTGCTTACCAAGTTTCTCTCATGGCTGTACCAAATTTTCTTGGTATTTTTTACCTGTATGATTAGATATTTCAAAATTTACAATCTATTCACTTCAGAACTCATTCTATTCAAATAAAGTTCTATTATTATTGTAATCTGATAGTAATTTAGTGAATTTTCAGTGTAAGTGAGTGACACTTGCGAATAGGATCGCAGTGGTGGAAGAGCAGCTGTGAGCGGCTTAAAGTAGGCAAAGAGTTAAATAACCATCTAGATTTTTCATAACCATGGAAATAGTATTTTTTACATAAATTATCTTTGATATAAAGCTTTTAAAAGTCTAAAAGTTGTTCTCATCAGTTGAGAAATATTAAATCTTCAAACATCATTTTGATGAATGTATTGATTACTTCCCTTCATAGGTGGACTATTCTATAGAAGCACCTGAGATATATATATATATATATATATATATATCCACTAACCGTTTCATCAGAATTCTTTTCAACCCGGATATGACTAAACTATTAGGTGTTTACTTCTTCTCAAGTAGGAGAAAAAGAGATGAAGAGGAAAAAAAAAACCGTCCTCTCAGAATTGGCTGGTACTGTCTATAAAGCAACACTTTACATTTTTATAGAAGCTGATTACACTGCCCTTACTTTCATAACAAGATGTTTTTTTATATGTTATAAAACACTGGGATATCTCATTGATTTGAGATCAATAATTAATTTCTTCAGAAAGTTTTCCTCATGTAGATCAGCCATTAGCTTTTAGCTCTTGTCCATTGTCATTGTTAAAATGTTTCTTCTTTTTTTTTTTTTCATGGTTTTTAGTTACAGTATTTGCTTGGGTCTCTAAATATTACCATGACTACACATTTAGTCGTGCTCACCCTCTCTTTCGAGAGACATTGTGTGTTTAGCCTATCAGGCATTTACAAAATGACAAGTGACAAACTTAACAGTTTCAGTTTATTTTTACTGAGACTCTTTGGATGTTTTTAAAGCTGCCAACTTTTAAGATATGATTAGTAGCAAACTTTGGATTTTACCAAGCTATAATCGTTAGCTCTAATCATATGGTGTTTGGAATTAGAGAAACAAAAAAATTGGATATCTCATTATGGTAACGTCATCTCATCTATCTGTTTTATTTTATTTGTTTTTTTAAATACGCATATAAACAGGTTTTATGTATACAACTTTAAATTCCTCTATTTGTCATTATTCCTATGGAAATTGTTTTATTATTAAATTTCTACAATTCTCTTAAAGTTGTTATTAGATTTTTCTTTTGTTTGTATTTTAAAATGACTTGAGAATTTGAGAGAAAAGAAGTTAAAAACAAAACGTTGTCAGTTAATATCATCTATACCCCTCACCCTACCCCCGGAAGTATTGTTTATATTTTGGGAATTTTTAAACAATTTTTGTTTGTGTTAAGTTTTTAAAATATTTTTATTTTCGTATTTTAAAAATGTTTATTTTCTTTAAAAACCGGCATAGCTTTTGTTTGTTTATTTAGGTTATGACACCTTTTTGGAAAAAAAAAAAAAAAAAAAAAAATCAATAAAGAAAACTAAAATACTTTCAAACAAGATACTGTTTTGTATTGCAATAAAACAGTTTTAAATTTGTATTATTTTATTTAAATGATTTTACTTTATTCTAATGTTTTAGTAGTTCA
The DNA here is from genome assembly GCA_023376005.1 of Doryteuthis pealeii. NCBI lineage: Eukaryota > Metazoa > Mollusca > Cephalopoda > Myopsida > Loliginidae > Doryteuthis > Doryteuthis pealeii. The sequence goes on from CM042149.1 coordinate 87,469,409, forward strand.
TAATTAGATTAAAACCAGTAATAAAATAAGTGAAAATGCTTTACCTAAAACAAAAAATTACAATTGATGTTTACAATGTATTGATCCCCATATTGTTTGATTAGCTTAATTAGAACTTTTTACAATTCTCTTAATTTTATATAAAATTAAATTAGGACAACTCTACAAGCCTTTAGAATAAATTAAAAAAAGAAATTTGGTTTGATAAATATCAGCTTGATGTCTGGAATGTAAAAATCTTTAAAATGTTGAGTGTTAGCCACGAGTAAATGTTAACTGCCTATTAATGTCAACTCCATTATAAAACTGTTTTGTGGGGGCAGAAAATCATGTTTAAATGTATTAATCTTTTGTCTGGTTTTATTTCAGTCTGGATTGCGGCAACCCAGCATTTACCATGCCTTAGTGATCATCTTTCTGGAGTTCTTTTGTTGGGGACTCCTTACATCACCTATTATTAATGTAAGTAGACAATTTCTTTCTATTATTTACCTATGAAATTTTAAAAGTTCACTTTATTTCTGATTTAGAAATTTTAAATATGTTAAATTTTTTTGGTGTAAAATTGAATGAACTGATTGGACCTGTAAGACAAAGGGTGTGTGTAATATATATATATAATATATATATATATATATATATATATGGTTTGGAAAAAATCTGATAAAATGTGAAAGTATAAAAGAAAAAGGTAGATAAACCAATATAATCAATTTAATTCATAGGTAAAACTTAATATTTCGTCTTTATTTCATAAAAAAATTTATCAGAATGAATCAACATCTTTTCCTCATTGTCTACATTTTCAAAATTTGTACTTTGTTGATTCATTTATATTTTCACATATATATATATATATATATATATATATATATATATATTCTTTCATTTATTCACTATATTACTCTGTCCGTTCACACACCGGGAATAAGACACATTGAGCTCTCACTGCAACTGACCTGTATTATTATTGTTAAACCCAACATGGAATGATCCTCATCACCAAGAACATATATATATAAGTATCCAATCAACCGATAAGTTGAGAATGAATCTATTTTGGATCATCTATATTTTATATATCCACAATGCATGGGCTCATTTATGGAGTTACTAAACGAAATAAATTTATAATAGTCAAATATCTATAGGTAGATAGTGCTCAATATCTTGGATAGAGCATGTATATATAAGTTAGGGTAGGGTGGACATGAAGTCAATGGTGCTTGATTAGTGACTGTTTCTCGCCTATGCAATTTTCAAACCAAGAAATGTCCATGCAACTTAACTTATATAAAAAGAACTTGTATCTATTGATTTAAATGATGAAATTGTCACCTCATCTTGGATTTTGAATCTAAATATGTTAACATGTTTAAGTAAAGAATTATGTTAATTCAACTTGTATCATTTTCTTCACCCATGAAAATCAATTCTAAAAACTCTTGATTTTAGAAAAAAATTATTTTTTTCTCAAGAAAATGAAAATCTTTGAATTGGCTCATTTTTTGATTCCTGGTTAATGTTGATATTCAACTTATAAATAACAAAAAATTGATTGTTAGTTTATCTTTAATTAAATAAAAACTTAGTAAAGAGATTTTAAAGGGAACAAAAACAATAAATCTAATCCCTTTCTTATGTTTAGTATATTACTTGTATGATATGATATTTGCAACTTTATTTCTCGAGATGAACAAAAAAGTGAAAATTAAAAAATTTGAGGCCAGAAGAAATAAGGTTGTTTTTAGCTTATTACTGTAGATAAGGTAAATAATTGATCTGTCTTTAGATAATATCTCTAAGCCCTTATAAAGTCTGAAACTTGTATGCATAAATACAGATTGACTTATTTTAAGATAATTAAAATAATAAATAAATAAAAAAAACACCTAAAACAGAGCCTGGGGTTACAGTGGCCTGAATGTTATGTTTATACACAATAAAGATGAGGACAACAGTCTGAAATATCATAATTATTCATATTAAACCTCATCTCATAAATACACATAAAAATATGTAAATACAGATTGCTTATAATTTTTTTTCTGTAGTATGTAATTTATGATTTATAATGAAAATAAGCTTTTAAAACAGTATTTACAAAATGACCATTGTAAATATTTACTTTATACACAGTTAAACAGAAGAAAGAGAAATCTCTTGGTGACTAACTATAAATCTTTGTGTTGTTGAGTCCTTCAATCCTAATTTAGTGTCTAATGAATATTTAGAGCTTGACTCAAAAAGGATTTTTATTTTTATTTTAATTTTTTTTTTTTGTATTTTTTATAAACCTGGCTGAAGTAAGGCACTTTAAAGGACAAAGTGTAACCCTCCCCCACATTTCTATTTAGTAGAAAAGGAAGTCGTGGGCATATTTACAAATGAACAAGTGTTTATTAATAATATAAATCTTTTAGCTTTGAGGACTGACTCAATTTTTAAGAGTCACCTCCTCTACTTAATTTTTATTTTTACTAGATAACTTGTTGCATTTCTATTGTAACAGCTATCCATGATGATACTGATTCTCCTATTTAGGAAGGAGTGATGCATTCTAATTAGCATTTTATATTGTTATATCAAGAATTTGGACAATTAAAAGATGACATTCAGCATGAATGCAAACCTCACAAAATTATCATCTATATATATATATATATATAATATATATATATATATAAAAAGGCAGTTAATGTGTATGCATGTTCAGATGGAACTATGAAAACAATTAACAACAAAGTAAATATATATATACTAGTACAAAATAAAAAACACCCTCTAGGCGATGTAAAAATAGATTTTTGAAACATATTGCCTAAGGGGTAGGAGTAAAAGAATTCAATGCCAGCGAGTTTGTACCCTAAGTAAAATCATCAAATTCATTAAAGGATTAAAAAATAAAACAATTTGAAATGTAAACTTTAAATATGTATTAAAATAAAACAAACTATATATAGATATATAATACCAGTCATGTATTTATTAAAACTTGTTTTAAAAAACAATGAGGACTGTATAATGCTGCATGTTCAAATTTTGAGTGTATTTATTCTATGTTATGACGATTTTGGGTAATGTCATGTAAGCAGTGACGTAATTTTTGTTACAGACAAAAACCGGAAGCGAATCTCCATATTATTTTTATATATATATATATATATATATATATATATATATATCACCATTTCTTGCTTTTTGTACAAAAATTATGAAGATTTGATTTATATTTGAAGATATTTAAAAAATTAAAATATACATAGAAATAGCATTGGAATTCTTAAAAATGTCCAGCATTTGTAAATCTCAAAAGTAAACAAATCAATACACTAGGGTTCCCCTCCTCTACCCAGGTGACATTGGGTAGCCACTTCTAGTTCTGTTATGAATTGGATTGGAAATTATTTTTTCTTAGGGCATTTTAAGTATATTTCTCTAATAGGAATCTAGCTATGATATGACACTTTTATTAGATTACAGATGCATACAATACAGGGAGGCTTAGTTGGTGTAACAGTTATTGCTGTCAGAAATGGAATTGGGGACTAGTTTAAATCCTGGATGAGGTTATCTGCATTTCACTTTGTGCTAATGCCCTTCAGAAAGGCATGAATCCATCTCTTCTCCACCCTGCTATGGGTAACTAGTAAGACAGAATGCATTCTTTAGCCTTAGTAAGGCAACCAGTCTAGGAGAAGGAAAACTTTGAATTAAAACCTGCTGTTAAGAATTGACTTGGCTTATTGTAGAGGGACTGTAAAAATACATACAGATACATATAGTTATGAGAACTTTAGTAATATATAGATTTAAAAAATGTTTAGAGAATGTGGTACAGAAATGACTTTCCCAGTTTCTGACCATCATTTTATGTACTGTCATAGTTTTATTCTATTTTCTTCTTTATGATGTCCCATTGTGGTGTAATGGTTAACAAGCTAGTCTCACACATCCATTACTACTGAATAACGAGTTTGATCCTTGCTTGATAAAACAAAAAATCTCCATATTAAAAAAGACCTTGTGTTAATCCAGTCTGGTGGGAAGTCAGGAAAATATTTTGTTTCCCTCCTTTGGAAATCTTCTGTATAAAAAGATAATTTTTGTCCACTTTACAGAATTCTATTTGATTACTGTCATTGTTGATAGAGCCGAATAGTAATTAAGAAAATTTTAAAGTTAAAGGCAGAGCATAAAAAAAAAGTTCAGTTTATCTATTGGTAATATTATTTTTATTCTTTATATCTTGTTTATTGTGCAACACTCCACTTAGACTCTTACTTAGGCTAGACGGGCGCTCCGAGAGGCCCCCTCCAATCAATCGGCTGATCAAGTCAAGTCCTAGTACCTATATGATTGCCTCGACCCTATTGCCCTTATGCAAGCCCCAACCCTTTTTATCATATTGGTGCTAGAAGGCGGTAGTTGAGGGTCTTCATGTCCTGGGAATGACATTAAACTCTATCTGATGGTGAGGTTCCAGTTTGGAGGTCTGGAGAATGTGGAACACCCCTTCATCACCATTGCTCCCTGGTCCACTCTGGCCCAGAGTGGTAGTACCTGTTAGGGTCCCATCTATAGGTTAAATAGAAAAATACGTTTAGTATTATCTGTGTTATTCGGACTATTGTCCTCATCTTCATTGTTACCTGTACAACGTTTTGGCCGATGTGCCCTCCGGCCTTCAATAGTCCGAATAACGCAGATAATACTAATCATCAAGCCTCATCTCAAACATTCAGAGAAAATGTTTATAAAAAAAATTGAGTATCCATTTAAGAATGAATGCATTTCAAAACTTTATCGGCATTAAATGACCCACTGTGGTTGATATGCCGTAAAACAAAACAAACCAAACTTGTTTATTGTGCAATTAATCACAACATTTTTTTTCTTTGTTCCTCTTTACATTTAAAAAAATTATTTTTACCTGAACATCTCAGGTATTTCTACTGAATAATTATTCCATATCCAAGTTTGTTTTTGTAAATTGGAGTTAGTTCTGTTTATTTATTTATTCATTCTTTTTTTTAAAAACTTTTAAAATGGCTAATGATAAGAAATAATAATTTCCAAAGTGTACCATCAATCTGGATGGATTTCTTCTTGAGCAGATTTTAGTGTGAATTTATTGTTTGGTTGAAGACTAGAAAGCCTAACAGGTGGCACCGTAATAAATATTTATTTGCTTCAACGACCACAACAGCAGATGGCTTTTTTTTTTTCTTTGCCTCTTCTTTCATTTTTCTTCCAAGAACCAATCCAGCCTTTTGTTTATTGATTGCATACAAATTAAAGTTAACAATACTCAGGACAACAGATTGTTGGGTTTTTTAAATTTTTTATTAATGTCTATAAAACGTTCTAAGAGGACATAAAGAATTACTTTCTTGATCTAATTGAGGAGATTCTACGAAGCTTACTGCCCCCCACACCTTTTTTTAAAATTAAAAATATATTTTTTGTTTTTAAAAAGAATAAATTTAAGTATTTTTTTCCAGTCGGTTGAGCATCCGCCTAGGAACCACAAGGTTCTATGTTCAATACCAGTCCTTGCCAACTCATTGCATGAGTAGTACAGCTTGGGTATTCTGATCTTTGCAGTAGGGAGCTCACGCTAGGTTTGGCGCTCCACCTCAGATACAAAAACAATTTCCTTCATCTAACGCTAGTGAAAAGGGAATAGACTTCTATACTGTCTGGTTGAGACCAACAATAGGCCACTCTGACTACTTTTACTTTACTATTTTAACCCTTTGAACCCAGAAGTTTATTTCAAGTGAAAAGCTATTTTACTATACATTGTAAGCCCCCATATTTCATGTGCAGGGAGTTCACATCAGATATTGATGATAAAGTCTTAATATAGTCATTTTAATCCTTTCCCACAAAATCCAGGTTTGCGATCTGCCTTGGGACCACAAGGTTCCAGGTTTGATATCATCTGCCTTGGGACCACAAGGTTCCAGGTTTGATATCATCTGCCTTGGGACCACAAGGTTCCAGGTTTGATATCATCTCTCGCCAACTCAGTGCACAAAAAAACACAAAAACTATCCCTGATCTAGTGCTAGTGAAAAGGTGATAGACTCCCTTGCTGTCTTGCTGATACAGACAATGAGCCATTTTGCTGATTTTACTTTTTACTAAGCTTAGCTGTGGCTATGTATGAGGCACCCAGTGAGAATCGAACTCACTAGCAAATGTTTGCAAAGACTCTAATGAGTAAGGGAGAAAATGAGAAAAACAGAGGCATAAGATAATGGATAATCTTGGTTAATTTCAACTGATCCAGCCAATCTTGAATGATTGTTGACTTGGACATATTACACCATCCTAACTTTGTTTATGGATATAGTTTTACATTAACAATAATGTACACTTGAAAATATATCTATCAGAATAAGTAAAGTTAATTAATTGATAAGTCAGTTAATGGATTGGTACAGAATCCAGGGACATTGACATCTGCACATTTTGAGGTTGAAGATACTAGTTTGCTAACCATTAAACCACGTGAGATGCCCAAAAGGTTTTTATATAGCAACCATTCATGCAGGGCTGTGGATTCAGAACACAAAACCTCTGACTCCAACTCCTCTATTTTTGGCATCTATGACTCTGACTCCTCTTTATGTAATTAAGCCATTGTAGCTTATACATAAATATAAAACCATGATTTTTATAACCTATTTATAAGGAGTGTGCACTGTATAACTTCAGACTAAACTAGGGCCATATAAAGTGTAAATTTAACTGGAGTCTGAGACAGTATAGTTTTAGTGACTCCAACTCCAGTAACTCCTTAATTGCTTCTGACTAACTCCGCAGCCTTGCATTCATGGGATATCTTTAAACAAAGATATTTGAGCTCTGGAACAAAGGGTATTTTTAGGCTCTGGGTTTAAGTTGTGTTAAAAGAAAACTTACAATTTTAAGCTGTTGCAAAAAATATGTAAAATAAATTTTTTTTATGTCTATTGAATTCTGTAAAATTAACTTTCACTGTTAAAATAATAGACTTATTAGTACTGAATAATTTGACTAAATAGAAATATATACAAGTTTTGATCACTGAAAGAGAATATTGGTTTCTCAGTAGAGCATCTGCTCTGGAACCATAAGGTTCTGGGCTCAATACCAGCCCTCATAAACTTGGATCTGTGTGATAAAGTGGGAAGATTGATGGTAGGTGTGGCACTCCACCTCAGACACAAAAAAACAATTTCCTTGATCTAGCATTGATGAAAATAGAATAGAATCCCTCACTGTCTGGTTGATACTGAAATAGGCCACTGTGACGATTTTTTTTACTTATTCATTAAATTTAGTTTCCTAAAATAAGATTGACATGTAAGTTTTTAAGCTGAATGTCTATGTAAGCCAAATATTTATGATTTGACATGACATAACCTTTTTGTGTTAGATTTAATATCATTTACTAACAGCTGAAGCAATAGATTATTTTAGGATTATGGATTAAGCATATCTACATACCCCCCCCCCCCGTCTAACCTGCCTGTAAATGTTTTTGGTAGGTTAGGTTGCCATTTGGTATCATCTCTTTTTATCTCAATTTGAAATGCAAGATTAAAATTCAAATTCTTCAATTTAATGTGAATTAAAAAAAAATGACCTAATAGACATGTTTAAAAGATACCATTGCTTTTCTCTATCTTGACACAAACGTTGGTCAAAGCTTATCAGCTTTTTGACTATGTAATGATGTTTAATTAAATTTTGTCAGTGCACATTAAAAATGTGCATACATAAAATTTAACTTGAAACAAAAGACTAGAGAGATAAAATTAACTGTGGCATGATATATGCTCACTACCTAACTTGATATTTTTCTAATATATTTTTTAACATTTAAAAGGTATCTCATTTGTTTATGATGTTAAAATGTTTGCATTTATCTCGAAATAATCTCAAATAAATAAATGAATTCTTAAACAAATAAGATAGAGTAACTTATATTATTATTTTTATGAATAATATTTTAAAATGTTCCAAAATTAGATTTTTGATTTGTTAGATTTACAAATATACTATTAAAAAAAAATCCCTAAAGAATGTTGTTCATAAAAAAATAATATAACCCATATTATTATTTTTAGGAATGATATTTTAAAATATACAAAAATTAAATCTTAAATTTGTTATATTTATAATAGATACAATTTAAAAAAAAATCTCAACATTTCTTTGTTCCCCTTTTTACTGAATTTTGAAAAAAAAAAGATGTCAAGGTTGTTACCAGTTTCAGGGCAGAAAAATTGATTTATATGGATAACTAAGCTATATATATATATATATATATATATATATATATATATATATATAAAACTATTGTAGCTAAATTTATATTCTAGAAGCATTCATGCTTAAACAAACTGAATAGTATAAAATCAACTAGCGTAATTTAGGACTGCCCAAATTACATGCAAAGTAAGTAGCATAACCACAAAGCTACGTGGACACTTAAAATAGAATAGATTTTAATTTTATAATGTGTTAAAAACTGATGAGAATAATTATTTAAATGAGTCATTAATTTTTATATTTATTTATTATTTTCAATTAAATTCTCTTTAAGATTTAAAAAAAAAAAAAAAAAAAAAGAATCAAGAGGGAAAATTTATCGATTGTCTTAATTTTCTTTCCTATTCCAATCAAATAATTTTATAAAATAATTATTTGAAAATAAAAACTTTCAGGAATTGAGAAAAACAAATCTTGAGTTATTTGTCTTTTTCTTTGAAAGTTCTTTTCTTTGTTTGATCAACAATCAAATTATTTAAAATGATTTCCCAGGTTGGGTCATTGCTATATTTGGATAAACAGGGAACACCTGAAGAAGGACAGAGGATACAGCAGCCAAAATATATTTTTACATACTACAACAAAGATAAGGACAACAGTCTGTAAAATCAAAATAATACATTTTTAATTTCTTCTCGGTCTGCATTTCTTCTTTTGGCATTAGAGTGAATAGACAAAAGTCTTTTAATTTAAAAAAAAAATTTCTTCAAGAATAGATAAGACTTTTTTACAAATATCTTTATGGTTAAAATTTTCTAAAGAATTTTGCTATTTAAAATAAATTTCCTGATTGAAGTTATAATGAATCTTTAATTAGTCATATTCTATATAACAAAATTCTTATAGAGTACACAGCAGAATTATTTATATAAAATACATATATAAATAATGTAATTTTTGACAGATACTATGCTAGTTTGATTGTAAAAACTGTCAAGAAAATAATTTATAAAGATCAGGCTGGAAGTAAATAACAAAACAGTTGTGACAATTTGATTTTTTTAAATTGAATATGCAAATTAGTTATCCCCATTTAGAAAGGAACCACTAAATTGTCCAAGATTGATATTGTAAATAAGTGATATCATGAATAGTAATTCATTGATATAAACACATTTTTTGTAGTGTGTGTGTGTGTATATATATATATATATATATATATATATATATACACCACTTGGACTCAATCAAGATGGGAGTTACACAAGATTGCTGCACACTGTCTTAAACAAATCGTGTCCACTTGCCTCCATCACACAAACCATCTGAGTTGGACAAATGAGACATGCTGGTCACTGCTGGAGAAGCAGATACAAACTCGTGACGTTCGCCTTTGACATCAGCACATGGACACGCTAGTGTGGGCCACCCAGTAATGACCTACATCGATCAGTTCTGTGCAGATTCTGGATGCTGCACAGAGGAATTGCAAGTGGTAATGACCAATAGGGCGAGAGATAATCATGGATATCCATGCTGCCAGCACAGCACGATGATAATGATTTTATATATATATATATATATAATTTTTTATTATTTCTATAACTGATGGTGTGAAAAACAAAAACCAGTTTGTAAATAAGAAATGTACTAGCTGATATCTGGGGGAAAAAAAAGATATATATATATATATATGGTTCTTTAAAACATATTTTCTACTTATTTGTTTCTTTTGTACTGAATTTGTGAAAAGGGAAAACAAAAATGCCATTTTAAAAATTTATTTTCAAACTTTTTATTTGGTTTTCAGAATTTTGTAACAAGTTGTAGATCAATAGATTTGAACAATATTTGATTCCATGATTATTCATAAAGATGTTAAATCTTGAGAAATATTGTATTTTCTACTTGAAATATAATTGAGCCAAATTGATTTAAAAAAAAAAATTTTTTTTATTTATATGAATATGGTTTTATTCATTTCTTTTTCTTTTTTACGGTTTGAAAAATATTGATTGGAAAAAGGATGAAAGAAAAAAAGATGAATGTGACATGATTATAGGCATATTTCAGTTGTTTTTCTTAAGTAGCTTAAGAAATTTTAGTTTTTATTATTCATTGCATTTATTAGGTCGACAAATTCAGTCAAGTTTGGGATATTCAGCTGTTGTCTTTTGGGAAATTATCTCAATGAAAGTATTTTAGACTAGAACTCAGCACACGAGTAAGTGCAGCTTGAGTAATCTGATCTTTGGGGGACCTAACAGTAGGTGTGGTGCTCCACCTCAGCAAAAACAATCTCTAATCTAATGCTAACAAAAAGGGATAGACTCCCTCACTGTCCAGCTGATACTAACAAAAGGCCATTATTTTAACATTGGAGTAGAAAACTTCTAATAAAAGTGATGGCCACCTGTTGTCAAGTTGCTTTTAACTAAATACAATATTTTGTATTATATAATGGCAGTAGCATGGAAATATTTAAGAAAACAAAAAGCTTTTAATATATTGAATTGTTGTTAACCAATGGGAATCATTTATTCTGCAGAGATAACAATGATTATCTTATTTTATTCTGGCATATGTGATCGGATATTCAATGATGCAAAAATATTTTCTATTGTGGTAACTTGAAAAAAAAAAAAAAGTTGCATGAAAATTTGGTTGCAGAATTGGCAGTGTCCCAGTGAAAATTGTGAATTGATATTATGATGGCAGAACAAAAAAAAAAAAAAAAGAAAAGTTTACGAAACACATGGCCAAAAAGGGAATAGGGTTACATTTACATGGGATGCTAAATTTGTAACTTTGGGGTTAAGATAAGCTTTGTAGATAAATTGTCAAATATTCACCCAGCTATCTACCCCCACACCACCACCCATCCGTTCATATCTTGAAAGTTGTTTGGAGAAAAGAACAAATTAGTTTTTGTTTTTATTTTTTCATTTCATTAAAAAAAAATTTTTTTATTTTCAACAAATTTGTTTATTGAAATTTCAAATCTCTACAGTACATATTGATGTGTGTAAAGTTTTACACATGGAATCTGTTGAGATTTTCAGTTTATTTATTTACTTGGCTAGAATGATTATCAGTATGAATAAAGATATGGTAATCATTACTATAGTCAGAACACAAAACCTCTGACTCCTCTATTTTTGGCTCCTACGACTCATGTAATTAATTAAATATAAAACCATGACTTCTTTTTTGTAATCTATCTATAAGGAGTGTGCACTGTATAACTTTACAGACTAAACTAGGGCCATATAGAGTATGAATTCAACTGGAGTCTGTATAGTTTTACTGACTCTGACTCCACAGACCCCCCCCCCGCTCTGTTGGCGTTAGAATGCACCGACTGCGCATCTGCAGAGGAGTAAGACTCCTCCAATGGGGCCACCTGTTGGCAGTGGATGGCGACCCATGATGCTTAAGGATGGAGTCTTGGTGGATGAGCAGTCCATGACCTGCAACACTCCACTTAGACCCTTATTTAGGCTAGACGGGTGGTCGGAGAGACCCCTCCGATCAATCGGCTGATCAAGTCCAGCCCTAGCACCTATATGATTGCCCCAACCCTATTGTCCTTATGGCAAGCCCTAATCCTTTTTATCATATGGGTGCTAGAAGGCAGTGGCTGAGGGTCTACATGTCCTGGGAATGACGTTAAACTCTATCTGATGGTGAGGTTCCAGTTTTGGAGGTTTGGGGAATGTGGAGCACCCCTTCATCACCATTGCTCCCTGGTCCACTCTGACCCGGAGTGGTAGTACCTGTTAGGGTCCCATCTATGGGTTAAATAGAAAAATGTATTTATAAAAAAAAATTGTATATCCATTAAGAATGAATTTCTTTCAAAACTTTATCAGCATTAAATGACCCACTGAGGTTGATATGCCATAAAACAAAACAAATCCACAGACCCCTTAATTGCTTGATTTAACAGCCCGGGTGGTAACGTCTTTTGACCCAGCACAAAATTTGTATTTTAATTAGATTTATAGCCATATATTTTGAATGATTAGTTGTTAGTTTATGTGTGTCCATAAAACCTATAGAGAATTACGTCTTTACATCTAGCTTGACTAGTCTAACCTAACAGGGCTTAGAATACACTGTATCTCCTGCATACGGGATAAATCCCTCCCACACATATACATAGAAAAGGGGTGTTCTGAGGAATGATACTAAATTTCATCTGATGGTGAGGGTCCAGTACTAGAGCTCTGTGGAGAGTGGAGTACCCGTTCATTGCCATTACTCCCTCTGTTAAGTTTCCCATTGATTAAATAGATGTTTGAAAATTATTTGTATTAGATAGGAATACTTGATGCCATGTAACTAAATTTGTATCAACAATAGTTACTTGAAGCTATAATTGTTTACTAAGAAGTATTATTAGTAGGTGGTTGAAACCATATATCTGTATGCAAACAAATGACTTATTAAATAGAATTAATTACTTGAAACCATATAATTATTATCATTCAATAGGAATACTTGAAACCATACAGTGGTGTATAAATTATTAGTATTATATAGGAATACTTGATGCCATATAACTGCAAAAAAACTCTTAACTATACAAAAAATGTAAATATGAATGTACAATAAATGTGATTCCTTAACCTTTAGGTATAAAATAACCATTAAAATCAATCAATCAATTCACTTCAGTGCCTGATATCCCAATGTTTCCTTGCAAAGCAGTCTAAAAAAAATTTTAAGTAGGTATTTATTAAATTTAGACTAAAAGTTTAAATTTCAGAATTTATTGTAAATTCACTATGAATGTTATTGAGTGTGGCCTTCTAAGTTAACAATTAATTTCAATGTAGCCTTTAAATAGGTTAATGGTGGGGAACATTTATCTATCTTTTAGTAATTTTAATTTTATTTTTTAACCTGCTTTTTATGAGAAGTTTATTTGTAAAATAATCAATTGACTGATTTGGATTGGGGGGGGGGAAAGGGGAAGTAACTGTGAATAGTAAATTAACTGATTTATGCACAGGCTGTTTCCTTGCTAAAAACAAAAAAAGACAAACCAAAAAAAAAAACATTTTATTCTATAACAGCTAAATAAAAAAAATCATATTTCTTTGTTGGTAAACAATTAACTAAATGGATTGGTGAAATGAAAACTAAAGTATTATCACTTTCAGTGAAAATATTATAATAACTATTTTTAGTTTTAGTTTCAAACAAGTTATATGATTCAACCAGAATTAATTTTAGAAATTATTAATAGATCTAGGTTATTGAAACTTGAATGTATTTTAAATTTTTATTGCAAGCTAATTCCTTAAGTGGAACATGTAATTAGAGATTTAGAACACCTGTAGCATAGGTGAGTTTCTGAGTCAGATGTGAAATATGTGCCTGCTCCTCTTATTTTGTTAAACTGTTGTTTTATGATTTAGATTTCTGTTATGTAAGCTATTTTGTCTTTATGAATAGATTGTATGAACCCTACGTGGCCAAGCTAGGATTATCTTTTTTCAGTTAAATATTCTTTGTAATTACTCAATCCTCATCCCTGTCCGGCAGCTGTTCTGCAAAAAAGAGCCAATGATTTATCGTCTATATTCTTTTGTTGTTGGTCTATTATTTTAAAATTATTATAAAGGTGTTTAATTGTACAGAATATATATATATATATGCTGATAGGGATGCGTCCTGCATCACTGACGCATAAAAATGCATCCCAGTGTTTATTTTTTCTTCACCACAATTTCCAGCTTACTGTAAATACATTTTAATATTTTCTTGGAAACGAATTACACTGTATGGGGAACAATGTAAGGGGGGGGGTTAGTTGTTCATTGATAAAAACTCTGCAATTTATTAAGAAACTTTTGTTGGGACCCATCAAATTTCCTGGGGACTCATTCAAATCAAATTTGTGCATCCCAGGATGCACTAAATTAAAAAGCTATCAGCATCACTGATATATATATATATATATATATATATATATATATAATATATATAATCTCAATCAATCATCCCTCTCCACACTACATAATTGCTGGGAAAAAGACTTTGGCATCAAATAACCTAACAAGGGTTGACATGCTGTAAAACCAAGCAACCAACCATCAAAAGATTTCTATCTCTGTTTGAAGTTTTTATAATTTATCCATAATAGCAGCATGTTGGATGCATTGTAATATTTGTAAAGCCTTTTAAATTTTATTTAAATGTGCACCTATTATGCTGGTAAATATAGTATATATAGAATTTCCCAACTTTGTGAATTTTATTTGTAAAAAATGACATGTAATGTAACTGTGCTTGATTTTTTATTGTAGACAAACAAAATTTAAAGGGCAAAATTTTAATAACATTGAAAAAAAAAGATCTAATGTTACAAATGCACACTTTTATTTTGTAAACTTTTATAATCTTAGAAAAAGGACACTTAGAGGACTGGGTTAGCTCAGTCGGTAGAGTGTTTGGCTAGAAACCATGAGGTTCCTAGTTCGATACCAGCCCTTGCCAACTCAATGTATAAGTAGCACAGGGATCTGTGCGGTAAAGTAAAGAGCTGATGGTAGGTGTGGCGCTCCACCTCAGATGTAAAAACAATCTCCTTGGGCTAGCGCTAGTGAAAAGGGGATAGACTCCCTCGATGATTGGATCATAAAGAGCTTTAGGCCACCCTGACAACTTCTATCCCATAGTATCCATTTACTAAGCTTATCATAGTTTGGTACAAGGCTAGAATTATGCAGCACCCAGTAAGAATCTCTCTCACTCAATGATTTTCTAGTCTAGCTCATTAACCATTACATTACGTTAAATAACAAAGTAATACTTGAATTTGATACAAGGCCACAAGTATATTATATTTACCAAACCCCTCTGCAGGAGCAGGGTGTGACACAAGGTCAATTTCTAAAGTAGAGTTTAACAGGTTTGAATTCAGTTTTCCTTCTAGACTAGTTGCCTAACCATGGTTAGAGAACCCTGTCTGCCCTGCTCTTTACCCATAGCTGATGGAGAATAGTTGCATTCATACCTTTCCCAAGAATATTAGTACCATATGAAATACAAACAGCCTTGGACATGATTTGAGCTCATCTTACCATGTCTTTCCTATGACGATAACCATTACGTGCCTCCAAAAGGCCACAAGTATAGGGCTCCTAGTGAGGATTGAACTCAGTAATTTATCTTTACCATTGCTAACCATTACACCTTTTACACATTTTAGATTTTGTGTATGAAATTTATATGCAAATAGAAGATCTGTTATGGGACAGAAGTAGTAGTACAATTTTTTTTTCTTATTTGTATCAAAAGAGCTCTATACAGAGTTAAATTTCTATAAATTTCATTTTGACTTCTGACTTTTTGGCATTACTTAGAAAAAAATGTATTTTTATTTATATCGCTTGGGAAGCATAATAATTCACAACACAAATGTTATTTTAAAAGATTAATTTTAAAATAACATTTGTGCTGTGAATTCTTATATGCTTACCAAGCAGGATAGATCTTTGGTTGACCTTAGACTTATCTGTAATCCTCCAGAGATCCAGCATAAAAATGTCATTGCATTGGATCTGCTCTGTTTCGTAAATCTATTATGATAGGACCAATATCTTGTTTGATGAGTAATTTCATTTTGTTTTATGTTAATGCCACTTGTGGCCATCAACCTTTTTCAAATGGCTGATATAAAGTCATTTTGCCTTTTGTGCAGAAGGTCACATTTCAAGGTTTTCATATTTTATAGAAACTATATGATTTAATAGCATCTTTTCTTATTTTTAGATGATATATTGTCAGCTTTTATCATTTCACTCAATAAGAGTTTTTCACACCCACATCAGCTGGTGATTCACTGGAGGTTGAGTGACAGCAAGTCTCCTCTGTTCTCCTGGACTTTTTCAATCCTGTTGTTTGGATGATCTCGATTCTTCCTCTGATTTCCAATTCACCTAGGTGCTTTTCCAAACCTTTGGGAACTGTTCCAAGGGCACTAATTAGAATTGGTACCGTTTACCTTCCTCTTTCACAGTTTTTCAGTTCTCTGGCTAGTTCTCTTTTTGTTCTTTCATTTCTACTCTGTGATCTGCTGGGATGGCAAAATCCATAAGATGAGTTTTTTCTTCTTGCTAATTAATACTAAGTCTGGTCTCCTAGCTAGGATTAGGTAATCCATCAGTCTCTGCCAGAGAATTTTATGAGTCTAGTTCCGGTTTGTGCACATAGCATTTAGTATCATAGAATTTTTTTTTTTTTTTTTTTTTTTGCACACTTCTCAGTGGATCACCTTTCCTCCCAGTCATGCCTAGTCTTGTACTCCCTTTTTGCTAATTTGCTGCATTCACTTATTATCACTCTATGCATGTTTTTTACACTGATTTTAACTGGTAGTCAAGTCAGCAAGTGTTCTCAGCTCTCTAAGAATCTAAGTATTCTAACTAATCTCTACTGCACTGTCTAGATGAGACCAGCTCAAATCTGGATGAGCCTGTTTGCTATTCATATAGTGCTAATACTCTTGGAAATGTATGAATCCAACTATTCTCTCTCCAGGTATGTATAGATATGTTAAATAGTAGGGCAGACTGGGTTCTTTAACCATTGTTAAACAACCAGTCTTGGAGAAGAAAAACCCTAAATTCAAACCTGTTAAACTTAAGAGATTCACTTTGTGTCACATCCTACTCGTGTCAAAGGGTTTGGGGTATGTGTGTGTATATATATATATATATATATATATATAATATATATATATATATATATATAACTTGCGCACAGATAGTTTTTGGTATCGAAAAAGTGTCTCGTTTTTATTTATCTATTTTTCATTTGACAATTTTCTACTTAAAAAAAAATATATAAAAAAATAAAAATTTGACAAAAAATAATAAACCTTTTGAAATAAATTCTCTACTTGCATGTTTTGATTAGAAAAATTACTATTTTTCTCTACCTGTACATATTGTAAATCACCTGAGCATTGTTTGTGAAAAATCAATATTTATATTTATATTCTCTGGCTCGTGTCACTGTTGAAGTATTGTGAGAGGTAATACTTCAATTGATAGTGAGCCCAACTAGTAAGTTTATTGGCTCGGCCTATCAGCCATTTAAGCTTGAGTCTATCACCTGCTGTTGCGCAGAGACCTATTTCAATAATTTCTTTTTTCTTTTTTTCCTATCACACTTATCAAATCTTTTTCTTTTCTAGTCACACTTCAGCTGTGTCAATAATGGTGTGCTTACTTACCTGCTGTTCTCACCTGATTCTCTTCATAAATATATTCAATGTAGGCAAGATGGTTGCTGAGTTAATATCAACTAATATTTGGATGATTGATAGATGAGGTGGATGGTCTGTCTTTGCTTTTTAACTTCCCAAGTTGACATATCTTGCACTAAAAAGCTCAAAACCAATGGCTAAGTTTAGTAGGAATACGGACATTGTTTGTGCAATCCTGTCCACTCTCTTTCGGCCACTCAAACGTTGTGGGTTTTGCTCTTTGATAAGTTGTCAAGTAGTTGTGAGATCTGACCAGGTGAAGGTGAGTCTTACATGTACATATTTATCCAACCCCTCTGCCATAGCAGAGAGCCCTGTCGGCTGAGGCTTTAGAATACACCAACTGCACCTTGCAGAGGGGTAAGACACTCCCCCCCATGGGACCACCTGTTAGCTGTGGGTAGTGACCGATGATGCTTAAGGGGGAACCCAAGTGGCTGAGCAGTCCATGACATGCAACATCCCCCCCCAAAAAAAGAAGAATTTGGTGCCTATTTGTTTTTACTAATGTTTGGTGCATGCAACCTTGCATTTAACCAATTCAGTTTATCCCCCCCCCCAGCCACAGCTGTGGACATCATTCAAGTCTTCTGCACAGTTATCTGACCCATCTTTGATGTCATCAATATTATAAACACTACTTACGAATTACAGATATGTTTTTTTAGAAAATAAAATAGCCGCAGTGGCTATTGTCGATATCAGCTGATCTGCGAGGGAGTCTATCCCTTTTCACTAGCGCTAACCAGGAAGATTGTTTTGCATTTAAGTTGGAATGCCACACCTACCATCAGTTTTCTCACCTTACCGCAGAAGATCCAAGCTGTGCTAATCATGTACTGAGATGGCGAGGACTGATATCGAAACTGGGACCTTGTGTTTACATATTTATATCATTTATTTTTATGATTATTTATTTATTTTTTTATTGATTTCATAATTAAAAAAAAAATCCTTGTTATGGCAGAAAAATTCTTATTTGCTTCAATAAAATCTTATGTTATTATATCCTGTCATTTTCAGGTCATGTAGTTATGTAATTATATGTTGGCATCCTTCTGTCTACTAAAGATGATGGCGTAGTGTTCACTTTAAAAAAATTTTTTATCAGCAACTGCACAAGTAGCTGAACAGACCAATTTTTGAATGGCAATCTCTGGTGCAGTGATTGCAAACAAATGGTGATGCTTGCTGGAGATGCTGTTATCTCTTCTTCCTTATGACTCTCTTTTCTGTGGCGGCTTCTTTCCTCTCTTTTTCACTCCAGGAGGTGCCAGGTCGTACGGTCTTCTGCATAAGCCGTGTCGATGTCGATGTGGCATGCCTTCTTGTCCCACTTGCAGACATCTTTAAAGTGCAGGCGTGGTCTCCCTACCGGTTGGGTGCCCCTACTAATTCACCATATGTAATTATATATATTAGGCAATACTTTTTTTTTTATCATGATGCTTCTTGTGACGCATTTTGGATTGATAGGCATGCAAAAACAATGTTGTTATTGTTAAATACGCTTTCAACTAAGGAGACAGTTAACAACCAACGCTAACAAATGTATTCAAGATGTTTATTTCAATACTGCTGCTTGCTCTACTTGTCAACGTCAAAGTCGTTGTTCTCTTAAAGAAATATAACCCAAGTTAATTTTCTTTGTGTCCATGGCATCAACAGTTATTTGAATAAGATATTCACAAGTTCTTTGACACTTTGTTTGATCAATAGTCAAACTATTCAAAATAATTTCTTAGATTGGGTCATTGCTATATTCAAATAGACCGAGAACACGTGAAGAAGGCCAGAGGATGCAGTGGACAAAACAATAAAGATGAAGACAACAGTCCAAAAAATCAAAATCAAAATATCTATTATTATGAACTGCTGTTACAATTTGAACCAATAAGTTCATTGATTTGTAGATTCTGTTTAATATTTTCATAAAAACCTTTTCATTATTTTATAGGCAAATTTGGTCTTACAAAGAGAATTAAAAAAAAAACCTTGGTTATTTCCTATAAGTCTACAATGATCAAAGGGGAACCACTCTTGACTGATAAATTATTTATTTTTCCCATTAACCTAAACCTAACCCTAAACCCATCTTCTTTTTTTCCTAGTAGATCAATAAATAAATAATTTATCAGTCAAGAGTGGTTCCCCTTTGATCATGTTAGACTTATAGGAAATAACCAAAATTTTTAGTGCTTAAGTGATTTTGATCTTCATAGAATTTGATAATTAGAAAAAAAACCCTTAAATCCTAAAAAGTAAGTGTCCTGTTATGACATTAAACTGCATCTAGTGGTGAGGTTCTAATTCTGGAGCTCTGGGGAGTGTGGAGTTCCCCTTCATTGCCATTACTCCCAGATCCCCCTAACCCAAGGTAGTAGTACTGTTAGAGTCTCATCTAAGTGTTGAATAGATCAAAATGAGTTTTAAATATGTTTTGAAAAAATTATTAACCCAACAAGAATGAATAAACAAAAACATCTTTTGGCATAAATAACCAAGAGTTGACATGCCATTAAATCCAACCAACCTTTAAAGTAGAGGCTTAAGTTGTTTTGATAACCAGAGAGAATTGAGTTATTCTGGATCCTTCGTTTCTTTTAAATCAATAAACTTGCCTAAAAATCCTCTTTGGAGACTTGAGAAATAAACCTTAAATTTTCTTTTTATTGTTTATTTTAATGTTTCTTTTATTCTTAAAGATTATAATCTCCAAAGCTGATATGATTGCTTTCATATTAAATTTGTTTAATCATGTTTTTAAAGATTGATTTTTATCCTCTATTGGTTTTTTCTTTCACTTGATTTTTCTTTTAATGTAACCTTTTCTCTTGGAATCGGTAAAAATCCTTCTTTTTAATGATCTCTATTTCCTTGAGTTATTGTGACCTTTCTGTTCTATTTGGATGATTTATTTTGATAATTAAACCAGATTTTTTGCTTTCTTTATTAGTAATTATTTGTTGATACAATATCAAATAGGAAACCAAATGACAGTCAAATTATTCAGATAATTTCATTTTCCAAATTTGAATATTCACTTTTAATATCAGTTGCTGGTAGGATTTGAAGACTGTCAAGTTCACAACAATAAATGGACTGCACTGTTGCTGGGCCAATAGAATACACGACTGCACCTCTGCAGAGTTATATAAACTCCATTGTGGCCATGTGTTGACCAGTGGCTGAATCCATGACATGCAACACTCTACTTTTTGCCCTTACTTAGGTTAGACAGGCTGTCACACAAGCACTCTCCAATCAATCGGCTGTCACGCCAATCCCTAGCACCTATATGATTGTCTAGACCCTATTACCCTCTATGGTAAACCCCAAACCTTTTTATTCATATATATGCTAGAAGGCAGTGGCTGAGGGTCCTAGTGTCCGGTTGACGTTAAACTGCATCTAGTGATGAGTTCCAATTCTGGAGTCTTGGGGAGTGTGGAGTACCCTTTATCGCTATTACTCCCAGGTCTACCTTAACCATAGTGATAGTACTTGTTAGGGTCCCATCTATGGGTTAAATAGATAAAAAAAAAAGTTTTATAAATTTTAATTAGCAAACAAAACAAAAAAAATAGCAAATAAAACAAAAACATCTTCAGCATAAAATAACGTTGACATGCCGTAAAATCCAACCAACCAACCTATTCAGTTCACAACGATAAATGGAATTTGTTTAAATTTACAAGACCCTTTGCTAGTTGTTTTTTTTTTTTTTTTTTTTTTTAAGTTCCTTGAAAAGAAGAGAGACTTGTTTTGATTCCTTTGTACTTTTTAAAAATATTCTTCTCTAATAAGGATTATTGATTTTTTGTTGCCTTTCCTGTTATTACAACATGTTCTTATACATTTCCATATGGCGGCTTTAGAGATTTGCTATCATATTTATGATAAAAAAAAAAAGTCAGCTCCCCCTCCCCCTCTTTAAGTGGAAATTGAGATTCACAATTGGTTCAAGAGATCAAAGTATGTTGCATCATTTTTAGTACTGATTTCAACTTTTCAATTAGTCTAGATTGAATGAGACTTTGTACTTTATTTAGCGGTCTCCCCATCCCTTCTTCAATTTAGTTTCATTAATGAAATATATAAAAGTTATGAATTAATTTAGCGTTAGCTGATGCTTTCTGTTTATAAGCAAAACATTTGGTTACTTTGATTCTCTTGAACCCAATGTGAATCTCCAATTCCACTTAAGAGGGGAGGAGGGAGCTGACTTTTTTTTTAAATTCTTTCAAAACTGATAGCAATTCTAATAAGCCGCCATATGGAATGTATAAGAACATGTTGTAATAAACAGGAAAGCCAGACCAAAAAAATCAATAATCCTTAATTAGGAAGAATATTTAAAATAGCTACAAGGAATCAACAAGTTTCTCTCTTCTTATTCAAGGGAACTAAAAAAAAAAAAAAAAAAAAAAAAAACCAACTAGCAAAGGTCTATTGAAATTTAAACAAATTCCATTTTATCGTTGTGAACTAATAGGTTGGTTGGTTGGATTTTACGGCATAGTCAACGTTATTTATGCTGAGATGTTTGTTTTATTGCTATTTTTTTTGTCTTGTTTGCTATAAAATTTATAAAACTTTTTTTTTTTTTATCTATTTACCCATAGATGGGACCCTAACAAGTACTATCACTATGTTAAGGTAGACCTGGAGTAATAGCGATAAAGGGGTACTTCCACACTCCCAGGTCCAGAATTGGAACCTCATGCACTAGATGCAGTTAACGTCATACCCAGGACACTAAGACCCGCAGCCACCTCCTTCTAGCATATATATGATAAAAAGTTTGGGGTACCATGTTAAGGGTGAATAGGTCGAGACAGTAGTCATGAGTATGGTGCTAGGGAATTGGCGTGACAAGACCGATATTGGAAGAGTGGCTTGTGTGGACAGCCTGTCTAACCTAATAAGGCCAAAGTAGAGTGTTGCATTCATGGATTCAGCCACTGGTCAAACCATTGGCCACAATGACGAGGGTTTATATAACTCTGCAGAGGTGCAGTCGTTTGTATTCTATTGCCCAGCAACAGTGCAGTCAATTTTATTGTTGTGAATGAAACAGGTTCAAATTCCTACCAGCAATGATTATAAAAGTGAATATTCAAATTTGGGAAAATAAAAATTATGAATAATTTGACTGTCATTGGTTTCTATTGTATTGTATCAACAATAATACTAATAAAGAAAGCACAAAAAAATATCTGGTTAATTATCAAAATTAAATCATCCAAATAGAACAGAAAAAGGTCACCAATACCTCAAGGAAATAGAGATCATTAAAAAGAAGGAACTCTCGATTCCAAGGGAGAAAGGTTTACATTAAAAGAAAAACAAGTGAAAAGAAAAACCAATAGAGGCATAAAAATCAATCTTTAAAAACATGATTAAAACAAATTTAATATGAAAGCAATCATATCAGCTTGAGAATTATAATCTTAAGAATAAAAGGAAACATTAAAATAAACAATAAAAAGAAAATTTAAGGTTTCATTTCTCAAGTCTCCAAGAGGATTTTAGGGCCAAGCTTTACTTGATTTAAAAGAAACGAAGGAATCCAGAATAACTCAATTCTCTCTGGTTATCAAAACAACTTAGCGTCTACTTAAAGTGTTGGTTGGTTTTAATGGCATGTCAACTCTTGGGTTATTTTATGCAAAGATGTTTGTTTTATTCATTCTTGTTGGCTTATAATTTTTTTTTCAAACACTATTTTTAAAACTCATTTTGATCTTATTCAAACACTTAGATTGAGTCTCTAACAGTACTACTACCTTGGGTTAGGGGGATCTGGGAGAATGCAATGAAGTGGGAACCCACACTCCCAGAGCTCCAGAAATTAGTAACCTCACCACTAGTGCGTTTAATATGTCATAACACAGGACACTTACTTTTTAGGATTTTAAGGGTTCTTTTTCTAATTATCAAATTCTATGAAGATCAAAATCACTTAAGCACTAAAATTTTGGTTATTTCCTAATAAGTGCTAACAGATCAAAGGGGGAACCACTCTTGACTGATAAATTATTTATTTATGATCTACTAGGAAAAGAAGATGGGTTAGGGTTAGGTTTATTTAATGGAAAATAAAATAATTTATCTCAGTCAAGAGTGGTTCCCCTTTGACATTGTAGACTTATAGAAAATAACCAGGTTTTTTTTTAATTCTCTTGTAAGGACAAATTTGGCCTATAAAATAATGAAAAGGTTTTTATGAAAATATTTAACAGAAATCTACAAATCAATGAATTATTGGGTTACAATTGTAACAGCAGGTTCATAATTAATAGATATTTTGATTTTGATTTTTGACTGTTTGTCTTCATCTTTATTGTTTTGTCACTGCATCCTCTGGCCTTTGTCTTCACGTGTTCTCTCAATAACCCAATCTAAGAAATTAATTTGAATAGTTTGACTATTGATCAAACAAAGTGTCAAAGAACTTGTGAATATCTTATTCAAATAACTGTTGATGCCATGGACACAAAGAAAATTAACTTGGGTTATATTTCTTAGAGAACAACGACTTGACGTTGACAAGTAAGAGACAAGCAGCAGGTATGAAATAAACATCTGAATTACATTTGGTTAGCCGTTTGGTTGTTAACTGTCTCCTTAGTTGAAAGCGTATTTAACAATAACAACATTGTTTTTTGCATGCCTTCAATCCAAAATGGTCACAAGAAGCATCATTGCATAAAAAAAAAAAAAAGTATTGCCTAATATATTATTTACATTGGTTGAATTAGTAGGGGCACCCAACCGGTAGCGGAGAACCACGCCTGCACTTTAAAAGATGTCTGCAAGTGGGACAAGAAAGGCATGCCACATCGACATTCGACACGGCTTATGCAGAAAGACCGTACGACCTGGCACCTCCTGGAGTGAAAAAGGGAGGAAGAAGCCGCCACAGAAAGAGAGTATAAGGAAGAAGAGATAACAGCATCTCCAGCAAGGCATCAATTGTTTGCAATCACTGCACGAGATTGCCATTCAAAAAAATTGGTCTGTTCAGCTACTTGTGCAGTTGCTGATAAAAAATTTTTTTTAAGTGAACACTACGCCATCATCTTTAGTAGACAGAATGATGCCAACATATAATTACATAACTAATGACCTGAAAATGACAGGATATAATAACATAAGATTTTATTGAAGCAAATCAGAATTTTTTCTGCCATAACAAGGATTTTTTTTTAATTTATGAAAATCAATAAAAAAATAAATAAATAATCATAAAAATAAATGATATAAATATGTAAACACAAGGTCCCAGTTTCGATATCAGTCCTCGCCATCTCAGTACAATGATTAGCAACAGCTTGGAACTCTGCGGTAAGGTGAGAAACTGATGGTAGGTTTGTGGGCATTCCAACTTCAAATGCAAAACAATCTTCCCCCTGTTTAGCCTAGTGGAAAAGGGGATAGACTCCCTTCGCAGGATCAGCTGATATCGACAATAGGCCACTTGCGGCTATTTTATGTCGAAAAACATATTGTAAATTCGTAAGCTAGTGTTTATAAATATGATTGACATCAAAATGGGTCAGAAACTGTTGCAGAAGACTTGAATGATTCCACAGCTGTGGTGGGGGGGGGGATAAACTGAATGCGTTAAATTCAAGGTTTCGATGCACCAAAACATTTATGTAAAAACAAATAGCAACCAATTCTTCTTTTTTTGGGGGGGATGTTGCATTGTCATGGACTGCTTCGCCACTTGGGTTCCCACCCTTAAGCATCATCGGTCACTACCGCCACAGCTAACAGTGGTCCCATGGGGGGAGGTGTCTTACCCTCTGCAAGGTGCAGTTGGTGTTGCTAAAGCCAGCCGACAGGGCTCTCTGCTTATTGGCAGAGGTTGGATAAATATGTAACATGTAAGACTCACCTTCACCTGGTCAGATCTCCACAACTACTGACAACTTATTCAAGAGCAAAACCACAACGTTTGAGTGGCGAAAGAGAGTGGACAGGATTGCACAAACAATGTCCGTATTCCTACTAAACTTAGCCATTTGGTTTTGAGCTTTTAGTGCAAAGATATGTCAACTTGAAGTTAAAATCAAAGACAGACCATCCACTCAATCTATCAAATCATCCAAAATATTAGTTTGATATTAACTCAGCAACCATCTTGCAATACATGACAATATATTTATGAAGAGAATCAGGTGAGACAGCAGGTAAGTAGCCACACCATTATTGACACAGCTGAAGTAGTGACTAGAAAAGAAAAGATTTATGAAGTGTGATAGGAAAAAAAAGAAAAAAGAAATTATTGAAAATAGTTCTCTGCGCAACAGCAGGTGATAGACTAAGCTTAAAATGGCTGATAGCCGAGCCATAAACTTACTAGTTGGGCTCACTATCAATGAAGTATTAACCTCTCACAATACTTCAACAGTGACACGAGCCAGGAGAATATCAATATAAATATTGATTTTTCACAAAACAATGCTCAAGGTGATTATTACAATATGCACAAGGTAGAGAAAAATAGTAATTTTTCTAATACAAAACATGCAAGTAGGATTCTATTTCAAAAGGTTTATTATTTTTTGTCCAAATTTTTATTTTTTATCATATTTTGTTTTCTTAAGTAGAAAATTGTCAAATTTGAAAAATAGATAAATAAAAACGAGACACTTTTTCGATACCAAAAACTATCTGTGCGCAAGTATATATATAGATATATAATATACTTATATATATATAATATATATAATATATACAACACATACCCCAAAACCCTTGAACACGATGTAGGATGTGACACAAACTGAATCTCTAAGTGAAGTTTAACCAGGTTTGAATTTTAGGGTTTTTCTTTCTCCAAGACTGGTTGCCTAACAATTGTTTAAAGAACCCAGCCTGCCCTACTATTTACATATCTATACATACCTGGAGAGAGAATAGTTGGATTCATACATTCTCAAGAGTATTAGCACTATATGAATAGCAAACAGGCTCATCCAGATTTGAGCCGGTCTCATCTAGACAGTGCAGTAGAGATTAGTTAGAATACTTAGAGTCCTAGAGATCTGAGAACACTTGCTGACTTGACTACCAGTTAAAATCAGTGTAAAAAACATGCATAGAATGATAATCAGTGAATGCAGCAAACTGCAAAAAGGGAGTACAAGACTAGGCATGACTGGAGGAAATGGTGATCCACTGGGAAGTGTGCAAAAAAAAAAAAAAAAAATTTCTATGCTACTAAATGGATATGCACAACTGGAACCGGTCCTAGACTCATAAAATTCTTTCTGGGAGATACAGATGGGATCACCTAATCCTAGCTAGGGAGACCAGACTTAGTGTTAATTAGCAAGAAGAAGAAAACTTATCTTATGGATTTTGCCATCCCAGCAGATCACAGAGTAGAAATGAAACAACACAAAAAGACATAAATACTAGGACCCTGCCAGAGACTTGAAAAACTGTGAAAGAGTGAAGGTAAACGGTACCAATTCTAATTGAGTGCCCTTGAACAGTTCCAAAGGTTTGGAAAGCACCTAGATGTGAATTGGAAATCAGAGAAGAATCGAGGATCATCCAACAACAGGATTGAAAAACAAAATCCAGGAGAACAGAGGAGAACTTGCTGTCACTCAACCTCCAGTGAATCACCAGCTGCATGTGGTTGTGAAAAACTCTTATTGAGTGAAATGATAAAAAGCTGACAATATGATCATCTAAAAATAACAAAGATGCTATTAAATCATATAGTTTCTATAAATAGAAAACCTTGAAATGTGACCTTCTGCACAAAAGGCAAATGACTATATCAGCCATTTGAAAAAGGTTGATTGGCAAAGTGCGGCATTAAACATAAAACAAAATGAAATTACTCATCAAACAAAAATGGTTCCTATCATAAAGAGTTTTACGAAACAGAGCAAGATCCAAAATGCAATGACATTTTTATGCTGTGAGATCTCTGGAGGATTACAGATAAGTCTAAGGTCAACCAAAAGATCTATCCTGCTTGGTAAGCATATAAGATTCACAGCACAAATTTATTTTAAAATTAATCTTTTTAAAATAACATTTGTGTTGTGAATTATCCTTCCCAAGCCGAATAAATAAAAATACATTTTTTTCTAAGTAATGCCAAAAAGTCAGAAAGTCAAAATGAATTTATAGAAATTTACTCTGTATAGAGCTCTTTTGATACAATAAGAAAAAAAAAAAATTGTTACTACTTACTTTTGTCCCATAACAGATCTTCTATTTGCATATAAATTTCATACACAAAATCTAAAATGTGTAAAAGGTTGTAATGTTAGCAATGGTAACAGATAAATTACTGAGTTCAATCCTCACTAGGAGCCCTATACTTGTGGCCTTTTGGAGGCACGTAATGGTTATGTTCATAGAAAGACATGTAAGATGAGCTCAATCATGGCCAAGGCTGTTGTATTTCATATGGTACTAATACTCTTGGAAAGGTATGAATGCAACTATTTTCCATCTAGCTATGGGGTAAAGAGCAGGCAGACAGGTTCTCTAACCATGGTTAGGCAACTAGTTCTAGAAGGAAAATTCTGAATTCAAACCTGTAACTCTACTTTAGAATTGACCTTGTGTCACACCCTGCTCCTGCAGAGGGTTTGGTAAATATATATATACTTGTGGCCTTGTATCAAATTCAAGTATTACTTTGTTATTTACGTATGTAATGGTTAATGAGCTTAGACTAGAAAATCATTGAGTGAGAGAGATTCTTACTGGGGTGCTGCATAATTCTTAGCCTTTGCTACCAAACTATGATAAGCTTAGTAAATGGATTACTATGGGATAGAAGTTGTCAGGTGGCCTAAAGCTCTTTATGAATCCAATCATCGAGGGAGTCTATCCCCTTTTCACTAGCGCTAGCCCAAGGAGATGTTTTTAATCTGAGGTGCGAGCGCCACACCTACCATCAGCTCTTTGCTTTACCGCACAGTCCTGTGCTACTTTTATACATTGAGTTTGGCAAGGGCTGGTATCGAACTTAGGAACCTCATGGTTTTCTTAGCCAAACACTCTACCGACTGAGCTAAACCCAGTCCTCTAAGTGTCCTTTTTCTAAGATTATAAAAGTTTACAAAATAAAAAGTGTGCATTTTGTAACATTAGATTTTTTTTTTCAATGTTATTAAAAATTTTGCCCTTTAATTTTGTTTGTCTACAATAAAAATCAAGCACAGTTACATTACATGTCATTTTTTACAAATAAAATTCACAAAAGTTGGAAATTCTATATATACTATATTTACAGCATAATAGGTGCACATTTAAATAAAATTTAAAAAGCTTTTATAAATATTACAATGCATCCAACATGCTGCTATTATGGATAATTATAAAAACTTCAAACAGAGATAGAATCTTTTTGATGTTGGTTGCTTGGTTTACAGCATGTCAACCCTTGTTAGGTTATTTGATGCAAAGTCTTTTCCAGCAATATTGTGGTGTGGAGAGGGATGATTGATTGAGATATATATATATATATATATATATATATATATATATATATATATATAGATCAGTGATGCTGATAGCTTTTAATTTAGTTGCATCCTGGGATGCACAAATTTGATTTGAATGAGTCCCAGGAAATTGATGGGTCCAACAAAAAGTTTCTTAATAAATTGCAGAGTTTTTATCAATGAACAACTAAACCCCCCCCCTTACATTGTTCCCCATACAGTGTAATTCGTTTCCAAGAAAATATGTAAAATGTATTTTTACAGTAAGCTGGAAATTGTTGGTGAAGAAAAAAATTAAACACCGGACGCATTTTTATGCGTCAGTGATGCAACGCATCCCTGATCAGCATATATATATATATATATAATAGAATAATATCATATATAATATATATATATATATATATATATATTCTGTACAATTAAACACCTTTATATAATTTAAAATAATAGACTAACAACAAAAGAATATTAGCCAATAAATCATGGCTCTTTTTGCAGAACAGCTGCCGGACAGATGGATTGAGTAATTACAAAGAATATTTAACTGAAAAAAGATAATCCTAGACTTGGCACGTAGGGTTCATACAATCTATTCATAAAGACAAAATAGCTTACATAACAGAAATCTAAATCATAAACAACAGTTTAACAAAATAAAGGGAGCAGGCACATAAATTCACATCGACTCAGAAACTCACCTATGCTACAGGTGTTCTAAAATCTCTAATTACATGTTCACTTAAGGAATTAGCTTGCAATAAAATGTAAAATACATTCAAGTTTCATAACCTAGATCTATTATAATTTCTAAAATTAATTCTGGGTTGAATCATATAACTGTTTGAAACTAAAACAAAAAATAGTTATTATAATATTTTCACTGAAAGTGATAATACTTAGTTTTCATTTCACCAATCCCCATTTAGTTAATTGTTTACAACAAAGAAATATGGATTTTTTTTTATTTAGCTGTTATAAGGAATAAAATGTTTTTGTTTTTTTTGGTTTGTCTTTTTTTGTTTTTAGCAAGGAACAGCCTGTTGCATAAATCAGTTAATTTACTATTCACAGTTACTTCCCCTTCCCCCCCCCAATTCCAAATCAGTCAATTATTATTTTACAAATAAACTTCTCATAAAAAAGTAGGTTTAAAAAAAATAAAATTAAATTACTAAAGATAGATAATTGTTCCCCACCATTAAACCTATTTAAAGGCTTACATTGAAATTAATTGTTAACTTAGGAGGCCACACTCAATAACATTCATAGTGATGAATTTACAATAATTCTGAAATTTAACTTTTAGTCTAAATTTAATAATACCTACTTAAAATTTTTTTTAGACTGCTTTGCAAGGAAACATTGGGATATCAGGCACTTGAAGTGATGATTGATTGATTTTAATGGTTATTTATGCCAAGGTTTAGGGAATCACATTTATTGTACATTCGATATTTACATTTTTTGTATAGTAAGAGTTTTTTTTGCATATATGCATCAGTATCCATATATAATACTATAATTTATACACCACTGTATGGTCTTCAAGTATTCCTATTGAATGATAATAAGTATATGGTTCAAGTAATTAATTCTATTTAATAAGTCATTTGTTTGCATACAGATATATGTTCAACAACCTACTAATAATACTTTTTAGTAAACAATTTATAGCTCAAGTAAACTATTGTTGCATTACAAATTAGTTACATGGCATCAAGTAATTCCTATCTAATACCAAATATTTCAAAATCTATTTAATCAATGGAAAACTTAACAGAGGGAGTAATGGCAATGAACAGTACTCCACTCTCCACAGAGCTCTAGTACTGACCTCACCATCAGATGAAATTTAGTTATAATTCCTCAAAACACCCCTTTTCTTGTATAGTGGTGGGAGGGACTTATTTCCCGTATGCAGGAGATACAGTGTATTTCAAGCCCTGTTGGTTGGGACTAGTCAGCTAGTGTTAAAAGAGACGTAATTTCTCTATAGGTTTATGGACACACATAAAACTAACAACTAATCATTCAAAATATATGGCCTATAAAATCTAATTAAAAATAACAAATTTTGTGCTGCGTCAAAAGACGTTACCACCCGGGCCTGTTAAGATCAAGCAATTAAAGGGGTCTGTGGATTTGTTTTGTTTTATGCATTCAACCTCAAGTGGGGTCATTTATGCTGATAAAGTTTGAAAAATCTTTAATGTATACAATTTTTTTTTATAAATACATTTTCTATTTACCCATAGATGGACCATAACAGGTACTAACCACTCCGGGTCAGAGGGACCAGAGCAATGGTGATGAAGGGTGCTCCACATTCCCCAACTCCAAACTGGAACCTCACATAGATGAGTTTAACGTCATTCCAGGAAACATGTAGACCCTCACACTGCCTTCTAGCACCCATATGATAAAAAGGTTAGGGCTTGCCATAAGACAATAGGTGGCAATCATATAGGTGCTAGGCTGATGATCAGCATTGATCGGAGGGGTCTCCTCCGACCACCGTCTAGCCTAAATAAGGTCTAGTGGAGTGTTGCAGGTCATGACTGGTCATCCACAGACTCATGCCTTGCATCATGGTCGCCATCCACTGCCAACCAGGTGGCCCCATTGAGGATGTCTTACTCCTCTGCGATTGCGCGTCGGGCATTCTAATCAACAGAGCGGGGGGGGAGGTTCTGTGGAGTCTCAAGTCAGTAAAAACTATACAACTCCAGTGAATTCATACTCTATATGCCTAGTTTAGTCTGTAAATTATACATGCACACTCTTTATAGATAATTACAAAAAGAGTCATGGTTTATATTTAAAATTAATTACATGAGTGTAGGAGCAATAAATAGAGGAGCAAGGTTTTGTTTCTGACTATAGTATGTTACCAATCTTTATTCATTACTTAATCATTCTAGCCAATAAAATAAATAAACTGAAAATTCTCACGAATTCCATGTGTAAAACTTTACACACATCAATATGTACTGTAGAGATTGAAATTCAATAAACAATTGTGAAAATAAAAAATTTTTTTAAATGAATGAAAAATAAAACAAAACTAATTTTGTTTCTTTTTCTCCAAAAAAAACTTTCAGATTATGAACGGATGGGATGGTGTGTGGGGTAATAGCTGGGGGGAATATTTGACAATTATCTCAAGCTTATCTTAACCCCAAGTTACAAATTAGCATCCATGTAAATGTAACCTATTCCTTTTGCATGTGTTTCGTAAACTTTTCTTTTTTTTTTTTTTTTGTTTCTCTCATAATATCAATTCACAATTTTCACTGGAATACTGCCAATTCTGAAACCAAATTTTCATGCAACTTTTTTTTTTTTTCAAGTTACACATAGAAATATTTTGATCATTGAATATCGATCACATATGCCAGAATAAAATTAAGATAACATTGTTATCTCTGCAGAATACAATTAAATGATTTCCATTGTTAACAACCAATTCAAATATTAAAAGCTTTTGTTTTTTAATTTTCCATGCTACTGCATTATATAATACAAATTTGTATTTAGTTAAAAGCACTGACAACAGGTGGCCATCACTTTTATTAGAAGTTTCTACTCCAATGTTAACAATGGCCTTTTGTTAGTATCAGCTGGAAGTGGGAGTCATCCCTTTTTGCTACACTAGATGAGAGATGTTTTTGCTGAGGTGAGCACCACACTACTGTTAGTTCCCCAAAGATCAGATTACTCAAGCTCACTTTACTGTGTGAGTTCTATTTCTAAAATACTTTAATTGAGGATAATTTCCCAAAAGCACAGTGATATCCCAAACTTGACTGAATTTGTCGATCCTATAAATGCAATTGAATAATAAAAACTAAAATTTAAGCTAACTTTAGAAATAACAACTGAAATATGCCTATAATATGTCACATTCATCTTTTTTTCTCCTTTTCAATCAATATTTTTCAAACCGTAAAAAAAAAAGAAATGATAAAACCTATTATATAGAATAAAAAAAATTTTTTTTTTTTAATCAATTTGGCTCAATTAATTTCAAGTAGAAAATACAATATTTCTCAGATTTAACATCTTTATGAATAATCATGGAATCAATATGTTCAAACTATTATTACAACTTGTTACAAAATTTCTGAAAACCAATAAAAAGTTTCAAAATAAAAGTTTTAAATGGCATTTTTGTTTCACTCTTCCAAATTCAGTCAAAAGAAACAAAGTAAGCAGAAAATATGTTTTAAAGAACACTATTTAATATATATCTTTTTCCCCAGTATCAGCTAGTACATTTCTTTATTTACAAACTGGTTTTGTTTTACCATCAGTTATAGAAAATAAAAATTATATATATTATATATAATAAAATATTATCTCGTGCTTGCTGAGCTTGATATCCATATTATTCTCTCGCCCTAATTGTCATTACATTGCAATCTCTGTGCAAGCATCCAGAATCTGCACAAATGATCATGTAGTTCATTTACTGCGGTGGCCTCCACAACTAGGTGTCATGTCTTGATTCAACAGGAGAAGTCACAAGTTTGTTCTGCTTGTCCAGCATGACCAGCATGTTCATTTGTCCAATCAGTATGTTTGTGTGATGGAGGCAGTGGACACGGTTGTTTAAGACAGTGGTGCAGCAATTTGTGTAATCCATCTTATGAGTCCAGTGGTGTAATATATTATATATATATATATATATACACACACACACACTACAAAAAATTGTTTATATCAATGAATTTATCATGAATCACTTATTTACAATATTCAATCTTGGACAAATTTTGTTCCTTTTTAATGGGGTAACTAATTTGCAATTCAATTTAAAAAATCAATTGCACAACTGTTTTGTATTTACTTCCAGCTTATCTTTATAAATTATTTTCTTGACAGTTTTTACAATCAACTAGCATTAGATCTGTCAAAAATACTTTTATTTTTATATGTATTTATATAATTATGTCTGCTGGTACTCTATAAGAATTTTGTATATAGATTGACTAATTAAAGATTCATTATAACTTCATCGGAAATTATAAATAGCCAAAATTTTAGAAAGTTTAACCATAAAAGATATTTGTAAAGTCTTATCTTCTGAAAAATTTTTTTTAATAAAAACTTTTTGTCTATTCCACTCTAATGCCAAAAGAGAAGAAATTGCCAGACGAGAAGAAATTAAAAATGTTTTTTTGATTTTACAGGACTGTTGTCTTCCTATCTTTGTTGTGTTGTAAAAAATTATATTTTGGCTGCGTATTCTCTGTCCTTCTTCAGGGTGTCCCTGTTTATCCCAATATAGCAATGACCAACCTGGGAAATCATTTTATAAATTAATTTGATTGTTGATCAAACAAAGAAAAAAACTTTCAAAGAAAAACAAATAACTCAGATTTGTTTTCTCAATTCCTGAAAGTTTTATTTTTCAAATATTATTAAATTATTTTGATTGGATAGGAAAGAAAATATAAGGACCAATCGATAAAATTTTCCCTCTTGATTCTTTTTTTTTTTTTTTTTAATCTTAAAGAGAATTTAATTGAAAATAAATAAAATAAATATTAAAAAATTAATGACTCATTTTAATAATTATGTCAATCAGTTTTTAACACATTAAGGAAATTAAAATCTATTCTATTTTACAGGTCCACGTAGCTTTGTGGTTATGCTACTTACTTTGCATGTAATTGGCAGTTCCTAAATTACGCTAGTTGATTTATACTATTCAGTTTGTTTAAGCATGAATGCTTCTGAATATAAATTTAGCTACAATAGTTTATATATATATATATTATATAATATATAATATTATATATATATATAGCTTAGTTTATCCATATAAATCAAATTTTCTGCCCTGAAATAATCTATAATCTTGACATCTTTTTTTTTCAAAATTCAGTAAAAAGGGGAACAAAAATGTTAGATTTTTTTTAAATTGTATCTATTTTATAAATATTAACAATTTAAGATTTAATTTTGTTATATTTTAAAATTTATCATTCCTAAAATATAATAAATGGGTTATATCATTTTTATAACAACATTCTTTAGGATTTTTTTTATTGTATATTCTGTAAATCTAATATTTATAGCAGATAATCTAATTTTGGTATAATTTGGTTTTATGAAATATTATTCATTTAAAAATATGAAATAAGTACTTATCTTAATTTGTTTTTTTAAGAATTTCTTTTATTTAATTGAGTATGGTGGTTTATTTCGAGATAAATGCAAAACATTTTAACATCATAACAAAGTGAGATACCTTTAATTTTAAAAAATATATTAGAATATATTCAAGAGTTAGGTATGTGAGCATTATAGTCATGCACAGTTTAATTTTATCTCTCTAGTCTTTTTGTTTCAATTGTTTAAATTTTATGTTATGCATCATTTTTAATGTTGCAAACTGACAAATAATTTAAATTAACATCCATTACATAGTTTCAAAAAGCTCTTAAGCTTTTGACCGAGTTTGTGTCAAGATTTGAGAAAAGCAACTGTATCTTTTAAACATGTATTAGGTATTTTTTTTTTTAATTCACATAAGATTGAAGAATTTGTGAAATATATCTTCAAATTGATGATTAAAAAGAGATTGACCAAATGGCAACCTAACCTACCAAAAAAAAAAAAAAAAAAAATTACAGCAGGTTTAGACGGGGTGGGTGATGTAGGATATGCTTAATCCATTAATCCTAAAATAATCTCTTATTGCTTCAAGCGTTAGTAAATGATATAATCTAATCTATATCTTATATTATTTCAAATCATAAATATTGTGCTTTACATTAGACATTCAGTTAAAAACTTTACATGTCAATCTATTTTTAAGGAGGAACTTTTTTAAAAAAATTTTTATTTTAGATGTAATAAGTATTAAAAAAAAATCGTCACAGTGGACCCCCTAATTTTCAGTATTAACCGGACAGTGTGTATAGTCTAATCCTCTTATAATATTTGCGTAGGGATCAAAGAAAATTTCATTTTTTGCATCTGAGTGGTTATACCACACCTTAACCATCAATTCTTCCCACTTTATCGACAGATCCAGTTTATGAGGTGGTATCGAGCGCCAGAACCTTATGGGTTCTTGAGCAGATGCTTCTACTGAAGAAACCCAATAGTGTTCTCCTTTTTATTTAAAAAGTTTCCCAGTGATCAAAACTTGTTGTATATATTTTCGTATTTAGTCAAATTATTCAGTACTAATGAAGTCTAATTATTTTTTTTAACAGTGTAAAAGTTAATTTTTTTACCAGCGGAATTCAATTATAGACATATAATAAAAAACATTTATTTTACGGATTTTTTGCAACAAGCTCACCTTAAAATTGTAGTTTTCTTTTAACCACAACTTAAAACCCAGAGGTCTAAAAATACCCTTTCTATGTTTCCTCCATGAGCTCAATATCTTTGTTTAAAGATATCCCCATGAATCAAGGCTGCGGAGTTAGTCAGAAGCAATAAGGAAGTTACTGGAGTTGGATCACTAAAATTATACTGTCTCATGGGACTCCCAGTTAAATTTACACTTGATATGGCCCTAGGTTTAGTCTGAAGTATACGTGCACACTCTCTTATAAATAGGTTTATAAAAAATCATGGTTTATGTTTTTTATAAGCTACAATGGCCTTAATTTACATAAAGAGGAGTCAGAGTCATTAGGTTAGCCAAAAGAGGAGTTGGAGTCAAGTAGGTTTTGTGTTCTGAATCCACACCCGCATGAATATGGTGCTATATAAAAACCTTTTGGATTCACGTGTGATTTTTTAATGTGTTAGCAAACTAGTATCTTCAACCTTCAAATGTTGCAGATGTCACATTGTCCCTGGATTCTGTACCAATCCATTAACTGACTTATCAATTAATTAACCTTTACTTAACCTATTCTGATAGCATATTGTTTCCAATGTAACATTATTTTATGTAAAAACTATATCCATAAACAAAGTTAGGATGTGTAATATGTCCAAGTCAACAATTATTCATTCAAGATTGCGCTGGATCAGTCTGAAATTAACCAAGATTATCATTATTCTTATGCTCTTCTGTTTTCTCATTTCTCCCTTACTTCATTAGAAGTCTTGGCAAAATTTGCCTAGTGAGTTCGATTTCTCACTGGGGTGCCTCATACATAGCCACAAGCAATTCTTTAAGTAAAAAAAGTAAAATCGAGCAAAAGGTCCTCTGCTGTATCAGCAAGACAGCAAGCGAGTCATCACCTTTTCACTAGCACTAGAATCAGGAATAGTTTTGTTTTTTTGGAATTTGCACGAGTTGGCGAGAGATGATTATCAAACCTGGAAGCCCTTTGGTCCCAAGGCAGAATGAATCAAAACCTGGAACCTTTGTGGTCCAATGCATGATGATATCAAAACCTGGAACTTGTGGTCCCAGCAGATGATAATCAATACTGAACCTTGTGCGTCCCAAGACAAGAATATATAAAACCTTGAACCTTTGTGGTCCCAAGCAGATGATATCCAAACCTGGAAACTTGTGGTCCCAAGGCAGATTGGATATTCAACTGGAACTTGTGGACCAGGCCAGATGATATTCAAACCTGAACCTTGTGTCCCAAGGCAGATGGATAATCAACCTGGAACCTTTGCTGTCCAAGCAGATGATATCAAACTTGAACCTTGTAGGTCCCAAAGGCAGATTACCTCCTCCCTATCGAAGGAAAATTAAATGACTATATAAGACTTTATCATCAATAACTTGATATGGGAACCTCCCTGCCACAATGAAATATGGGTTACAATGTATTAGTTAAAATGCTTTTCACTTGAAAATAAACTTCTGGGTTTCCAAAGGGTTTTAAAATTAGTAAAAGTAAAAGTAGTCAGTAGTGGCCTATGTTGGTCTCAAACCACGACCAGTTTATAGAAGTCTATTCTCCTTTTCACTAGCGGTAGATGAAGGAAAATGGTTTTTTTTTGTAAAATTTTCTTTTTTGAGTGTGAGCGCCAAACCTAGCGTGAGCTCCTACTTGCAAAGATTCACAGAATACCCAAGCTGTAACTACCCTCATGCAATGAGTTGGCAAGGATGGATTGAACATAGAAACCCTTGTGGTTCCTAGAGCGGATTGCTCACGACTGGGAAAAAAATTACTTAAAATTTATCTTTTAAAAAAACAAAAATATTATTTTTAATTTGAAAAAAAAAAGGTTTTCTGTGGGTGGCAGAGTAAGCTCGTAGAATCTCCTCAATTAGATCAAGAACAGAAAGGTAATTCTTTATGTCCTCTTAGAAAACGTTTTATAACATTAATAAAAAATTTTTAAAAAAACCAACAATCTGTTGTCCTGAGTTATTGTTTAACTTTAATTTGTTGTATGCAATCAATAAACCAAAAGGCAGCTGGATTGCGTTTCTTGGAACGAAAAAGAAAAGAAGAGGGCAAAGAAAAAAAAAAAAAAAGCCATTCTGCTGTTGTGCTCGTTGAAGCAAAATTAATATATTACGGTTGCCACCTGTTAGGACTTTTCTAGTCTTCAACCAAACAATAATTCACACTAAAAATCTGGTCAAGAAAGAAATCCATCCAGATTGATGGACACTTGGAAATTATTATTCCTTATCATTAGCCATTTTTAAAAAGTTATTTTAAAAAAGTTTTTTAAAAAAAAGATGAATAAATATTAAATAAAACAGAACATAACTCCAATTTTACAAAAACAAACTTTGGATTATGGGAATAATTATTCATAGAAATACTGAGATGTCAGGTTAAAAATAATTTTTTTAAAATGTTTTAAAGACGAACAAAAAAAAAAAAAAAATGTTCTGATTTATTAATTGCACAAATAAAACAAGTTTGGTTTTGTTTTGTTTTACGGGCATTATCAACCACAGTGGGGTCATTTTGCCGATTAAAGTTTTTGAAATGCATTCATTCTTAAATGGATACTCATAATTTTTTTTATAAATTTTTCTCTGAATGTTTGAGATTTGAGAGCCTTGATTGATTTAGTATTATCTGCGTTATCGGACTATTGCAAGGCCGGGGAGGGCACATCGGTCCAAAACGTTGTACAGTAAACAATGAAAGATGAGGACAAATAGTCCGAATAACACAGAATAATAACTAAACAGTATTTTTCTATTTAACCTTAGGAGATGGGGACGCCAACAGGTAAACTACACTTCTGGGCCAGAAGTGGACCAGGGCAGCAATGGCTTGAATGAGGGGGTTGTTCCACATTCTCCAGGACCTCCACAACCCTTGGAACCTTCACCCCATCAGATTAGAGGTTATGTCCATTTCCCCCAGGACCATTGAAGACTCCCAACCTACCGGCTTTACCAATTTCCATTAGCCCTGCCAAATATTGAATAAAAAAGGAGTTGTGGCTGGCCTTTTGCGCCATTAAATAGAGCCCAATCTCCCAATTAAATTAGGGACGAGCTCAATCATATTAGGTATCTAGGACTGACTGACTGAAACAGAGCGCTCATCGTTGCCTTAAACGTCGTCCTATAAGCTAGCAGCGAATCGGTATGGTCGATTGTTGTGAGAGGGGCCTCTCGGAAGCTCCGTTTATCCTTTAGTGTCTAATGTTACAGTCTAATGGGCTGGTCTTTTAAAAACTAACCTTTCGTAATGTTACACAGTGAGTGTTTGTCAATAATGTGATTAAACAAGATTTATTATAAGCAATTAAAAAAATGATCCATATTAAAATTAATTATTTACCAAATATGATAAACCTGTAACTTTTTTTTTTATGTCTGCTTTAACTTAAAATGTTTTAATTACCCTATTTCGCTTTCTATCGAAATGGTACAGATTTTAAATGGAAATAGCATAATTTTCTTCGGTAACCGTTGGTACCCGAGAAAAAATTATCTTTTTATTATTTAGCAGGCTGAAGTGGAATTCCCACAATGGGAGGAACAATGATATTGTCTGAACGTTTCCTACTCCTCAGGAGTTTCTGTATTCTAAGCACATAGGCGTTGCTGTTGTCAATCGATGAGATTTTTGTTTTTTTTTTTTATCCAAAGAAGCGAATGACCTTTGAATTTATTCCTGCACCACAACATTTTTGTAGTAAATAAGGCTTCGGAAGGATGGTATTAATAGCGTGCGAATTTAGGTCTCGGTATTCTATTTTAATACAACCTAAATGCCGTAAGGTTAACTCTCTCAACAAAAAGAAAGGTAAATTTGATAACAGTAACTAAAAATATTCAAAGTCAAGTTATAAGTGGATAGGGACCTCGCGAGTACCATAAGATAAAATGATGCGACGAAGGCTAGGTCTCAGAAAACGGCGAAAGTAATTTGGGTACAAACATTGTTAAACATCCCATCTATATAAATTCCCCAAGAGCTTCCTATATAGCTAATAAGGGTTATCTTATAACCTATAATCTACATCCGATCGAAAGATTAGTTGTTATTAATTCATGGTATTACAAGTCTCATTCATAATATAACGTCAGATACATCACAGCTATCTCTCCTAAACAGCAACTTCTGTAATCAAAAGTTATCTATTATTCATGAACTTATAAAGAAGCGTTGTGGGGTGGTACTAGGTAAAATGATCCTTTCTGTGTTCATATCTAAGGTAAGGGAAAAGTAGAGAGTTTGGGTGAATACGTAGCAAGAGTATAGTGCTAGGGATCTCAATGTGACAGCAGAGTAGCCAATTTGATCGAGAGGGAAACTAAACAACAATGTACCGGCACATGCGAATTCGGTAGGAAACCCAAGGAATTAAGTGAACCAAAAGTGTGACTGTAATCTGCTTATGTAATGTTGAACAGAATTAACACCGTTCTCTATCTTAGAATCCAACCAATTGTCAAACCGTCATCTTGGTTTACTGGTCAACAGCGTGGAACTTCTCTAATATGTAGTCTAATATTTGAACCTCCTCTGCAGAGATGCAGTCGCCGTGTTATTTTTCTGTCCCACCTCGGTATGTGCGGGTTTAAAATGGTTGTGTTAATAAATATGAAATGAATATTGCGGCCTTTAAGACAAAGGTATGACATTAAATTCAAACACTCTCATTGCTAAATCTAGGACCAACGAATTTTCTTTATATATATATCCAACTACATTAAAATGGCATCGTATAATAACGTCTCAAAATATATGACTAATAATCTCTATATTGCTTTCCTTTGTTTCTGTAGATGAAGATTATTCATTAACCAGGAACTAACCGCTAATAAGTGCGTTAATTGCCGTCAATGGTCCCTATCTCGTTGGACTCTAGAAGAGGTGAGTACTCCTTTACACTAGTGTATGATTTACTGAAGCACAGATGTATTAGCAAGGTCATCTTAATTGTGTGTGGTATTTAGTAATTTGAAACCCATTATATGTAAAATAATTTATGAATAAAGATTAATACTCAGTTGATAATTTATAACTCAAATTATTTAAAATTATCTCTGTGTTGTGTTATCTAATATTAATATAATGCCAGAAAAGTGAATAACCAGTGGCTCCGCTTATAAGAAGTAGACTTTTAAAAAATGTTACTTCAAAGCATATAATGACAATCCTACTATCACCGTAATAAAGTTACTAAAATTTGGTAAATTTAGATAATAGTTAATTTAACTTAGAAACATTATGGCTCCTCGATTAC